>JARGSH010000050.1:4505000-5032500 GCA_030340665.1 Neosalanx taihuensis | reverse complement strand
TATAGGCCACGCTTGCGCTACCTGCTTTCAAACGTGGATCGTATGGGGAAGGCAGCGGCAGGGTCTTTGTGGCGCAATTGGTTAGCGCGTTCGGCTGTTAACCGAAAGGATGGTGGTTCGAGCCCACCCAAGGACGAGCTCTTTTTCATGTTTGTTTCGGATCTTGGTCCTGCCCGCAGACCATCAGAGTTGAAGAGGGTGGATAATCTCTTCTGCTCGTTAGAGTACGAGGCACCGTGGTTTAGTAAAGGAGCGGGATCTCCTAGGAGATTTGGTAGGAGCACGATGCGCCGAGCGACGGAAGTTTAACTTCGAAAAAGGTGGGCGCTCCATGAATACAGCTTGCCGACGAGGATGAGATTCCAACTCACGCATGCACAATGGATTAGCAGTCCATCACTTTAACCACTCGGCCACCTCGTCACTTTCTTAACTGCCCCCTTGTCACCACCGACAGCTTAAATCTGAATTGTTGGATCGAAACCTTCCTCTGCTGTGAGATTTTAAACACCCACGCTCTCCTGGCCTTTACTGCTTGCGCTGTCTTTTGCCCCACACTTGCATTGTGTCGGGGGTCGTTGGAACACACAAGATCATCTGCCTTGTCCATTAAGGCAACGTAGGAATTTTAGCTAGTTGAAAGTTTTTCAGCAAGCTAACAACAATCAGGGTGGTCTGAGTCAAACCTTCCCAGCGCTGGTTCTCAGGCTTCCTGCTGAGCATGTTTCAGACCTGATCGGGTCCTCGCAGGGATCAGCAGAAGCTACGGAATGAGCGTACAAGCGGCACCAGGACACCTGACTTGGCGTTTCTGAAAACAGGCCAACTCAAACTAGCCTCAACTTAGTCAGTGGGCATAATTGGAATTTGACAAAAGCAGAATGAAAATTCTGCCCAGTTTCAAACCAGGGACCATCCATGTGTAAGGCGAACGTAATAACCACTACAGTACAGAAACCAACTGCTTAATAGAGCGGGAAACCCAGAAAAAACAACAAACTGTTCCGAAATGGTGGCTGTTCGTAAAATAAAACGAGCGCGAAAGGTTTCTGAACGTGGCCGGTGCTCTCGATGATGGTTTTAATGACACAAGGGCGGTGTGAGTAATACAATAAAATCATTCCGCTCCAAATTTCCATATCGCAAAACGTTTTTGCAGCATGGCAGTGGATCTTATTGACCTAAGGAAGCGCGAGTGTGGCCTGGTGGACAATTCAGATTTAAGCTGCTGTGGTGACAAGGGGAAGTGGAGCATGTGACGAGGTGGCCGAGTGGTTAAGGCGATGGACTGCTAATCCATTGTGCTCTGCACGCGTGAGTTCGAATCTCATCCTCGTCGGCAAGCTATATTCATTTTCCCTTGGTGTGAGTTGCGTCAAGCTTGTACTTCCTTTACTAAGCCACAGTGCCTCGTACCCTAACGAGCGGAAGGGATTATCCACCCTCTTCAACTCTGACGGTCTACGCAGGCTGTTGTCATACAGGGCAGGACAAGATCCGAAACAAACATGAAAAAGCCCTCGTCCTTGGGTGGGCTCAAACCACCACCCTTTCAGTTAACAGCCAAACGCACAATTGCGTCACAAAGACCCTCGACTACCTTTCTCATACGATCCAAACTTGAAATCAGGTAGCGCAAGCGTGGCCTATAAGACAAGTATGAGCTGGCAGCGGGTGGCGATGACTCAAAAACGGCGTCTGGAATACGAGAACAAAAGGCTGATGTTTGGCTTTTTTATATTGGGAAAAGTGATTTTGGCCATGTAAAATAAAACTTGCGTGAAAGTAAAACTAGCGCGAAAGGTTTCTGAACGTGGCCGGGGCTCTCGATGATGGTTTTAATGACAACATTAAATTAAAGCCATGCATAGGCCAGTAAGCAAACCTGGGCCTCCCGTGTGGCAGACGAGAACTCTACCACTGAACCACCAATGCAACTATATTGGCTATCTATGAGGTCATGTGACACAACCCGCTCTCGCCGTCACGCCTAGGCAAGGGCAGGGAAACGTGCCAGATTGTGCCAAAAGCCAAACTGATGCACAATGTCTGTAACAAGGATTTTCACCAGTGTAGGTAGCTGTGGTTCCATGGTGTAACGGTCAGCACTCTGGGCTCTGAATCCAGTAATCCGAGGCAGGGATACTAACCACTATACTAACGAGGACAAAATCACTTTTCCCAATATAGAAAAAGCCAAACATCAGCCTTTTCTTCTCATATTCCAGACTTTTTGAGTCATCGCCGCTGCCAGCTCATACTTGTCTTATATGGCTGCGACAGACTTCCCTATCTCCTCCGCTTATAAAGCCTCAATCTAATCTTGTTTACATGAAGTTGAGCTTACGGACCTGTTGCTATGACAACAAGTCTAGGATGAGCTTCGAAGAACCAAACGATCCAAGATTATGCCAAATCGGCAACAATCAAATCCAGCTAACTGAGTTAGCGACGTACAAAGAACGGGCCCCTGTTACATGCCGTCAGTTTTGAATAAATCTGCCAAACTGGACCTGCGTGTGATGGGAGTGATCTGTCTGTCTAGTAGAAGAAGGGGAAGTCTTTAATGAGGGCAGAACACATAGGTTAAACTATAAATACATATTAATACTTTAAAATGCAGCATAAAGAAACAGCATTCTTTGTAGAGGACATTTTTCAATCTGTGCCAATTAAAACAAATCTTTTGTTACCGTTTTTTACAGAAAACAATCCAATAGAAATTGAATGTTATTTTACAAGCCCTGCGGAGCTTGTAGCTGCTATGACACGATTAGGACAGGTATGAGATCCAATTAAGTGCAGGCTATGACGCGATTGATACCAGCAGAGTGATTCGATGGGTCGCTATCAGCCCAGTTTTGAGTTCGGCCGCTGCCGCTATCGAAGGGTGAGAAGTAGCTGGTATTTTGGCGTTGTAGGCAGGCAATGCTCCAGTCCTTGTCCAAATAACATAGCAAAGAAAGCCTTCAGTCTATTATGGATTTGCCAACAACGTACCGTACAGGGCTTGCCTGGCCTTTTAAAATGGACTCATCTGGGATTTGAACCTAGGATCTCTCACACCGTAAGCGAGAATCCTACCCCTAGACCAACGAGCAAACTTGATGCATAACTATCAGTTAAAAGCCACTATTAAAGGGGGGGAAGAAGGGCTAGAATTGGTGCTTTCACAGCCACGCCATCAGTTTAAATGAGAAACGAGTCTGTATACCTCTTTCGAAATAGGGTCTCCTTGCTTTGTCTGCTATCCTGCGGTTGGACAGGAAATAGTTTAAACCGCAAAAAAAGAAAGATGACCAAAATAAAACTCCTTCAAGCCAGATTTGATTTCCAAACCTATCACATGGTACAGTCCATCGCTCTACCAACTGAGCTATCAAAGGGTAGGTAGGTAGCTGGTAGTTTGGCATGGTAGGCATGAAACACTCCAGTCCTCCTCGAATTGAGATAGCAAAGAAAGCCGTTAGTCTAAATTGGATTTTCCAACAACGTACCATCCAGGGCTTGCCTGGCATTGTAAAATGGGCTTGTCCGGGATTTGAACCCGGGACCTCTCGCACCCGAAGCGAGAATCATACCCCTAGACCAACGAGCCAACTTGGACAAGTGGACAAGTTTCAGTTAAATGCTACTCTTAGAGGAGGGGAAGAAGGGCTAGAATCTGTGCTTTCACAGCCACGCCGCTTGTCCAGGGGCACGAAACAGGGTCTGAGGTGGACCAGGTTGAGGTCTGACCGACCCAGTGGGGGGAGGGGGGAAGAGATGTATGCGTCGTTAGCGTTGGCATACAGCAGGTCCAGTGTCCTCTCCTCTCTACTTGGACAACTCACATACTGGGTGAAGGTGGACAGTGTTGATGAGACACTGACATAGTTGAAGTCGCCTAATGTTACTATCAGTGCGTTGGGGTGCTTGGTCTGAAGTTGCGCAATTTCCTTATGAATGGCATTGCATGCCGTTGTCTGCTTTATTTCTGGATACATTCCTGAGTTACGGTAAGACTGCTGGATCTGGCTGCTTGTTGGGGCAGCGCTCCAAACAAGAAGGACCAAAACTTGTTTACTACAGAAGGGAACATGAGTTGTGCTTGTAAGGTTGTACCTTTGTTGTCGCTAACACGCGCGACCATAACAGCCTTTGCATCGCACCTCCACAAAAAGTTGTGTAACAAATCTTTTGGTATGAGGGGACTGGGCTCTCAGCACATGCGTGGTCGTCAGCCAATGCTTGACCTGGTGCCAGTGGACATCGTACTGCGACGGTCTACAAACCCTGGATATGTTCACCCTTTGGATGTCGGTCTCCCTGATGGACAAGGAGCGAGTACCCGGTCCCTGTCCTCATCCTCCTGTCTGTGATGCTGCGCCAATCATGGGCCCAATCCCTGTGGCTGCCTAAACTGATTTTGTGCTACCTCAGACCCAAGTTTAGCATTGAGTTTTAATGTTTCAATGACCAATTCACTCTTTCTAGAGATATGACTGTTTAGCCTGTGTTCTGCTCCTCTCTTTCAACAACCATCCCTGGAGGACAGGATCCCTCACTGAATTGCTCCTTCCAAGGTTTCTTACATTTTTTCTCCCTAGTGAGTTTTTCTGGAAGTTTTTCCTTGTCTTCCTTAAGGATTTAGGTTGGTTGAGGGGCAGTTCTATGGGCACATGTGAAACCCTTTGTGACATTGATTGTAAAAAGGGCTATACAAGCTGATTAATAGGCTTTAAGAAATGGAGCTTCGATGTTGGTCATTTAAAACAAGTTGACCGCGTGGCCTAATGGATAAGGCGTCTGACTTCGAATCAGAAGATTAAGGGTTCGAGTCCCTTCGTGGTTATTGTCAGCCTGATGTTGGCGAGTCGTAACTGTGGTTGATAACATTTTATAACAATGTCATTGGCCTGACAGATCAGTTTGTTGAATCTGTTGGCGTCCGCCGCCCTCAACCTACTGCCCCAGCAGGCAACAGCATAGAGGATAGCACTATCCACCACAGACTCATAAAACATCCTCAACATTGTCTGGCAGACGTTGAAGGACCTCAGCCTCCTCAGGAAGTAGAGGCAGCTCTGGCCCTTCTTGTAGACGGCTGGAGTGTTCGCACTGACCGCCTGAATGGAAACAGGGGTCACTGTTGTCCTGGTCCTTCTCAGGTCGATGACCCCCTCCTTGCACTTTGCCGCATTGATGATTCTGATTAGTCTGTAGTTTAGTGGATGAATTGTTCTTCCTGCATTATAAGGTCATGACTTTCTTCGGAGCTCTGAGTAAGTGTCTGACAAATTAATGAAATAGAATGAACACACGCTCATCAAGGTAACATGCCTGAACTCTCATGTTCCTCATCTAAACATGCTGATGCGTAGGTCTCCATCAGAAATGCATTATGGGTACTGTAAATATTTTAGAATAATGAAGTTGGTCTGTAATTTAGTCAAATAATTTTTGACTAAAGAAAGGCTTCGCTTTAGATTCACCTGTATTGTCATTACACAGGCATAATTTCTATAGTTCTTAACTTGTGAAATGTGTTTCTAAAGTGTCCGGTCTCATAAACCATGATGATGAGATATGATATTCCCTTCTGAGCAGGAAGCAAGCTGAGAGTAATGATCACCTCATTTGCTCTCTGCTATTGATGACTGTTCACTGCTTCTTAACGAAGCTTTGAGGAAGGGAATATGATCAGAGTGGTTATTCATGTTTGTGAATGAAATAATATCTGTTAAGTATCACTTATTAAGTTGGTCTGTAATTTAGTCAAATAATTGTTCTTCCTGCATTATAAGGTCATGATTTACTTCGGAGCTCTGAGTAAAAGAGTCTGATAAATTAATAAAATAGAATGATTGTGTTTTGACCTGAGTAGAAAATGAGTAGAAGATGCATATAAAAATGTGATAAAAATCTAATTAGTCTACAGTAACGTTTTTGTTTTTGATTGAAAGTATTTAGTTATTTATGTTATTTAAGGGATTGTGTTAACATGACACTGTTATAATTGTCATATTTGACCCAATGCATATGGTACATTTATAAAGTGAATAGTTAGTGAAAAAGAGGCGTGTCCCTGCCGACGTTGATCCATACAGATGCCTCTGATGTCAGCCAGGGGGCGGGGCTTAGAGTACCAAGGTGTCACCATGACTGGTAACTGTAGCTCTGTGATACGGTGCTCTGCTTCACCTGCTCTCCAGTTAAGACTATACTTTCAGGGATCATTTCTATAGTTCTTAACTTGTGGAATGTGTTTCTAAAGTGTCTGGTCTCACTATCCATGATGATGAGATAAGATATTTCCTTCTGAGCGTGAAGCTAGTTGAGAGTAATGATTGACTTAATCTGCTCTCTGCTGTTGATGAACGTTCACTGCTTCCTAGTGGAGCTGTGAGGAAGGAGATATGATCAGAGTGGCTCTTGGTTCTCTGTTAAAAGTAATTACAACAGCATTGACCTCAAAATGAGAAGTTGCTCCTGTGCAGCAACAGTTTCCTTCTCCATGGATGAATTCTTGATTGTGATTGGTCTGTTTGACATGTAGCTCAAGATAGTCAGCATAATGTTAATAATAAAGAATGTTGATAGTAACTACACACACAAACACACACACACTCATCAAGTTAACATGCCTGAACTCTCATGTTCCTCATCTAAACATGCTGATGCGCAGATCTCCATCAGAAATGCATTGTGGGTACTGTAAATATTTTAGAATAAAACTTATTGGATGCTCACTACCTCGTATTTGGTTAATGTTATTCACAGGGTTATAGTTGTATTGTGAAGCTGCACATGAATGATTAGGTTTAGTTTGTCCCCTGTATGATGAGTTTGGAGAGAGGCAGGCCGAGAGACAGGGAATTTGTACTCTAACACGTGTCAACACACACACACACACAATTGGTGCCCCCCCGATCAATTGGTGCCCCCCTGATCACTTTGTGCCCCCCCCCTGATCAATTGGTGCCCCCTGATCACTTGGTGCCCCCCCTGATCACTTGGTGCCCCATGGTCGCTGACCATACATGTGATGAGTACTTAGACCCCCATACCCCCCATACCAAAGGGAGGTATGGAGGGGAGGAGAGAGAGTGGAGATAATAGAGTGACACAAGCAGTTAGCAGTTACAGACAGTTTATTGTATGGTGCAGGGTGAGAGTGTGGTGAGGGAAAGTTAATGTGAGTGTGTGTGTGGGGAGGCATGAGGAGGTGGGGGAGGCATGAGGAGGTGGGGGAGGCATGAGGAGGTGGGGCATGAGGAGGTGGGGGAGGCATGAGGATGTGGGGGAGGCATGAGGAGGTGAGGCATGAGGAGGTGGGGGAGGCATGAGGAGGTGGGGCATGAGGAGGTGGAGAGGCATGAGGAGGTGGGGGAGGCATGAGGAGGTGGGGGAGGCATGAGGAGGTGGGGGAGGCATGAGGAGGTGGGGGAGGCATGAGGAGGTGGGGCATGAGGAGGTGGGGGAGGCATGAGGAGGTGGGGCATGATGAGGTGGGGCATGAGGAGGTGGGGGAGGCATGAGGAGGTGGGGGGGGCATGAGGAGGTGGGGGAGGCATGAGGAGGTGGAGCATGAGGAAGAGTGTGTGGGAGGAAGGGTGGGGGTCTTAATCCTCTTCCTGCATCTTCCTCTCCATTCTTTTCTTTGCTCTTCTCACCAGAAACCTGCCAAGGCAGCCATCACTGATGGCCTGGATCTGAAAGACAGGAAGACCAGAATACGTTCACACTCCTATCCCAGTAGACACTGATCCATCTCCCCCCGACTGAAATCCCTTTGATACATACCTCTGTCTGATAAACAGTGTTGGGCAGTAACGTCACTACAAGTAGCGGCGTTACTAGTTTAACTACATTTCTCAGTAGCGTGGTGGTAGCGTTGCTGTTTTCTTTTATTAACCAAGTAGTGCGGTAGCGTCCACATAAGCTACATTTTTATAAAATCTCTGATCTTATCTATGCATGGGTCTGCAACTAAAGGGACAAGTGGAGTGAACACCTTACTTCGTCACATTCTCGCACCCTTAGCAAGTCACATAACCCTAGACCAACAAGCACCCTGGGGGGTATTGCACAAAACTAAGATAAGGGATTAAGCCGGGATATGTTGGTTATCCTGGCTGAATTTAGCCTCAGGTCGGTTGCATGAAAGCAGATAAAACATAGCCTGGCCAAGTTACCATGGTGGTAATATTTTAGAACGTTTTATTCTAAAATATTTACAGTACCCTTAATGCATTTCTGATGGAGATCTATGCATCAAATCAAATCAAATCAACATTTATTTGTATAGCCCTTTTTACAAGCAATGTCACAGAGGGCAACCAACCTAAACCCTCAAGGAAGACAAGGAAAAACTCCCAGAAAAACTCACTAGGTAGAAAAAATGGAAGAAACCTTGGAAGGAGCAATTCAGTGAGGGATCCCCTCCTCCAGGGACGGTTGGAGAAAGTGAAGAGCGGAACACAGGCTAAAACAGTCATAACTCTAGAGAGAGTTAACAAGTTGCTGAAACATCAATACTCAATGCTCAACGTGGGTCTTAGGTTGCACAGCGTCAATTTAGGCAGTCACTGGGCTTGGGCCCATGATTGGCGCAGCATCACACGCAGGGGGATGAGGAAAAGGACCGGGAACTCTCTCCTTGTCCATCAGGGAGACTGACGTCCGACTGGCGACCAGATCCGGGGTTGGAAGACCATCTCGGATCAATGTCCACTGGCACCAGGTCCAACATTGGCCGATGACCACGCAAGTGCTGAGAGCTCAGTCCCCCCATACCAAAGGGAGGTATGGAGGGGAGGACAGTGAGACGGAGTAGAGGAGATGTTAGAGAGTGCAAGGAACAGCTAACAGTTATAGCAATATTCAGAATGAGGTCCCCACCGGTCAATGTGGGCTAATGCAGCAATTAAAAAAAAGGGGCTATTGACACAGCCTTAGACATCAAGACAGCACCAGCCCCCCTCAATTGGAACATAAATCTGTTCCATGAGAGAAAACTCTAAGATATATATAATATATGTATATTATTATTATTATTATTTATATATATATATATATATATATATTTTTTTTTTTTTAAGATAGTATCTTTTGAAAGCCAAGTCTCCTGTCGTCTCTAACTGTACGGTTTTAGAATCAGAATGGGGGTTTATTCGCTATGCAAGGGTTAACAAACATAGAATTCACTCTGGCAATAATGTGCAAACATAGAACATATATGTGGCATACTAATAAAATATAAATAAATACAATGTAAAATACACTACATATATGATACATATAAACAAATAATACAAATAATACAAGTGATGCAATAGTACAAATAATAAAGGTAACATGGAAGTACAAACAACATGGGTACAGACTGGAATGGATATATATAGTACGTGGGGGGGGGGGGGGTATATTCACAGTAGTGTAAACAATAATACAGAATTCACAGTAGTAAGTTTTAAAGTTTGTTAAGCTAACTACACTAGCCTAATAACTCCCACCGTAAACTGAGTTCTTTCTACCACAAGAGATCGCTGTCATATTACAACAAATATTGAATAACTTCACAGTACAACAGATATCAAATAACTTCACACTAACTAACCCAGCACATCCACACACTTTAACAGTCGTAGTACTGACTGAATAATAATGTTTTCAACCTAACTTTGAATGTCGAGACGGTATCAGCCTCCTTGACTGAAACCGGTAATTTGTTCCAGAGAAGAGGCGCTCTATATGAGAAAGCCCTACCTCCAGCAGTTTTTCTGTTAATTTTGGGAATCACCAAATAGCCAGCATCTTTGGATCTTAGTATCCTTACAGGGTGATAAGGTACAAGAAGGCCAGAGAGGTACAGTGGTGCTAATCCATGTAAGGATTTGTAGGTTAGTAGTAGAACCTTAAAATCGGCCCTGGCTTGGATAGGGAGCCAGTGTAGAGAGACAAGAGTAGCTGTTATGTGATCATACTTTCTAGTTCTGCTCAGTAGCCTAGCAGCGGCATTTTGCACCGGCTGTAAGTTTAGTACGCAGGTATTTGGGAGGCCTGAGAATAATACATTGCAATAATCCAATCGGGATGTAACAAAGGCATGTATCAATTTTTCAGCATCATCCTTTGAGAGGAAGTTTCTTATTTTGGCTATGTTACGGAGATGGAAGAATGCAGTTCTGGTAATTTGCTTGATATGATGCTCAAATGAGAGATCAGGATCCATTGTGACACCTAGATTTTTTACCAGCTGGCTTTGAGAGACTTTGAAGCCATTTAAGTCTAGGGTAAAATCGGATAGATTGTTCCTGTACTTCTTTGGTCCAAAGATTTGAACCTCTGTTTTATCAGAATTCAGAAGTAGAAAATTTGCTGACATCCAATTTCCTATCCCGGAGACACATTTTTCCAAAGCATAAGGCAGTTCGTCAGGCTTAAGGGAGAGGTATAACTGGGTGTCATCTGCATAGCAGTGAAAATGTACACCAAAACTTCTAATTATATTTCCTAAAGGTAACATGTATAGAGAAAATAGCAAGGGGCCTAAGACAGAACCCTGTGGCACTCCATATTTCACAAGGGAGCTCCTGGATGAGTGGCCATCATAGTGGACAAACTGTGATCTATCAGATAGATATGATTTAAACCACTGAAGTGAAATTCCAGAAATTCCAACATAATTTTCCATACGTTCCAGGAGAATCTGATGATCGACAGTGTCAAATGCTGCACTTAGGTCAAGAAGAATCAGGACAGAGATAGAGCCTGCATCAGAGGCTAATAGAAGATCATTGACTACTTTAGCTAGTGCAGTTTCAGTGCTGTGATGAGAACGGAATCCAGACTGGAGAGGTTCATATAGCTGATTTACGGTAAGATGTTCAGTAAGCTGATGTGCCACAACTTTCTCAAGAATTTTTGAGAGAAATGGCAAGTTTGAAATTGGCCTGTAGTTGCAGAGACATCCAGGATCCAAGTTTGTTTTTTTAAGTGAAGGTTTGATAATAGCTTTTTTCAAACAATCAGGGACTTGGCCAGTTTCAATAGATTCATTAATAATACTCAACATAGGTGGTCCAATAATGGGCAAGAGTTCCTTGCGTAGTTTGCCAGGAAGGGGGTCAAGAAGACAACTGGTCGGGTTTGACGACTCTACTAATTTTATGAATGTTTCCAAAGAAATAGGGTTGAAGTGCCGAAGAGTCTGAACATGAAGAATGCTTGGTATAGAGGGATATTCAGTGCTCATGGTGAATTGGCCACGACTAGTCTGCAGCTTGTCCCTAATTACATGGACTTTGTTGTCAAAGAACTCCAGAAATTCATTTGGAGAAAGATCCGTGCTCTCACTATGTGTACTTTTACTTGTGAGTTTTGCAACAGTATCAAATAGAAATTTAGCATTGTGCTGGTTCTTACTGATCAACTTAGAAAAGTATGCTGATCTGGTCTCATTGAGGATTTGCTTATAGTCCAGTAGGCTGTCCTTCCAGGCCAAGCGGAAGACCTCCAATTTAGTGGTCCGCCACTTACGTTCTAACTTTCTAGTGGACTTTTTTAGAGTTCGAGTTTCCTCTGAGTACCAAGGTGCAAGTTTCTTATCCTTCCTTTTCCTCGATTTGAGAGGGGCAACAGAGTCCAGCGAACACTTAAGAGCTAGATTCAGATCTCTAGTTTTATCATTCAGGGATCTATCTGGTGCAACAAGTGCTTCTAGTGCTGCAGGTAGAATACTTGCCATTTCCAGAGTTGTAGTTGGAGTTACGTGACGGCTACTAGAAATGTGCATAGCACCTCCAAAGTTCTGGCAAAGGTCCATTCTAAAAGTAACAAGGTAATGATCTGAATATGTAGGATTGTGAGGATGAACAGTGAGATCAGTAATCTCAATACCCCGTATGAGGACTAGGTCTAAAGTATGTGAATGAAGATGGGTAGGTTCGGAAACTACCTGTGTGAACCCTGAAGAATCTATGAGGGCATTGAATGCCTTACTTAAGGGATCTTTTGGGTCATCTACATGAATGTTAAAGTCACCCATAATTAAGATGTGATCAGTGTACATCACAAGATCCGAACAAAATTCAGCAAATTCTTCCAGGAAAGGGGAGTAAGGACCTGGTGGACGATACAGCGTGGCTATACAAAAAGAGGGTGGAGGGACCGGAATGGTAGCATTATTCCTCTTCAGTGTAGTTGGTGGCTTCATGCAAATTATTTCAAATGTTTTGAATGTGTTCAGAGCTTTTAACCTTAAATTGAAACTGGCTTTATAGATCATAGCAACACCACCACCTTTCTTAGAGACACGAGGGATATGTGAATACATGCAATCCTGTGATGGCGCTTTTATAGCAATGTGTGTGCAGTCAGTATCTCCGATAACCTTAGGGAAACCGGCTATTGCTGCTAATTGCGTACTCCAGTAACACTGGCCTTGGTAACCGAAATCGGCTTATGAGCCAGTTATTGTTTGCAAGTAAATCCTCGCGTTCCCTAAAAACTCGCTCACGTCGGATTGCACAATTTGCAAGGTCCTCAAACAACGCGAACGCTGCCATTGTTAATACAATTTTCTTCATCACATTGCGCATGCTTTTATATTCACCTATATCATTACAAACGCCTGGGTGTGTAAATTGTTCACAACGGTGTCTCTGATGTGCACATCACTTGACTGTTTTCACATTATTAACAGTTTCCCAGCATCACCTCTAAGTGACGCCAAAGGAACAATAGCTGTAGAAATGTGCGTACGACAGCTATGAAGCTGGCGTGGGGCACCGCACATTTCCACGGTCATTTCACGTTTGATACATCTGAACGTGAGCGTGGAAGCCCTCGGTCACCATCTGGGCTATTACCTCTTTCATGAGCAAACACAAACGGAATCTGCGGACTTTTTTCTGGTTTTCTGCGGTGATTCAGGGGGAAAATCTGCGGAAAATCTGCGGGATTCTGCAGAGTAGTTTCATTTCCTTTTGAGGATTTAAACAATTAAGTTTGTACCTCTAGTACAATAATACATGTGTTTAGAGCAAAATATATTCACCATACTGACACCATACAGTCAAAAATGAGATTCAGACATTTTTATTCAATAGAAAACAATTTACTCTCTTAAGAATATTCCATAGAACCTATTCAAATTCGGCTACGTAAATGTGTAAAAAAAAATACAGAGATGTAACAGGGAATGGAATCTACAAAAAAGTATAACTCTGAGCATATGTACAGATTTGGATATTTCAATTAATTAAGTCATAAATAAATAAAAAGGTAAATATAGTGCTAATTCTTATTCATATTTAATAGATATCTGAAACCAAAAATGATTTTTTAAGGTTTTAAATAACCTAAATACTGTATATAATTAAGTTGAACCACAAAACCACAGGTTTGTTTTATGTACATTGTAAAAGAACATCTTAATTTAAGATTAGAACAAGGAAACCTGAATTAATTAATTTGTCCAACAAATAAATCAGGAACAACTGCATAAATAAATATTATGCAAACCATACATAACTTTAAATAACCATTGAACCCCCCTGCAATTCTACTAGTTTATGAAGAACTTACATTAACAATCAATAAAAGAGAAAGTAACAATTGGCTTACTCATTTAAGCATGAGTTAACGAGCAAGTAAGATAGTCAGTCGGTCGTTCAGTCAGTGAAAAGGTTAATCCTGCTGCCGAGTGTTGAATTTTACAATAAGCATCATTTTAACATTGTTTTCTGTAAGGCGCCGTCTGTACTGTGTAAGCAGCATGTTGTAGTGGGAGTAAAGTCTCTCAACATCCACTGAGGTAGTGGGGAGATGGAGGTACAATGCTGCAAGTGGGGCAAGAGTGGGCATTCTGTCCTCTCTGGTGGCCCACCACTCCACAGGACTGACCTCCTCAGCGTCACTTTTGTCCATGTGGATGTAGCGGTGCCATTCCTCAGCTGACACGCATGTGAGGGCAGGGGCCACCTGGACATAGTCCTGGATAGTTTTTCTCACACCAGCCACCTTTGCTGGGTCAAACACTGGGAGGGCTTTGAAGAGCTCCATGCTGGGGTGTGACGCCATCACATTCTGCAACTTTGCAGAGCAGTCAGCCATGGTCTTCTGGAAGAGCTCAGTGCAGGCAGCACGATCATCCTCATCCAGCTCCCTTAGCTTTTCTGTGGTCCCGGGATGCCAATCCTCAGCTCCTACAGTGCGGCCATAGTTAAATAGCATGAGGAGGTTCTCCAGTTGACCATGAATGGTGGCAGCAGAGGGGTTGGAAGTCTCCTGCAGTTTGGTAATGGTGGTCTTTATCTCAGTGCTGTGCTCAACAATGAAGATTGCATGGGCCTTTAAAGTAGCTTCTTTCTCTTCTAGCAGCACTCTCAGGTCCCGAACAACCCTAGAGGACAGTGGCAAGGAGGGAATGAATTGACACAATATGGCAAGGTTCTCTGCAAGGTACTGGACAGCCTCAATCCAGGAACCCCATCTGGTCATCACAGCAAACACAGGCATAACAGGAGCCAAGTCCAATGCCTGCATATAGGCCCGCAGCTCTTGTCGACGCTGAGGTGCCTTACAGAACACTCTCTTCACCAGTGTACACACTCTGTTGAGGTCTTCAAAGGTGTCTGGGAAGACCTGCAGCACCAAATTTAACAGATGTGCCAGACATGTTACATGTACGGAGTTGGGGAACAGGCCATGAAGCATGGTGTTAAAGGCTTTCTTCATGTAACTTGCTGAGTCGGTTACAAAAGCCCACACATCACTAAAATTGATGCTGTAGTTGTTGAGGCAAGAGATGACTGCCTGGGACACAGTGTTGAAGTTGACTCTGTCGATGAACACTATATCTGCTGCCAGAGAGGGCCTGCCAACAGGTTGCAGAAGAATTGCAAGGACACACCGGCCACAGGCGTCTGTCGTCTCATCTACTAAAACGTAGATGGGCTTTCCTTCCACCGCACACTTAATGTCCTCCACATACTGAGGGAAGAGCTCTGGTAGGTAGTCGGAGCGGAGGTGGGATGGAGCTGGAAGGGATCCACCCTGCTTGCAGTATTTCTGCAGAAAAGCAGCCAGCTTGGGGGCCTTCTCAAGTGGAATATCGGCTTCAACAAGAGCCTTGGTAAAATCTAGCACAAACTCCTTCCTCTCACCTGTTGATGGGGTCTTGGAGAGGCAGGCAGCCAGGGTTTGAGTCCTAGATCGTACTAGAAGACAAAAAAAAAGAAAATAAATAATTTAGATTTAGATGTCAGATAAAGTAAATATAAGCTTGTACATTTCTTTGTTTATTTAGATGGGACCATGCATATTAAAGAGCAGTATACTGTATCTGATGGATTATATACTAAATTTAGTAAAGATGCCAATTTTTGTCCATAGAAAAAGAAATACTACAAAACAGTAACAAATAAAAGCAACTTGTTTTAAATGAGAAAGTATGAGCCTTACAAAAAAGAGGTCACAGCTTGAAGCAACACTGTTGCTGCAAATAAGAGAGATGAAATTATTAACTCTATCGATTACCCATCTGATTATCTGTCCTGCTGCTAGCGCACGACTGTCTCCATAGACTATTTACAAGTAAAATATAAAAATGCTCAACAGGTGAGGAGCGACGGTGATCTAGCCGGGTTAGAAGAGAGCCACCCTCTTATTATAGTTAAACCCGGCTTTAGGCTCAACATAGCTCGCTA
The DNA here is from genome assembly GCA_030340665.1 of Neosalanx taihuensis. Lineage (NCBI taxonomy): Eukaryota > Metazoa > Chordata > Actinopteri > Osmeriformes > Salangidae > Neosalanx > Neosalanx taihuensis. Next base: position 5,016,805 of record JARGSH010000050.1, on the reverse strand, counting down.
ACGCAAAAAACTCTAAACATTGTGGCAACACATTTAAATTAATGTAACATGTTTATCAGCTAGTAAGTAGGCTACTTACCCAATCCACTCTTCTTCCTGTTGTTGTGCCTTTGGGACTTCAGATGCTCCAGGATTGTCTGTTTCCTCAGGTAATCCACCGAGTGTTGACACACTTTACAGAACAACACGCCCCCGTCCGCATAAAAATCATTGGCAAATTCATATGCCCTGTCTGCCGCGGTGGTCCGTGTCGCTAAATGACGACGCCTCAGCTCTTCTGCTGTAAATCTGTTTTTCGACATCATTTAAAGGTAGATTAAAAGTACGTAGTTTTATTTTGTTATTTCACCTGACACAATATTGACAGCGGTGGTGGGCGGGCTCCAGGTGCGGGAAATGTAAATTCTCAGATAAAGGGGGAGGGCCGAGAGGCGTTCAATAAACTGCTACACTGCTGGGTTCAAAATTCCGCGGAAATACCGCGGAGTTTTCGTCGGAGCACCGCGGCCGCAGATTCCGTGCGTGCCTGTTCATGAGGGAGGCCGTCTGGGGGAAATGGGTTCAGGAAGAGGGCCGTAGTATACTGGGTCAGATAACTGTCTCATTGCCTCCTGGACATGGTACGGTCCATGATGACTAAAGACGAACCCTTGTCCGCCGGTTTTACCACGATTGCTCTGTTATCCCTTAAGATTTTGACAGCCTTCCACTCCTGTTGGGAAATATTGGGTGCCTCCTGACCTGAAGATGGAAGGGAAGAGGCCAGGGTCTCCAGGTCCTTTCCCATCAGTTCCAATAGTTCGACTGGAAGTCGATTGATAGGGGGTTCCCAAAGGGAGGGGGGCTGGAAAGGTGGTCTAACCGGTTCATCATCCAAATCATCCCCAAAAAAAGAGTAGAGGCGTAGGCGTCGGTGGTAAGCTCCTACGTCCAGTCTCAGGTCCCATTTGGGGTTGGGCTGTGTACTGTGTGTTGGGATGAAGGATAAGCCTTTAGCTAAGATGGAAGTCTGGGGGCCTGTGAGGATTAAAGTTGAGGAAAGTTTTACCACTCCAGGCGTTGGTTCTGTCTCCTCAGGATGCGGTTGGCCCAGGTCGAGGTAGGTCCTCCAATGGACCCACATGGCGTGCGCTGTCCTGGGGGTCCAATGTACGTTGTCCCAGGTGGTGGTGAAGAGGTGGCGGGGGAGGCGGGGATAAAGTTTCCTTGATCTTTAATTAGGGAGTTGATGGTGGTCAAGTTTTGTTGTATGTTCGGAGCCAGGTGGTTTGAAAAATTCAGAGCCGGGATCAAAACCCTGGCGTTGGGAAATGTGGATCGGGCCACTCCCACGAGTAAGGTAAGTATGAGTCCCCCATTAGAATGACCGGGCGTGTAGGTACCAGACCCCAGTTAAGGTATTTGTCCCCAAAGTGCTGGTGTGAATGGGTCACAGAAGTTTTCGGGACGGGGGTAGGGGGAAGAGTGGGAGTGGGAAGGGGAGTGTCCCCCTAGCGGTCTCTGGGGTAGAGGTTGGTCCATCAGGGGAATTGGGGTATCTGATAGAATTGGAAAAACAAAAGAGGACGTGTCACTGGTCAGTGATATGTCGTCATTCTCCTCTTCCTGGATCCCCATTGGTTCGGAGGAAGGGGGGGTGGACCTCCAAGTGCAGATCCCCGATGGCAATGGCTCCGCCAGATCAATGTCACGGGTTCTACCCGGGAGAACAGAACTGGAGTGGGCAGGTGTCTCCTGGGGCAGTTGGACAATTTTTGTCATATCCTGTGGGTCCAGTTACGGGTCAGTGGGGATGGAAGGTTGAGTGGATGGTTGGGGGTCGGGAGTCAACGGGTCAGGGTTCTGATTGGCAGGGGGCGTGATGTGGGGGGAGGGGCCGAAGGGGACTCTACGCCGTTTGGGTGCGGGTGGCGTGGATGTAATTGAGGGTTCGGCCAAGGGGGTCAGTGGGGAGATCGTGGGTGGGAGGGGGAGTTCGGGGGCCTCGTGTGTCTTTTTGGTGGGGGTCGTTCTGTGGGTTATTTGGGCGGGTCTGTCAGGGGTGGGTGGCGGGTTAGAGGTCGGGGGGTCTGGTCTCGAGAGGAGGTCCGAGATCTCCAAGGAGGCCCAGGTCAGGGTCAGTTCTATCCCGTGTATATCCTTGGAGCATCGTCTCCTCTTGCCACAGTTTCTGCCAGTCATCCCTACGTGCGGCCAGGATGTAGACTGTAAGTTGACTGATCATATCCTGGTAATGATTCTCCAGGTATTGGAGTGTGTTGGCCATCCACTCGTCATGGTTGCGCTTCAGTAGTGCTATGGAGGAGGTTGTTGGGAACGCCGGAAGGATGGAGTTGGTTAGGGATCTTCTGGCTGTCACTGCACTTTGAAGTTCCACATCGTTCCTCGTGGACACCTGCACCCTGGAGAGGCGATGATGGGCCTTAATAAAGTGTCTAAAAAGCCGCACCAGTGGGGTAGGGGGTTCAGACGGGTCTGATGACATCATGGGGTTAGTTCTGGAAGAGGAAGGGAACAGACGAAAGACATGATTAACTGAGGGGTAGGAGACTCGGTGCTGTCGAGATCAATAACACTTATGGCGGAGTCTTCTTATACTGAATAATCAAGAGAGGGAGAGAGAGAAAAAAGAGAGAGAGCCCTTGGAGCGAGCAGAGGCCAAGGTTCTGGCAAGGTTAGGTTGGGTATAAGTGAAGAGGAACCACCCCGTGGGACTTCGACGAGACCACAGTATAGGTGAGGACCCCTGAAAGGCGCACTTGAAACCTCACCCGCTCCGGCCCAGAGGAGAGAGAGAGAGAGAGAGAGAGAGAGATATGTGTAAACTCTTGGAGGACTCATTCCCACAGGGCAGTTAACTATCTCTCCAAAGACAAAATAGAAAACCTGAGTCTGGAACTGTAGTTAGTCATCCCAAGTTAGATGAGGGCCGGTGAGTTCTTTTTCATCAAGGCGGTCAGGTCAGTGCCTCTCAACCACCTTATTGTGTAAAGATCCTTTTCCCACTGGGCTGATCATATGCCTGTCCAAAGACCAACAGCAAAGGACCTGGATCTTGCAAAAACTTCTTCTATTTTAGAGTGATGCAGGTAAGAGAAATGAACCACAATGATTCCTTTTCCATCAGGGTAATCCATTGTCTATCCAGAGGTAAGGGGTGTGTCCAGCCTACCAGGGCAGTCCGGTTTTAAAACAGTCAAAAATACAACTGACCTGTGTGAGGTTCAAATTCACAACCTTCAGATTATGAGACTGACGCGCTGCCTACTGCGCCAACAAGGGCACCTCCCCCCAGGCAGTTTGGCTGAAGCACGTGAGCCTGACAAAATGACAACAACAAAAAGACAAACCTTCCTGTTACCTGTGGGATAGGAGAGTGTGAGCAAATACCCTCTTCTCTCAAGTATTGTGGGTTTAACTCCAAGCTCAGTCAGCGAGCAGTGAAGCGAAAGGATGGTGGTTCGAGTCTGTCTTTGTTTCTGATATGGGTCCTGCCCTGTGCGAAAAGGACCTGTACCGACCATCAGAGTGGAAGTAGGTGGAGCATCTCTTCCTTGTTTTCCTCGCACAGGCGCCGTGGCTTAGTTGGTCAAAGCGCCTGTTTAGTAAACAGGAGATCCTGAGTTCAAATCTCAGCGGTGCCTTTATTTTGGTCTCCCAGGAGTTTCTCTTCCTGGGCACTTTAGCCCTGGAGCTAAGCAGCAGACAGCAATTTGCAAACCTCACGGGTTTACCAAAAGCCCTGGGGCCTCATGTACAAAGGTTGCGTACGCACAAAAACGTGGCGTACGTCCTTTCCCACGCTCACGTTCAGATGTATCAAATGTGAAATGACCGTGGAAATGTGCGGTGCCCCACACCAACTTCATAGCTGTCGTACGCACGTTTCTACAGCTATTGTTCATTTGGCGACACTTAGAGGTGATGCTGGGAAACTGTTAATAATGTGAAAACAGTCATCAGAGTGATGTGCACATCAGAGACACTGTCATGAACAATTTACACACCCAGGCGTTTGTAATCGTATAGGTGAATATAAAAGCATGCGCAAAGTGATGAAGAAAATGGTATTAACAATGGCAGCGTTAGCGTTGTTTAAGGACCTTGCAAATGGTGCAATCCGACGTGAGCAAGCTTTTAGGGAACGCAAGGATTTACTTGCAAACAATAACGTAAAACAGCGAAATGCACATTTGGGCAAGTGTGCATTCATATGTTTTTATTTTATTGAAATTAGAGCTGCAAAGCTTTCTATCAAGCCACTGATTGACTCTTTTCTTCCCTCTACTCATTTTGATTTATCTGATCCAGGGCCGGCTCTACTTAATAAAACGTCTTCACACAAAACGGCATGATTAAGGGTGCCTGGCAGCGCCCCTCCAACCGATGGCGCTCTAGGCGACCGCCTATGTCGCCTATGCCAAGAGTCGGCCCTGATCTCATAAAAAGCATGCGCAATGTGAGACACAAGAGGGAAATCTCAGGTCCAGGGCCTATTTACATTAATTTGCATATTTAAATGGGGGCGTGGACAGGGAGGAGTTCGGCACCTCTGCATGTGCGCTCAATTCCACGGTGATTGTGATGTACAAAAGAAACGTGCTTGGATTCATGCCTACGCACACTTTGATACATCTGAATTTATTTGTGCGTACGACAGTTTCTGGGTTTTGGCGTACGCCAAGTTTCAGTAGGAAATCCACGCAAGTCTTTGTACATGAGGCCCCTGGTGAAGCATTTGAAAGCCTCACCACATATTGTCTAAATCAAACAGGAAATGACATCTAAAGAAGGTCTTTGACCCGTGTGGGGATCGAACCCACGACCTTGGCGTTATTAGCACCACGCTCTGACCATCTGAGCTAACCGGCCACACCTACTCTGCTACCGTTTTCATTTGGAAACCGATGCTATTTTGGTTATTAAAAAATCTAAAAAATACAACTGCCCTGTGTGCAGCGCCGTGGCTTAGTAGGTCAAAGCACCTGTTTAGTAAACAGGAAATCCTGAGTTCCAATCTCAGCAGTGCCTTTATTTTGGCCAAGGTCTCCCAGGAGTTCCACACCCTGGGCACTTTAGCCCTGCAACTAGGTGCTCATGTTTTGACAGCAAGTGACAAATCCTCACTGGTGGTCTAGTGGCTAGGATTCGGCGCTTTCACCGCTGCGGCCTGGGTTCGATTCCCGGTCAGGGAAATCTCTCTATGGAAGAACTTTTCAACCCTCAAGCTGTTGTCGGCGGTTAAATTCCATGCGATGACTCCATGTCATTGTGACACTTTAACTTTACAAGATAAAACAACGGGTCAGTTGCTTGGAAGGAACCACCTTGACATTGTGCTATCTGTAGCTGAAACGCATTAGCCTCAAGCCCTACTGGCCAAGTGGATGGGGCGCTGGCCTCATACTGCTGAGATTGTGGGTTTGCAACAGCAGCATAGTGGCACAACAGCAGCAGAGTGGCGCAGCGGGAGCGTGCTGGGCCCATAACCCAGAGGTCGATGGATCGAAACCATCCTCTGCTATGAGACTTTTGACCTTCACAGTCTCTTGGGCTTTAAGTCTTTGCCAGACTCCGAAGTGATAGGGTCAGCAAGGGGAATTAGCTCAAATGGTAGAGCGCTCGCTTAGCGTGCGAGAAGTAGCGGAGACTACTATGAGGATAATGAGACTGGGTGACAATACTTAGACGTGGGCCAGTGGCGCAATGGATAACGCGTCTGACTACGGATAAGAAGATTCTAGGTTCGCCTCCTGACTGGCTCGAGTGACTTTTTTGCAACTTGGGTATTTGGGAAACAAGGGAAAATATGTCTGTCAAGTAGATGAGCATAGTGTGCCACCCTCAAAGAATACGCGTTATGACGTTATCTACCATTTAACTCTCCTTTACTTTATATACTATGTTGCTTTCGCATACTCTTAGATCCTCATCTTCATTTTTGATAGGCTCCCCTCTATCGTGTACTTTTTATTTTTGTATATTTTAAACTGTTACTCTGAGGGCTGTAGTGTTCCCTGCTGCTGTTGCAAACTGCAATGACCACCCTGCTGAACAAATAAAGGATTATCTTATCTGGTACACCAACATTCACAAGCCTGCCCGTGTGAGGCTCAAACTCACAAACACGCACTGCACGTTGCTTGTAGGCTCATTCAGTAGCTTCTGCTGATCCCTGCGAGGACCCGATCAAGGCAGATGATCTTGTGTGTTCCAACGACCCCCGACACAACGCAAGTGTGGGGCAAAAGACAGCGCAAGCAGTAAAGGCCAGGAGAACGTGGGGGTTCAAAAACGCATAGCGGAGGATTGTTATAGAAATGTTTGTTGATAAAAGGTTTGTTGATTAAAAGGTTAATGAGCTATCATCTTAACTGTTTTTATTTTCAGTTACAATATACCTTAAACACTTCAAGCTGAAAGCTAACGATCTGATCAGCTGGTGCGGTATGCCTTATGTTTTGCAGTCAATTTATGTATGATCCGATGAGTCGACTAATCGGAAAAATTATCTGTGATTAGTCGACTATCAAAATAATCGTTTGTGGCAGCCCTAGTTGGAACATAAATCTGTTCCAACAAAGGGAAACTCTAAGGTAGTCATTTTAAAAAGCCCTGTCCCCTGTCGTCTCCAGCTAACAACTATCCTTCTCCTCCTCATAGAACTCCATCAGGAGCTGTTGTTCTGCGGCCGTGAAATATGTTGCGCAACTCTTGTCCATGTTCTGATCGTTGATTCTGTGAGCGATCGCGAGATCTATAAAAAAATGCTGTGAAAAGGCATTCATCCCGACTACCAACACCTGGCTTGACATAGCGGCGCCTTTTCATCCTGGTTTGGGAAACGTGCAACCAATTAAGCCAGGATGCACCGACCAGACTAGATAAAGCCGCGCTTGATCAGTTATCCTGGATTTCTTGATTCTACTTTTGTGCAATACCCCTCAGATGTGGAAAAACATTGACATGTTGCCCAGCCCCATCTGCCACGTGGATTCCTGCCTTCCATTCAGGGCCCTTGAGTTGATGGTGATCTCCGATGGAAAACTTTTGTTTCATTGTTGTGTCCTCGTTAGTATAGTGGTTACTATCCCCGCCTGTCACGCGGGAGACCAGGGTTCAATTCCCTGACGGGGAGAAGGGACTGTGTTTGCCCCTTTCGGTTCCCGCTTCGCCATCACAGCCTTTGCATCGCTACTCGGATGACTGACGACATACCTTCACTCTTCACATAGTTGTATGGTAAATCCTGATACTTGTGATTATGACTAGATAAAAAGTGATGTGTCCTCGACCACCGACCAAAATAGTCCTTTCCCCCCGTCAGGGAATTGAACCCTGGTCTGGTCAACATGTCAAAGTTCTTCCACATCTGGCTGTCCTCAAAAAGTTCACCACGCGGTCAAACCAACTCAAAAACTAGGATGTCGACCGCAAGAGCCATGCATTGGCTGGGAATCGAACCCGGGCCTCATAATGACAAGTATCAGGATTCACCATACAACTATGTGAAAAGAGAAGGTATGTCCTCAGTCATCCGAGTAGTGATGCGAAGGCTGTGATGGTGAAGCGGGTGGGAACCAAAAGGGTTAATAACAGTCCCTTCTCCCCGTCAGGGAATTGAACCCCGGTGTCATGTGACACAAGCCGATCTCGCCGTCATGCCTAGGCGAGGGGAGGGAGACGTGCCAAATCGCGCCAAAAGCCAAACTGATGCGCCATGTCTGTAATAAGGATTTCCACCAGTCTAGGTGGCTGTGGTTCCATGGTGTAACGGTCAACACTCTGGGCTCTGAATCCAGTAATCCGAGGCGGGGATACTAACCACTATACTAACGAGGACAAAATCACTTTTCCCAATATGGAAAAAGCCAAACATCAGCCTTTTCTTCTCATATTCCAGACGCCGTTTTTGAGTCATCGCCGCTGCCAGCTCATACTTGTCTTATAGGCCACCCTTGTGCTACCTGCTTTCAAAAATGGATCGTATGGTCTTGGCAGTCGTATGGTCTTTGTGGCGCAATTGGTTAGCGCGTTCAGCTGTTAACCGAAAGGATGGTGGTTCGAGCCCACCCAAGGACGAGTGCTTTTTCATGTTTGTTTCAGATCTTGTAAGTACAAGCTTGACGCAACTCACACCAAGAGAAAATCTGATGAAATAATCTGCAGACACATTGAAGATGCCACCTAGGAGCATTAAGAGTCTCATGCTCTACCGACTGAGTTAGTCAGGCTTGCTGGTAGCAGTGAAAGGCATTCTGAATCAACTGACGTATTCAGACTTTCTGAATTGAAAAGCAAAAAGGGCCTTTATGCAGCATACATGCGCTCATTCTTACAATGAAGTCTACAAAGGTGCTGCTGGGATTTGAACCCAGGATCTCATGTTTACAAGAGAGGTGCTTTCAACCAGCTAAGCCACAGCACCCATGATTCAACATTGTTTATCAATCTTTAAGATGCTTTGGAAAGTGCAGAAAACGGCAATATGTGGCCACGCGCAACGTGGGGCTCGATCCCACGACCCTGAGATTGAGAGTCTCATGCTCTACCGACTGAGCTAGCCGGGCTGGCTGAAGCCAATGAAAGGCGTTCTGAAACACCTGACGTATTCAGACTGTCTTAACTGGAAAAGCAAAAAGGCCTTCAAGCAACATGCATGTGCTCATTCTTACAATGAAGTGTACAAAGGTGCTGCTGGGAGCTTGCATTCCTTTTATTTCCAGCGTCAACTTCGCAATTTCTTGTTTTGTTTCACTGGAGTGCTTACTGAAATCATCACGGAATGCACCAAGTTCAGCCTTAATAATTAGCATCAGACTTAGGAGGTCAGTCTCTTTGATCTTTGTTTGATCACCTGCCATTGTTTTCAGCGTTTGTTTGCGCTTGCGATTCATCTTCGTTTTTATCGGCTCGGGTTTAGTTTCTCCCGAGCGCAAGTTCATTCCGTCACTGCACGTTCAATATAGTTTTAAATTCCAGTTGTAACACTGCCGGCTCATGAGCAATGAAACATAGAGGGGAGGCCCAGGCAGGTTGCAAATAAAGAAGATATTTATTAAATAATAATAAACATCAAGTAAGCTAAAGTAAAGTCAGTCTAGGGGAAAGTAACCAAAATGAAAACAACAGCCAAGACCGGGAGGAGGAGATCGACCGCCATGTTGAGGGAGGTGGGCCTCTTATACCCCTGGCCATTAGGGCACGTGATCTGGGCACATAGGAAAGAGCACTGATTATGCATGCAGTTACCCAGAGACCCACCAGGGTCGTCATACTTCTGATTATGACTCAATAAAAAGAGAGGCAGCGGGATCGATGCCCGCATTCTCCATCATGTTTATCCCAGGAAGATTTGTCTCAAACCAGCATGTATGACTGTCGTACAAGACAGAAACCATTAGAACTCTTTCAAGGCACCATTTGTCCTGAGACGTGGGGGATTAGCTCAAGTGGTAGAGCGTTCGCTTCGCATGCGAGAGGCAGCGGGATCGATGCGCAAAACTAGTTTCTTTCTGCGTCAATGTTGACAAGAAGCGCATTGGCATGAAAGGTGAAGACTACACCAGCCTTAGCGAACGTTTGTGATGAAATATGTACGTTTTGGGTCCTCATGCAGTCAATGACAAGTTCCCCATCAAATAAATCACCAATGGGGAATTAGCTCAAGTCTCTCTTGCTTTATGTTCACAATCTTTGTGTTATGCATTTATAGTTCTTCCCTTGGCACTTATTGGTTCTCATGATGTATGATTCACGATCTAATCCACTGTCTTCAGGGTCTATCACGTTGCTATGCTCAATGACTGATGCTCTTTGTAAAACCCTCTCTTGTAAGTCGCTTTGGATAAAAGCGTCTTCTAAATGTAAAATGCAAATGTCATGCAGTCGATGACAAGTTCCCCATTAACTGAATCACCAATGGGGACTTAGCTCAAGTGGTAGAGCGCTTGCTTTGCATGCGAGATGCAGCAGGATTGATGCCCGTATTCTCCATGATCCTTTTCCTAGGAAAATGTAAAGGAAGACTGTTTTTGTCTAGGAAAAACAGTCAATGTATCATTGATGACTGTGGTGGAAGACTGAATCCATTTGAATTATTTCAAGAAACTATGAAACTAGGAGGATTACGAAATGGGGGATTAGCTCAAGTGGTAGAACTTATACTTTGCATGCGAGAGGAAGCGGGATCGATGCTTGCATTCTCCATTCTGGTACATTTTGATCTTGCAAAACTAGTTTCTTTCTGCATCAACGTTGACAAGAATGACATGGCATTAAAGGTGAAGACTACACCTGCCTTAGCAAAAGTTTGAAATATGTACGTTTTGGGTCCTCATGCAGTCGATGACAAGTGCCCCATTAAATTGATCACAACGTTGTCCTCAACTCAACACTGCGCATCAGTTCCCAGGAAAATTTGTCTCAAACGAGCATGTATGACTGTCGTACAAGACAGAAAACACTCTTTTAAGGCACCATTCGTCCAGAGACGTGGGGGATTAGCTCAAGTTGTAGAGCGCTTGCTTTGCATGTGAGATGCAGCGGGATCGATACTCTTATTCTTTGACAAGTTAGCTGGAGGGGCGAGCGGACAATCGATAACGTCGTGAGTTGTGTTTGAGGGGAAGACGGCGCTTGTGACAAGGAGTTTAACATGGCTGCAATAGTTGGCTCCATCGGGACCTTTGATGAGAGCATTGAGCAATGGAGCTCATATGCGGAGCGTTTTGACTACTTTGCCGTTGCTAATGGAATAACGGATGAGAAACTAGTGCCCACTTTTTTGAGTGTAATGGGACCAAAGACTTTTGACCTGCTGCGGGATTTACTACAACCTGTGAAGCCAGGCATTAAAACGTACAAGGAAATAGTGGATATACTTGCAAACCACCTTTCACCCAAACCCCTGGTGATTGCAGAAAGATTCCGATTTCACAAACGTGGCCAGGAGGAGGCTGAGTCTGTCACTATGTTTATGGCAGCCCTACACAAGTTAGCTGAACACTGTGAGTTTGGGGATGTGTTAAATGACACACTAAGAGACAGGCTGGTATGTGGACTGAGAAATGAAGCAGCACAGAAGAGATTGCTCACAGAAAGTGCATTGACGCTAGAAAAAGCCATAAATGTTAGTGTGACAATGGAAATGGCATCAAAGGAAGCCCAACAACTTAATGCTACAGGAAGAGTACACCAACTCGTCAGTGATAAAACATACATACAAGGGCCATGTTTTCGCTGTGGTACTCCTGGACACCTGTCAGCGACATGCTGGGCTAAAGCGTTGGACTGTCATAACTGTGGAAAAAAAGGCCATGTGGAACGGGCATGCAGAAGTCATACAAGCTCAGGCAAGAGATCAAAGATAGAAAACAAAAGGGACAATGTCAAATACAAACAGGAAAGACATGTGCGCACAGTCCAGTATAAAAATGAAAGAAGTGATTCCTCTTCAGAAGAAGTAAATACTGTACGGATAATGAGTATGGATGGGAGCTCAGATGGCTACTGGGCTGAGCCACAGTTGGAAGGGCACCCAGTAAAAATGCAGATAGACACGGGGTCTGAAGCATCATTACTGTCGCACAAACTCTACAAGAAATACATGAGGCACCTTCCACTGCGGCCATCAGACACTGTATTTAAGGCCTATACCGGACACCGAGTGCACATGGAAGGGATGACAGATGTGACTGTAATCTACAATGGGCAAAGAAAAAAACTTCCAGTCTATGTGACCAAAGGGAATCATCCTGCTATAATGGGACGTACATGGCTACGTGAAATTCATCTGGTCTGGCAGGTGGTAAAGAAGCTGTCACACAGTCTCACTTCCCTACAGGAGATACTGGAGAAAAACAAGGAGGTTTTCCGTGACGAGTTAGGCAGCATGAAGGATATAACTGTGAAGTTGCATGTCAAAGCTGACTCCAAGCCTGTGTTCATGAAAGCTAGACCAGTACCATATGCAATCCGAACCAAGGTGGAAGCGGACCTGGATGCCCTGGTCAAGAATGACCAATTGTTTGAACCCTAATCCGACTGGGTTTCCTGCTCTTTTAAGCAGTTGGTTTCTGTAATGTAGTGGTTATCACGTTCGCCTCACACATGAAAGGTCCCCGGGTGGAAACTGGGTGTGTTGCGGCTCGTTGGAGTTGGCCTGTTGTTTTCGGAAACGCCAAGTCAGCTTCCCTGGTGCCGCTTGTACGCTCATTCCCTAGCTTCTGCTGATCAGGTTTGCTGTTCCGCTGTGCCACTCTGCTGCCTGTCACCCCAGATGGGACTTAAAATGCTTCATCTGCTTCATGCTTCAATGGATCTAAGAGTATGCAAAAGCAAGATAGTATGTAAAGTAAAGGAGCGTTAAATGGTAGATAACATCATAACGCGTATTCTTTGAGTGTGGCACACTATGCTCATCTACTTGACATATTTTCCCTTGTTTCCCAAACACCCAAGTCGCAAAAAATCCACTCAGGACATAGACTCTTCTGATCCGTAGTCAGAAGCATTATCCATTGCGCCACTGGCCCATGTCTAAGAGTTGAAAGCAGTGTCTGCTCAGCCCATGACGTTGGAGTCTTGGAAGACTCTTCATTTTGCTTTTGTCAAATTGCAATTGTTCCGACTGAGTGAGTTGCGACTCGTTGGTGTTGGGATGTCGTTTTCGGAAAAGCCAAGTTAGCTGCCCTGGTGCCGCTTGTTTGAACCCTAAACCTACTGGGTTTCCCACTCTTTGCAAGCAGTTGGTTTCTGTAGTGTAGTGGTTATCACGTTCGCTTTACACGCGAAAGGTCCCCGGTTCGAAACCGGGCGGAAACTTCAATTTGCTTTTGTCAAATTGCAATTGTGCTGACTGAGTGAGTTGAGGCTCGTTGGAGTTGGCCTGTTGTTTTTGGAAGCGCCAAGTCAGGTTGCCTGGTGCTGCTTGTACGCTCATCTTGTTGCGGCGCTTGCTGAAGTGTTCTGTGTTGGTCACGGCAATAAGCCTCACCTCGAGGACGACGCAGTGTCCTTTTATCTGAGGTTCTGTTTTCCTTCCAAGCAGGTGACCTGGGATTGATTCCCAGCCAATAGAGGACCGTGAAAGAGCATTGTTTCATGTTGTGAAGTTAAAGTGACAACGCAATAGGTCACAATGACATGGAGTCAGAACAAGCAATTTAAACACCGACAACAGCTTCAGGGTTGAAAAGCTCTTCCGTAGAGAGATTTCCCTGACCGGGAATCGAACCGGGGCCGCGGCAGTGAAAGCACTAAATCCTAGCCACTAGACCACCAGGGAGACTTCAGCAATTGCTGTCAAAACATGACCACCTAGTTGCAGGGCTAAAGTGCCCAGGCCAGGTAAATCCTGAGAGACCTTAGCCAAGATAAAGGCACCGCTGAGATTTGAACTCATGATTTCCTGTTTACTAAACAGGCGCTTTGACCAACTAAGCCACGGCGCCTCTCTGAGAACCATGAGGAAGAGATTTTCCAGCGACTTAAACTCTGATGGTCGGTACAGATCCTTTTCACACAGGGCAGGGCCCACAGTAGGCAGAGCGTCAGTCTCATAATTTTAAGGTTGTGAGTTCAAGCCTCACACAGGGCAGTTGTGTTTTTTTATATTTTTTATGACCAAAATAGCTTCCGTTTCCTAATGAAAGGGTAATTTGACAGGCATTCAAAGGGCACTATCTGCATCTGGAGAGGTTGGCTCGGCAGCTCTGGCCTGTCAACAAAGCAGCTCTGGTCTGTCAGTACAGCAGGTGCAGCCTGTTAGCTCACTTGGTCCAGCGTCTTCACATCTGATGGTCGGGACAGGTCTGGCCCGGTAGCATAGCAGGTGTGCCCGGTTAGCTCAGTTGGTCAGAGCGTGGTGCTAATAACGCCAATGTCGTGGGTTCGATCCCTACACTGGCCAAAGAACTTCTTTAGATGTCCTTTCCTGTTTGATTTAGACAATATGTGGTAAGGCTTTCAAATGCTTCATCAGGGCTTTTGAGGTTTGCAAATTGCTGTCTGCTTGAGAAGCGGTGACTGGTCCAGTCTGAGACGATTGAGACGCTGGACCTGGTGCGCAAGCCTGTCTCCTTGAAACAACCAAACGACTGGACAAACCTGTCCTTTTTCCAGAGCCCTGGTGCCAGATTTTCTGTTTTTCATAGAATGTGGGTTAATGGAGATGGCAGATGATCTTGTGGGTTCCAACGACCCCCGAGACAACGCAAGTGTGGGGCAAAAGACAACGCATGCAGTAAAGGCCAGGAGAGCGTGGGGGTTCAAAATCTCATAGCAGAGGATGGTTTCGATCCATCGACCTCTGGGTTATGGGCCCAGCACGCTTCCGCTGCGCCACTCTGCTGCCTGTCACCCCAGATGGGACTTTAACCCACAATCTCTGTCTTAGGAGGCCAGTGCCTTATCCATTAGGCCACTGGGGCTGGAGGCTGTCACTACTCCGCTCCACTGGGTGGTAGGAGGGGTGGAGCAATGCAGCTGAATCGATGGCGCAGGCTGCAGTGCGTTTGTGAGTTTGAGCCTCACACGGGGCAGGGTTGTGAATGTTGGTGTACTAGATAAGATAAGATAATCCTTTATTTGTTCCGCAGGGTGGTCATTGCAGTTTGCAACAGCAGCAGGGAACACTACAGCCCTCAGAGTAACAGTTTCAAATATACAAAAATACAAAGTACACGATAGAGGGGATCCTATATAAAGGGGATAGTATATAAAGTAAAGGAGAGTTAAATGGTAGATAACGTCATAACGCCTATTCTTTGAGGGTGGCACACTATGCTCATCTACTTGACATATTTTCCCTTGTTTCCCAAACACCCAAGTTGCAAAAAAGGCACTCGAGCCAGCCAGGAGTCGAGTTGTGTTTCCATGGTGTAACAGTCAGCACTCTAGGCTTTGAATCCAACGATCCAAGTTCAAATCTCGTTGGACCCTGGGTCGATGGTTGAGGACGCATCACTTTTTATCGAGTCATAATAACAAGTGTCAGGATTCACCATACAACTATGTGAAGAGTGAAGGTATGTCCTCAGTCATCCGAGTAGCTATGCGAAGGCTGTGATGGCGAAGCGGGAACTAAAAGGGGCAAAACAGTCCCTTCTCCCCGTCAGGGAATTGAACCTTGGTCTCCCGCGTGACACTAACCACTATACTAACGAGGACATGACAATAGCTGCCGTTTTCCATTGGAGATAACCACCAACTCAAGGGCCCTGAATGGAAAGCAACAAAAAGACAAACATTCATGTTACTTGTGGGATAGGAGAGTGTGAGCAAATGCCCTCATCTCTCAAGTATTGTGGGTTGAACTTCAAGCTCAGTCAGCGAGCAGTGAAGCGAAAGGATGGTGGTTTGAGTCCGTGTTTGTTTCTGATGTGGGTCCTGCCCTGTGCGAAAAGGACCTGTACCGACCATCAGAGTTGAAGAAGGTGGAACATCTCTTCATCCTTTACTTCACACTGGCGCCGTGGCTTAGGTGGTCAAAGCGCCTGTTTAGTAAACAGGAGATCCTGAGTTCAAATCTCAGCGGTGCCTTTATTTTGGTCTCCCAGGAGTTTCTTCTCCTGGGCACTTTAGCCCTGCAACTAGGTCCTCATGTTTTGACAGCAATTGACACTGTCTCCCTGGTGGTCTAGTGGCTAGGATTTGGCGCTTTCGCCGCCTCTACCTGGGTTTGATTCCTGGTCAGGGAAAGCTCTCTATAGGAGTGATTTTCAATCCTCAGATAAGAGGTCTCTGTGTCTTCCTCAAGCTGAGGCGCATTGCCGTGACAAACGCAGAACACCTCAGCAAGCACCGCAACAAGGTTTGAACAGACATTGCCCGAACAGGGACATGAAACCTGGGCCCTCAGATTTAAAGTTTGATGTTCTGCAGACTGAACTATCCAGGCCCTGGAGACCATTGAATGATGGTTTTATTCATCTTCCTCCTGTGCATCGAAACCAAGTTGCTGTATTTTTCTTCCCCCTGAGAATTGAAACTACTGAAAACCAAACCACTGTCACTTCAACTCTCCTGTGCACAGAAGCCACAAGTGACTATTCATCTTCCTCCTGCACACTGGAGCCACTGAAGTTGTCTTCTTCGGCCGCTTGTATCAGACCCGCGCTGTAAGTCGTTTTTTCGCCTCTCGGAACTCAGGGGTACGGTCGAGAATGCACTTCAACTGGAGTGAAGAGTCTTCCAAGACTCCAACGTCATGGGCTGAGCAGACACTGCTTCCAACTATTAAACGTGGGCTAGTGGCGCAATGGATAATGCGTCTGACTACAGATCAGAAGATTCTAGGTTCGACTCCTGGCTGGCTCGATTTCCTTTTTTGCAACTTGGGTGTTTGGGAAACAGGGGAAAATATGTCAAGTAGATGAGCATAGTGTGCCACCCTCAAAGAATATGCGTTATGACTTTATCTACCATCTAACGCTCCTTTACTTTATATACTATGTTTCTTTCGCATACTCTTAGATCCTTACCTTCATTTTTGATAGGAGTAACCTACAAATGCTAGGATCATGTAACAGCAGTAACCTACACACGCTAGGATCATGTAACAGCAGTAACCTACACACGCTAGGATCATGTAACAGCAGTAACCTACGCACGCTAGGATCGTGTAACAAAAGTAACCTACAAATGCTATGATCATGTAACAGCAGTAACCTACACACGCTAGGATCATGTAACAGCAGTAACCTACACACGTTAGGATCATGTAACATCAGTAACCTACAAATGCTAGGATCATGTAACAGCATTAACCTACACACGCTAGGATCATGTAACAGCAGTAACCTACACAAACTATGTTACCTATGGTTAAGAACCACCATGTGAATGCGTGTGTCTATGTTTAAGTTGCAAGGGTGAGATTGTACAAAGTGATTATTCTAGCGTTCTAGATTATTCTAGTGATTATTATTCTACTTCTTAAAAGCATCTCAGAGAGGGTAAAAAGATGTGACAGTATCTTCCACAGTAGTAGTTCTAATGCAGCTGAACTTCCACACAACTAATGTGTATCAATTTATACTATTTAAACAAGTTCTATGTGAAGGCATATGCAATGATTTATTCTCATGACACAGATACATTACACAGCACTAAAACATTGCAAGTCCTTCACATTTAATTGTGTTGTTGACATTATGACGGCACTCACACTAAACTATTTGGCACAGAGGAGTGTCATATACCACAAAATAATTGATTTAGTTAAGATTCAGTACCACATTTAGAAAATAAAGATAAAACATTACTGCAAGGGAAATTCAATACATGCCTACTGAAAACTAGACTTAATTCTGAACAACCTCATGCTTGAATGACAATTTGTAGTTGTTTGTTGCATATTGTTAGAGAGAAAGACAATTTTACCAGAGTACAACCAGCTTCACTGTCAGTGCCGGGGCAATTTGACACTGGCTCACTGGACTGAAACAAAACCTGTGGAATAAAGGAGCCAGGAGACAAAGGAGAGTCCCTAGTGCAGTGGTCCCCAACCCTGGTCCTCAGGGCCCACTGTCCTACATGTTTTAGATGTTTCCCCTCTTCCAGCACACCTGATTCTAGTGCACGTTCGTTACCAGGATTCTTCAGAGCTGGATAACGACCCATTGATTAGAATCAGGTGTGTTGGCGCAGGGAAACATCTAAAACATGCAGGACAGTGGGCCTTGAGGACCAGGGGACCACTGCCTTAGTGGATGTTGGCATTCCTCTCTGTGACAGACTGAATAACCTCTCCAAAGAGCCTCTCCAAACATTGCATAAGACCCCTCCAACATCACCAACAAGAGTCATGAATTAGGCCCCATCTGATGGTTTGGAGGGTGGAGTGGGTCAGGTGATGTTTCAGTGGTGAAGCCCGGCTGTTAGCCTCATCAAAGACCAATCATAGAGACGCACTACACAAGCTGGCCGGGGAATTGACCCTGGTCTCCCGTGTGACAGGCGGGGATAACCACTATACTAACGAGGACACAAGAATAGTTGCAGTTTTCCATCGGAGATCTCCATCAACTCAAGGGCCCTGAATGGAAGTTGGGAATCCACGTTGCAGATGGGGCTGGGCAACATGTCGATGTTTTTTCTCATCTGGA
This sequence comes from Neosalanx taihuensis, assembly GCA_030340665.1. NCBI lineage: Eukaryota > Metazoa > Chordata > Actinopteri > Osmeriformes > Salangidae > Neosalanx > Neosalanx taihuensis. The sequence continues at coordinate 4,998,695 of JARGSH010000050.1, read as the reverse complement.
TGTCTTCAAAAAGTTCACCATGCGGTCAAACCAACTCAAAAACAAGGATGTCGACCGCAAAAGCCATGCAGTGGCCGGGTATCGAACCCGGAAAATGGAAAATGGAAACCTCAACTTGGAGGTTTCAAAAGGCTGTAACTTGAAAGTAGTTTGAGATAATGGAATGCATTCAACATTCAATGTGAAACATATCTAGTATGAAACTAAATTTGGGATAGAAATATGTTTACTGATCCAACTTGTATAATCAATTGGCGCGTTGACCACACTGATGCTCAGAACCGCATCTAAAATGCAGTTTTACTATTTCCTGGATCTGTGTGGAAACAGGCATGTTTTCATCAGTGGTTTCCACCCATATTTGCGGTGTTATGAGCCCCCCTGCCACCTCGAACATGTCCCCTTTTTGGCATTCGCAGAATGCTTCCACCCCGGCCACGCTGAGGTGAAGCATCCGCTATACAGTGTGCTGATTGTGGACTTTGTGCACGGACGCGCAGTCACTACTAACGTCAGTTTTTGCTTCACTAGACAGACTGCATGTCATTCCTCTAAGGAATCGGAGTCATCTAATACCTGAATAAATACTTTGTTGACGGTAAATCAACCTCTTAGTATCGTGAGTAACTAAAAAAAACACTCTTTCGCTCTGCTCTGCTGTTGCTCCGCTCAGCCTTCTATCACTGATTAGCAGCGTCTAAGCAGAGCTGCGTCACTGTTCGGGAGGGGGTTTTACAAACTTGTTTTTCTCGAAAACTTTTAATAAAAACATGACCATAAATGCTGATTATATTACAGGAACACATGTCCTCCTGTCCTCCAAACTCCTGGGAGACCAAAAGAAAGGCACCGCTGAGATTTGAACTCAGGATCTCCTGTTACTAAACAGGCGCTTTGACCAACTAAGCCACGGCGCCTGTGCGAGGAAGATGAGGAAGAGATGCTTCACCTTCTTCAACTCTGATGGTCGGTACAGGTCCTTTTCGCACACAGGGCAGGACCCACATCAGAAACAAACACGGACTCGAACCACCATCCTTTCGCCTCACTGCTCGCTGACTGAGCTTGGAGTTAAACCCACAATACTTGAGAGAAGAGGGTATTTGCTCACATTCTCCTATCCCACAGGTAACAGGAAGGTTTGTCTTTTTGTTGTTGTCATTTTGTCAGGCTCACGTGCTTCAGCCAAACTGCCTGGGGGGAGGTGCCCTTGTTGGCGCAGTAGGCAGCGCGTCAGTCTCATAATCTGAAGGTTGTGAATTTGAACCTCACACAGGTCAGTTGTATTCTTGACTGTTTTAAACTGTTACTCTGAGGGCTGTAGTGTTCCCTGCTGCTGTTGCAAACTGCAATGACCATCCTGTGGAACAAATAAAGGATTATCTTATCTTATCTAGTACACCAACATTCACAACCCTGCCCCGTGAGAGGCTCAAACTCACAAACACACACTGCAGCCTGCGCCATCGATTCAGCTGCATTGCTCCACCCCTCCTAACACCCAGTGGAGCGGAGTAGTGACAGCCTCCAGCCCCAGTGGCCTAATGGATAAGGCACTGGCCTCCTAAGCCAGGGATTGTGGGTTCAAGTCCCATCTGGGGTGACAGGCAGCAGAGTGGCGCAGCGGAAGCGTGCTGGGCCCATAACCCAGAGGTCGATGGATCGAAACCATCCTCTGCTATGAGGTTTTGAACGCCCACGCTCTCAGAAGATTGAATTTTATTAGTTAATAAATACTATTAAATATTACTATTTAATAAATAGTAATATTAATTAATAATTAATAATACAATAATTTTGCTAGTGTGGGGATCGAACCCATGACCTTGGCATTATTAGCACCACGCTCTGACCAACTAAGCTAACCGGCCACACCTGCTCTGCTACCGGGCCAGAGCTGCTTTGTTGACAGGCCAGAGCTGCCGAGCCAACCTCTCCAGACGCAGATGGAGCCCTTTGAACACCTGTCAAATTACCCTTTCATTTGGAAACGGATGCTATTTTGGTTATTAAAAAATCTAAAACAGACAACTGCCCTGTGTGAGGTTCGAACTCACGAACTTCAGATTATGAGACTGACGCGCTGCCTACTGCGCCAACAAGGCTTGGAGGCTATCAAGGTCCCTCCCCCGAAGTAGTTGGAATGAAATGTGTGAGCCTGACAAAATGACAACAACAAAAAGACAAACCTTCCTGTTACCTGTGGGATAGGAGAGTGTAAACAAATGCGCAAAGTGTTGTGGGTTTAACTCCAAGCTCAGTCAGCGAGCAGTGAGGCGAAAGGATGGTGGTTCGAATCCGTGTTTGTTTCTGATGTGGGCCCTGCCCTGTGTGAAAAGGACCTGTCCCGACCATCAGATGTGAAGACGCTGGAAAATCTCTTCCTCGTGGTTCTCAGAGAGGCGCCGTGGCTTAGTTGGTCAAAGCACCTGTTTAGTAAACAGGAAATCCTGAGTTCCAATCTCAGCAGTGCCTTTATGTTGGCCAAGGTCTCCCAGGAGTTCCTCAGCCTGGGCACTTTAGCCCTGCAACTAGGTGCTCAAGTTTTTACAGCAACTAACAAAGTCTCACGGGTGGTCTAGTGGCTAGGATTCGGCGCTTTCACTGCTGCAGCCCGGGTTCGATTCCCGGTCAGGGAAATCTCTCTATGGCAGAACTTTTCAAGCTGTTGTCGGCGTTTAAATTCAATGTGCTGACTCCATGTCATTGTGACACTTTAACTGTACAAGATAAAACAACAGGTCAGTTGCTTGGAAGGAACCAGGAACTCCAGACCCTCAGATAAAAGGCTACTGCATCTTCCTCAAGGTGAGGCGTATTGCCGTGACACCTCAGCAAGCACCGCAACAAGGTTAGAACAGACATTGCCCAAACAGGTACTTGAACCCTGGACCCTCAGATTAAAAGTCTGATGCTCTGCCGACTGAGCTATCCAGACCCTGTAGGGGTGCTTTACAAATCCTGAACATAGCTCTCGTCAACGCCATGTCATGGAGGAAGGAAAAGAGTGGCAGCCATGGTTGGTTACGTTTGATCGGGGTAGCTCAATGAGGTTGAAGGCGGTGGGGCGTCCGAGGCTCTTTTGAAGACTCTGAAGTCAAAGCGTGGTTGCGCCTCAGGGATCACGAGACTGAGGGACAATCTCAATTCTGACGTTGTGCTATCTGTGGCTGAAACGGTAAAACTACTTCGAGCCGGATTTGAAACAGCGACCTAAGGAATTCCAAAACAATCACAAACTATAGCAGCACGCTCTACCAACTGAGCTACCGAACGGTGTAAAGGTAAGTGGTATTTTGGCGTAGTAGGCATGCCACGCTCCAGTCCTTGTCCAACTGACATAGCAAAGAAAGCCTTTAGTCTAATATGGATTTTCCAACAATGTACCATACAGGGCTTGCCTGGCATTTCAAAAAGGGCTCATCCAGGATTTGAACCCAGAACCTCTGGCACCCTAAGCAAGAATCATACCCTTAGACCAGGGGTGGCAAACTTATTTCAGCACAGGGGCCACAGTGAGGCAGATCTATTCCCAAGTTGGCCGGACCGGTAAAATCATGGCATATTAACTTGAAAAAAACGACAACTTTAGAAATTTTTTTTGGTTTTACTTTGGTCCAAAAAGTACAAGCACATTCTGAAAATGTACACATCACTGTACATTGCAGACTTTGAAAATGACTTCCCTGTCATTTTAAATAACGACTCAAATTCGGCATAACCTTCCATTAAAAGCTCTTGTTCTGATTGGGAGAAAAAGTGGGCACGTTCTTTGGCCATGCTGAACAGCCAATAGCAGCGTTGCTGATCAATGTTTCTACTATTGATACATATCCCCTTTTAAGCCAACACATGATCGTATCCAGTGATACTAATCATACACAACAGGTTTGTTTGAAGAACCCAGTTAGCCAGATCATGATTCGCACGATGAAATCATCTTGGATGTGTCATTTGATCTCGGATGTATTAAGCGACGTACGAAGAACGGGCCCCTGGTCACCTGCTTGGAAGGAAACCAGAACCTCAGGTAAAAGGCCACTGCGTCGTCCTCGAGGTGAGGCTTATTGCCGTGACCAACACAGAACACCTCAGCAAGCGCCGCAATAAGTTTTGAACAAAGATCGGCCGAACAGGGACTTGAACCCTGGACCCTCAGATTAAAAGTCTGATGCTCTGCCGACTGAGCTATCCAGGCCCTGTAGGGGGAACCGACGACACTGAAAGATGTTGTCCTTACAAATCTTGAACATAACTCTCGTCAACGCCGTGTCGGGTAGGAAGGAAAAGAGTGGCAGCCATGGTTACATTTGATCGGGGTGGCTCAATGAGGTTGAAGGCGGTGGGGGTCCGAGGCTCTTTTGAAGACTCTGAAGTCAAAGCGTGGTTGCGCCTCAGGGATCACAAGACTGAGGGACAATCTCAATTCTGACGTTGTGCTATCTGTGGCTGAAACGCATGAGCCTCAAGCCCTACTGGCCAAGTGGATGGGGCGCTGGCCTCATACTGCTGAGATTGTGGCTTTGCAACACCGCAACAGCAGCAGCGTGCTCTGTCCATAACCCAGAGGTCGATGAATCAAAACGATCGTCTGTTATGAGACTTTTGACCTTCACGGTCTCTTGGGCTTTAGGTCTTTGCCAGAATCCGAAGTGGTAGGGTCAGCAAGGGGAATTAGCTCAAACGGTAGAGCGCTTGCTTAGCATGCGAGAAGTAGCGGGATCGATGCCCGTATTCTCCAAGCTCTTGGTCACCATGGCTTTCTTAGTACCGCTCTGGTTGCGGGGCCTGCAGTCCCTCTCCAGACGCAGATAGCGACCCTTTGCCCCACACTTGCGAAGAGTCTTCCAAGACTCCAACGTCATGGGCTGACCAGACACTGCTTGCAACTCTTGGACGTGGGCCACACTCAAAGAATACGCGTTATGACGTTATCTACCATTTAACGCTCCTTTACTTTACATACTATCTTGTTTACGTATACTCTTAGATCCATTGAAGCATGAAGCAGATGAAGCATTTTAAGTCCCATCTGGGGTGACAGGCAGCAGAGTGGCGCACTGGAACAGCAGACCTGATCAGCAGAAGCTAGGGAATGAGCGTACAAGCGGCACCAGGGAAGCTGACTTGGCGTTTCCGAAAACAACAGGCCAACTCCAACGAGCCGCAACTCACCCAGTCGGCACAATTGCAATTAGACAAAAACAGCATGAAGTTTCCACGCGATTTCAACGGCCCGACCCGGTCAAAGCAATTTGACCAAAGCAGAATTAAGTTTCTGCCCGGTCTCGAACCAGGGACCTCTCACAAGTAAGGCAAACGTGATAACCACTACACTACAGAAACCAACTGCTTGTCAAGAGTGGGAAACCCAGTAGGTTTATGGTTCAAACAAGCGGCACCAGGGCAGCTAACTTGGCGTTTCCAAAAACGACAGCCCAACTACGAGTCGCAAGTCGGCACAATTGCATTTTGAAAAAAGCAAATTGAAGTTTCCGCCCGGTTTCGAACCGGGGACCTTTTCAGAATCAGAATGGGGGTTTATTCGCTATGCAAGATAAACAAACATAGAAAACACTTTGGCAGGACATAGATTTTTCTGCTTGTGAGGCGAACGGGATAACCACTACACTACAGAAACTAGCTGCTTCCAAAGAGTGGGAAACCCAGTAAGTTTAGGGTTCAAACAAGCGGCACCTTTCTCATGGTTCTGCATTGGCCGAGAATCGAACCCGGGTCAACTGCTTGGAAGGCAGCTATGCCTTCCACTATACCACCAATGCCCACACAGCACCACCTGGGTCACAGCGCCTCAAGCAGGGACAGGAAGGCCGGACCATCGGATAAAAGGCTGCTACGCAGCACGCCTCAGCAAGCTTGGAGCAGAGGTCGCCCGAACAGGGACTTGAACCCTGGACCCTCAGATTAAAAGTCTGATGCTCTGCCGACTGAGCTATTCAGGCTCCGTAGGTTGCGATTGACACTGAGAGACCCCATCCTTACCAATCCTGAACATAGCTCTCACCAATGCCATGTCAGGGAGGAAGGAAAAGCGTGGTAGCCATGGTTACGTTTGATCGGGCTGGATCAATGAGGTTGAAGGCGGCTGGTGTCTGAGGTTCTTCTGAAGAATCTGAAGTCAAAGCGTGGTTGCGCCTCAGCGATCACGAGACTGAGGGTCAATCCCAATTCTAGGTCTTACCCCATCATTTCACCCCTTCGTATTACCCTCTGCCCTCGTCCCTTAAAACTAAGCGTAAGGGCTGAGGGGTGAAAAACACCGACCCCTTGGTGTGAGCCTCTCATGCTGTTTTCTCCCAACCTCCCAATTTCTCTCTCTCTCACAAGGAAGCACTACTGCTTCCGCACCTCAGCCCGCACACTTCCACAGCCGCTTGGCAGATTACTTTTCACACTCAGGTCCAAGGGGAGAGCGCGAACGCAGTCCCCCACTACCAGAAATTTTGCAGTCGAGATTCCCGCATTTGGGGAATTCGCAAAGGTCAGCACGGCCGGAGTGCAATGGCCGAGCCTCACTCTGGGTGAACCTCCTTCGTGATCAAGGTGTCTCCCCTGCCAGGTAAGTATGAGTTGCAAAGGAGATGGGTCCCCTCAGCCGGCTGCCAGGGCTGCCGCAGGCACTCGTGGTAAGCAGACGGGGAGCGAAAACAACCAATGGAAGGGGTGGGCAGAAAACCGTAGGCCCCCTCCCCCCCTCCCCAAGCCAAGCCACGCTTCCCACTCACCCATCCCCCCCACCCACGTGGTGTGAGCTTTCCATGTTGTTTTCTCCCAAAGTGGCTGAGCGTGTCAAAGAGCCTGTTTAGTAAACATGATATCCTGAGTTCAAATCTCAGCAGTGCCTTTTCTGGCCAAGGTCTCTCAGGTGTTAAGGTTCCTGGGCACTTTAGCCCTGCAACTTAGGCCATCATGTTTTGACGGCAGGCTCCAAAGACTCCCTGGTGGTCTAGTGGCTAGGATTCGGCGCTCTCACCGCCGCGGCCCGGGTTCAATTCCCGGCCAGGGAAGAGTCTCCTCAAACCCTTTTTAACCCTCACGCTGTTGTCAGTGTCTGCATGGCTTGTGCTGTCTCCATGCCTTTGTGACCTATTGCATTGTGTGCATTGTCTGTCACCACACCCTTCCCCCGCCCCCCCAAACGCAAGGTTGTGAATGGTGAAGACAATCTTTCGCTTTCTTCATTTTTGGATCGTGAGAAGTTACGAATGTGGCCTAAACAAAGTTAGACCTGAGGAGGGGGGGCGTGCCTTTCCTGTGGCCTCTCCTGAACTATGGACTGATCTGCCCCTGCCCAGTAGGCAGGCCCCTCAACTGTCCTCTTTGAAGTCACATTGTCAGTGTCTTGCCGAAGCTGATTGGTTGCGCAGGACTACATGTGATTCTCTCAACGGCCGGACGCAGTTTAACTTCTCAAGACAAAACAGCCCTTTCTCATGGTTCTGCATTGGCCGGGAATCGAACCCAGGTCAACTGCTTGGAAGGCAGCTATGCTTTCCACTATACCACCAATGCCCACACAGCACCACCTGGGTCACAGCGCCTCAAGCAGGGGCAGGAAGGCCGGACCATCGGATAAAAAGCTGCTACGCAGCATGCTTCAGCAAGCTTGGAGCAGAGGTCGCCCGAACAGGGACTTGAACCCTGCACCCTCAGATTAAAAGTCTGATGCTCTGCCGACTGAGCTATCCAGGCTCCGTAGGTCATGGCTGACACTGAGGGACCCCATCCTTACCAATCAGAATCAGAATCAGAATGGGGGTTTATTCGCTATGCAAGATAAACAAACATAGAATTTACTTTGGCAGGAATGAGCAAACATAGAACATAAATGTGGCCTACTAATAAAATGAAAATGAATACAATGTAAAGATACACTGCAGATGTGATACATATAGACAAGGAATACAAATGTTACAAATAATACAAATGATGCGAGTAGTGCAAATGATACAGGTAACATGGAATACAAATGTTACAAATAATACAAATGATGCGAGATGATGCGGAACACAACAGGAGGGCTAGGAGACGTTTGACCTTTACGGTCTCTTGGGCTTTAAGTCTTTGCCAGACTACGAAGTGTCATGGTCAGCAAGCGGAATTAGCTCAAATGGTAGAGCGCTCGCTTAGCATGCGAGAAGCAGCGGGATCGATGCCTGCATTCTCCAAGCTCTCGTTCACCATGGCTTCGTTAGTCTGCAGTCCCTCTCCAGACGCAGATGGAGACCTTTGAACACCTTTCAAATGACCCCTTTCATTTGGAAACGGATGCTATTTTGGTTATTAAAACATAAAAATTTACAACTGACCCGTGTGAGGTTCAAATTCACGACCTTCAGATAATGAGACTGGGTGACAACACTTAGACGTGGGCCAGTGGCGCAATGGATAACGTGTCTGATTACGGATCAGAAGATTCTAGGTTCGACTCCTGGCTGGCTTGAGTACCTTTTTTGCAACTTGGGTGTTTGGGAAACAAGGGAAAATATGTCTGTCAAGTAGATAGCATTGTGTGCCACCCTCAAAGAATATGCGCCATGAAATGCTGCCCTACCTGCCACGTGGATTCACGTCTTCCATTCAGGGCCAAAACGAACAAAATCGAACAAAAACTAATTAAGTAGTTCAGTCTCTCACACACACCCACTCAACTATGCAGTTGCACAGTAGTGATAATCGGCATCAGGCCCGACTTTACCATAAATGTATTTATAACAGTATCGTGGCTAGCCACAACGAAGCTCCAAAGTGTGGGAGCGTTTTTTTTTTTTGTGGCGAGAAAAGCGTGCAGTGCAACAGTTGCAAAGCTGAACTTGTATTTCATGGAAGCACAACGGCTATCTATGAGCATCTGAAAAGAAAACATCTAATTTTAACCGGCTAGTTAGCTGCCAATATTAGGGTAAACAGTTAGCTTTCTTGCTACTTACTCATAGTTACGTTTCAGTGTCAAAAATATCTAAAATGTTTCTTTGCCTCCCTGCAACCTCCACCCCATCGGAGCGGATTTTCTCTGCAGCAGGAAACATCTGCTCTTAAAAGAGAGCAAGCCTTTCTCCAAGCCATGTAGAAATGCTTACTTGCTCCTTACTTTCCTACAAGGGTTGTGTTTGATATGTTTAATGCCAGAGCCAGGGCAGACACACCTAAAAACTTGATTCTTTTTTGTGTTGTTTAGGCCAGTGCCTTGTACTTATTTTATTCAGCTGTTTGCTGTTCTGTTATAGAATTGTTTGTTGATACAAGGTTTGTTGATTAAAAGGTTAATGAGCTATCATCTTAATTGTTTTTATTTTCAGTTAGAATATACCTCAAACACTTCAATGATCTGATCAGCTGGTGCAGTACGCCTTATGTTTTGCAGTCAATTTATGTATGATCCGATTAGACGACTAATCGGAAAAAATATTGATGACGTCAACTATCAAAATAATCGTTTGTGGCAGGACTAGTTGTCCCCTGTCGTCTCCAGCTAACAACTATCCTTCTCCTCCTCATAGAACTCCATCAGGAGCTGTTGTTCTGCGGCCGGGAAATATGTTGCGCAACTCTTGTCCATGTTCTGATCGTTGATTCTGTGAGCGATCGGGAGGTCTATAAAAAAATGCTGTGAAAAGGCATTTATCCTGACTACCAACACCTGGCTTGACATAGCAGCGCCTTTTCATCCTGTTTTGGCAAACGTGCAACCAATTAAGCCAGGATGCGCCGACCAGACTAGATAAAGCCGCGCTTGATCAGTTATCCTGGATTTCTTGATTCTACTTTTGTGCAATACCCCTCAGATGTGGAAAAACATTGACATGTTGCCCAGCCCCATCTGCCACGTGGATTCTTGCCTTCTATTCAGGGCCCTTGAGTTGATGGTGATCTCCGATGGAAAACTGCAACTATTGTTGTGTCCTCGTTAGTATAGTGGTTAGTATCCCCGCCTGTCATGCGGGAGACCAGAGTTCAATTCCCTGACGGGGAGAAGGGGCTGTTTTCGCCCCTTTCGGTTCCCACTTCGCCATCACAGCCTTCGCATCGCTACTCGGATGACTGAGGACATCTCTTCACATAGTTGTATGGTGAATCCTGATCCTGAGGCAGTGGGAGGGTCTTTGTAGCGCTATTGGTTAGCACGTTCGGCTGTAAACCGAAAGGATGGTAGTTCGAACCCACCCAATGACGAGCTCTTTTTCATGTTTGTTTCAGATCTTGGTCCTGCCTGCAGACCATCAGAGTTGAAGAGGGTGGATAATCTCTTCTGCTCGTTAGGGTACGAGGCACCGTGGTTCAGTGAAGGAAGTACAAGCTTGACGCAACTCACACCAAGGGAAAGTCTGATGAAATAATCTGCCGACACATCGAAGATGTCACCTAGGAGCAAGCCGTCCCCCAACGGGCACAATCATCTTGCGGCGCATACGCAGATTCGGTAGGAGCACGATGCGCCAAGCGACGGAAGAAGTTGAACTTCAAAAAAATGGGCGCTTCATGCATATGGCTTTCCTACGAGGACGAGATTCGAACTCACGCGTGCAGAGGACAATGGATTAGCAGTCCATCGCCTTAACCACTCGGCTACCTTGTCACTTGCTTCGCTGCCCCCTTGTCAACACCGACAGCTGAAATCTGAATTGTCCACCAGGCCACACTCACGTTTTCTTTGGTTGATAAGACCCACTGCCATGCTGCGAAGACTTTTCGTGATATGGAAACTTGGAGCGGAATGATTTTATTGTATTACTCACACCTCCCTTGTGTCATTAAAACCATCATCGAGAGCCCCGGCCACGTTCAGAAACCTTTCGCGCTAGTTGTATTTTACGAACAGCCACCATTTCGGAACAGTTTGTAGTTTTTTCTGGGTTTCCCGCTCTATTAAGCAGTTGGTTTCTGTACTGTAGTGGTTATTACGTTCGCCTTACACACGGATGGTCCCTGGTTTGAAACTGGACAGAAACTTCATTCTGCTTTCGTCAAATTCCAATTATGCCCACCGACTAAATTGAGGCTCGTTTGAGTTGGCCTGTTTACGGAAACGCCAAGTCAGATGCCCTGGTGCCGCTTGTACGCTCATTCCGTAGCTTCTGCTGATCCCTGTGAGGACCCGATCAGGTCTGTAACATGCTCAGCAGGAAGCCTGAGAACCAGCGCTGGGAAGGTTTGCCTCAGACCACCCTGATTGTTGTTAGCTTGCTGAAAAACTTTCAACTAGCTAAAATTCCTGCGTTGCCTTAATGGACAAGGCAGATGATCTTGTGTGTTCCAACGACCCCCAACACAACGCAAGTGTGGGGCAAAAGACAGCGCAAGCAGTAAAGACCAGGAGAGCGTGGGGGTTCAAAATCTCATAGCTGAGGATGGTTTCGATCCATCGACCTCTGGGTTATGGGCCCAGCACGCTTCCGCTGCGCCACCCCAGATGGGACTTGAATCCACAATCCCTGTCTTAGGAGGCCAGTGCCTTATCCATTAGGCCACTGGGGCTGGAGGCTGTCATTAATCTGCTCCACTGGGTGTTAGGAGGGGTGGAGCAATGCAGCTGAATCGATGGCGCAGGCTGCAGTGTGTGTTTGTGAGTTTGAGCCTCTCACGGGGCAGGGTTGTGAATGTTGGTGTACTAGATAAGATAAGATAATCCTTTATTTGTTCCGCAGGGTGGTCATTGCAGTTTGCAACAGCAGCAGGGAACACTACAGCCCTCAGAGTAACAGTTTAAAACAGTCAAGAATACAACTGACCTGTGTGAGGTTCAAATTCACAACCTTCAGATTATGAGACTGACACGCTGCCTACTGCGCCAACAAGGGCACCTCCCCCCAGGCAGTTTGGCTGAAGCACGTGAGCCTGACAAAATGACAACAACAAAAAGACAAACCTTCCTGTTACCTGTGGGATAGGAGAATGTGAGCAAATACCCTCTTCTCTCAAGTATTGTGGGTTTAACTCCAAGCTCAGTCAGCGAGCAGTGAAGCGAAAGGATGGTGGTTCGAGTCCGTGTTTGTTTCTGATGTGGGTCCTGCCCTGTGTGCGAAAAGGACCTGTACCGACCATCAGAGTTGAAGAAGGTGAAGCATCTCTTCCTCGTCTTCCTTGCACAGGCGCCGTGGCTTAGTTGGTCAAAGCGCCTGTTTAGTAAACAGGAGATCCTGTGTTCAAATCTCAGCGGTGCCTTTCTTTTGGTCTCCCAGGAGTTTCTCTTCCTGGGCACTTTAGCCCTGGAGCTAAGCAGCAGACAGCAATTTGCAAACCTCACGGGTTTACCAAAAGCCCTGATGAAGCATTTGAAAGCCTCACCACATATTGTCTAAATCAAACAGGAAATGACATCTAAAGAAGGTCTTTGGCCCGTGTGGGGATCGTAAAAGTGCTGATCAAACATAACAAAAACGTTTTCGATGGTCATCTTCCTCCTCTGCACTAAAGCCAAGTTGCTTTATTTTACTTCCTTCTGCATACTGAAACCACTGAAAACAAAACCACTGTCACTTTTTCTTTCTCTTATTGGTTTCTCACGATATATGTTTCATAATCTGTAAACCCACTATGCTTGGGGACTGTAAGTTTAACCCTGCTATGATCAGTGACCGATGCTCTTTTGTAATGCTCTCTCTTGTAAGGCGCTTTGGATACAAGTGTCTGCTGAATGAATAAATGTATAAATGTAAATGTAATGCGCAACTGCGCAACTGTTAAAGTCGGTTCAGTCTCCCTTGGAGGCCTACGCATCAGCATGTTTAGATGAGGAACATGAGAGTTCAGGCATGTTAACTTGATGAGCGTGTGTTCATTCTATTTCATTAATTTGTCAGACACTTACTCAGAGCTCCGAAGAAAGTCATGACCTTATAATGCAGGAAGAACAATTCATCCACTAAACTATAGACTAATCAGAATCATCAATGCGGCAAAGTGCAAGGAGGGGTTCATCGACCTGAGAAGGACCAGGACAACAGTGACCCCTGTTTCCATTCAGGCGGTCAGTGCGAACACTCCAGCCGTCTACAAGAAGGGCCAGAGCTGCCTCTACTTCCTGAGGAGGCTGAGGTCCTTCAACGTCTGCCAGACAATGTTGAGGATGTTTTATGAGTCTGTGGTGGATAGTGCTATCCTCTATGCTGTTGCCTGCTGGGGCAGTAGGTTGAGGGCGGCGGACGCCAACAGATTCAACAAACTGATCTGTCAGGTCAATGACATTGTTATAAAATCTTATCAACCACAGTTACGACTCGCCAACATCAGGCTGACAATAACCACGAAGGGACTCGAACCCTTAATCTTCTGATTCGAAGTCAGACGCCTTATCCATAAGGACACGCGGTCAACTTGGTTTAAATGACCAACATCGAAGCTCCATTTTTTAAAGCCTATTAATCAGCTTGTATAGCCTTTTTTACAATCAATGTCACAAAGGGTTTCACATGTGCCCATAGAACTGCCCCTCAACCAACCTAAATCCTTAAGGAAGACAAGGAAAAACTCCCAGAAAAACTCACTAGGGAGAAAACATTTAAGAAACCTTGGAAGAATCAATTCAGTGAGGTATCCCCTCCTCCAGGGACGGTTGTTGAAAGAGAGGAGCAGAACACAGGCTAAACAGTCATATCTCTAGAAAGAGTGAATTGGCAGTTGAAACATCAAAACCCAATGCTCTTGGGTCTGAGGTAGCACAAAGTCAGTTTAGGTAGCCACAGGGCTTATGCCCATGATTGGTGCAGCATCACAGGCAGGAGGATGAGGGAAGGGACCGGGAACTGGCTCATTGTCCATCAGGGAGACCAACGTCCAACTGGCAATCAGATCCAGGGTGGGTAGAGCATATCAGAAGGATGTCCACTGGCACCAGGTCCAACATAGGCCGACGACTATGCATGTGCTTAGAGCTCAGACCCCCCACACCAAAGGGAGGTATGGAGGGAAGACAGAGAGAGAGAGGAGAGGAGATATTAGAGTGGCAAGAGCAGTTAACAGTTACAGCAATATCAAGAAAGAGGCCCACACTGATCAAGTGCAGCAACTTAGCAGACCAAAAAAGGGCAACTGACACAGCCTTACACACCAAGAAAGCACCAGCCCCCCTCGATTGGAACATAAAATCTGTTCCAAGGAAGAGAAACTCTAAAATAATAATTTAAGAATGCCCTGTTCCCTGTCGTCTCCAGCAACAGAATCAATACAAACAGCATAAAACAAGGCGAGCGTGACAGTAGGACTGCAGTCAAGATGCATCAAGTTCAGATGGTCCCTTTGAGACAACCTGTTACCATGTTTGAGAACAATCACAGCCTTAAAATGTTATCAACCACAGTTACAACTCATCGATTACTGAGGAACATCATGCTGACAACAACCACAAAGGGACTCGAACCCTTAATCTTCTGATTCGAAGTCAGACGCCTTATCCATTAGGCCACGCGGTCATTTGACAACGTGAGGGCCTACAAAGATCTTCACATAACTTGTTTTAAATGACCAACATTGAAGCTCCATTTATTTTAAGCATATATCTCTGCCCCTCAACCAACCTAAACCCTTAAGGAAGACAAGAAAAAACTCCCAGAAAATCTTACTAGGGAGAAAATATTGAAGAAACCTTGGAAGGAGCAATTCAGTGAGGGATCCTGTCCTCCAGGCACGGTTGGTGAAAGAGTGGAGCAGAACACAGGCTAAACGGTCATATCTCTAGAAAGAGTGAATTGGTCATTGAAACATTAAAACTCAATGCTAAACTTGGGTCTGAGGTAGCACAAAGTCAGTTTAGGCAGCCACAGGGACTGGCATTTCAAAATTGGCTCGTCCAGGATTTGAAACCAGGAACTCTCACACCTGAAGCAAGAATCATACCCCTAGACCAGGGGTGCTCAATACGTCTATTGCGATCTACCAGTCGATCGCTAAGGTATTAAAACGTAAACTCCCTTTTTTTCAGATTTATTGAAATACATATAAAATCCAGTTTAACAAGACTTTCAAACAGCAACATCAAATCTTATATGGATAGATAAAATGCAAACGTAGACGTCAGCCAATTATCCTCGCTATGACATTTGTCACTTGACTTACAGTCGGGTTGACCAATCTGACCTCTGCGCATGTGCTCATATTGGCGAGTTATCTTCCAATTTACAACTTCTAAACTTAAGAGTATAAAAATTAGTGGGGAAGCTGGACCAAATAAATAGACTAAACTTACCATCTCCATACGGAATGGGAGTTGGATTTTTTTTTCACTATGTCATTTTAAAAGTGCGTTTGCCTCATCTGCCACACTGCAGTCGCTATACCGAAAAAGGGAAATGTGGAGCGGCATTTTCAGACTGTACATAAAAACTACGACACTAACTTACACCCGAAAAGTGAGTTGAGAAAGATAAAGGTTAAGGAACTAAAATCCCAGTTGTCAGGACAGCAGTCAAGACTTTGCTTTACGCGAGCCAATCGCTACATTCATGTATTCATTTTCAGGAAGATGCTGACGTTGTTTCAGTCGCATAAAAAATTGCAACACTGTTTCACCTGAACTCTTCTGGAGTGGAAGATGAGATTTTGACACTACAAGCCGACATTGAGCTGAAGGCCAGAGCTCATGGACAATTCTGGAGCGTACTCACAGAGAAAAAGTACTCCAACATGAGTGAGCACCACCCACTGTATTTATGGGTGCTTAGCACCTGTCAAGGGGGGGTGGGTTATTATTTATTTCTTTCTTTTGGTGCCACTGGCAGTCATCCTTGATCCCTGTGTTGTTTTTTTGTAAATCAACGTTATTGATTTGTAAGCTGATTTCCTTATTTTGTGTTGGGGTTGTAACAAGCAATATGGGTTCACACAATTATATAGGTGTACTAACATATATGGTTCTTATTGTACGGTTTTACTCGGCTACCTACACTAACCTTGTAACTCCCACCGTCAAGGGTGTTCTAAACCGGTGAATCAGTGTCTCACTCAAGCTCGGTAATATTTTTAGTAGTGTTTATTCTCCTCAGCATTCCTGTTTTCCACATGCTAATCGCCAGGTAAACAACAGTTCAGTTTCACTGGTTAAAACAAACAGGTTTCACATGAAGCAGATCCGGCAGGTTAAAGCATCCGCCCCACTTATCCAACAGGGGGAGGTTTCTCCACCACAATAGATCACCAACATATCACAACAAACCTGAATAACTTCACACTTATGAAGAATTCTCCATATATTTCTGAATAATTATATGTTGCGCAATTTTATAGTAGGTAGATCACTTTGACTCGGTCATTTTGTAAGTAGCTTTCTTTCTGAAAAAGTGTGTGCACCCCAAATGTATATGGTTGCATTGGTAGTTCAGAGGTGGAATTCTCGCCTGCCACGCGCGAGGCCCGGGTTCGATTCCCGGCCAATGCATGGCTTTTGTGGTCGACATCCTTGTCTTTGAGTTGGTTTGACCGCGTGGTAAACTTTTTGAGGACAGGATGAGAAAAAACATTGACATGTTGCCCAGCCCCATCTGCCACGTGGATTCCCGCCTTCCATTCAGGGCCCTTGAGTTGATGGTGATCTCTGATGGAAAACTGCGTCTTCCTCGTTAGTATAGTGGTTCCTGCGTCGTGTCCTCGTTAGTATAGTGGTTAGTATCCCCGCCTGTCACGCGGGAGACCAG
Source organism: Neosalanx taihuensis (assembly GCA_030340665.1). Classification (NCBI taxonomy): domain Eukaryota; kingdom Metazoa; phylum Chordata; class Actinopteri; order Osmeriformes; family Salangidae; genus Neosalanx; species Neosalanx taihuensis. Next base: position 4,982,049 of record JARGSH010000050.1, on the reverse strand, counting down.
GGTTCAATTCCCTGACGTGGAGGAGGGACTGTTTTTGCCCCGTTCGGTTCCCGCTTCGCCATCACAGCCTTCGCATCGCTACTCGGATGACTGAGGACATACCTTCACTCTTCACATAGTTGTATGGTGAATCCTGATACTTGTGATTATGACTAGATAAAAAGTGATGCGCCCTCGACCACCGCCCCAGGTTCCACCGAGATTTGAACTCGGATTGCTGGATTCAGAGCCACCTAGACAGAGCCATTCAATGTGAAATATCTTTAGTATGAAACTAAATTTGGGATAGAAATACGTTTACTGATCCAACTTGTATAATCAATTGGCGCGTTGACCACACTGATGCTCAGAACCGCATCTAAAATGCAGTTGTACTATTTCCTGGATCTGTGTGGAAACAGGCATGTTTTCATCCGTGGTTTCCACCCATATTTGCGGTGTTATGAGCCCCTCTGCCACTTCGAACATGTCCCCTTTTTGGCATTCGCAGAATGCTTCCACCCCGGCTACGCTGAGGTGAAGCACCCACTATAGAGTGTGCTAAAACCCAGGCCCAAACTCAATCAAGCCATAAGGCTTCGACAAGCACATTTTTAAATTACATTTGTGTTGATTGATGGACTTTGGAAGTGTTGTCCACACTATACCTGATGCTGAACTGTGAACTATGTAAATGAACTGTGAGCTTCCTAATAAAAAGAGGAGGCTCAGAGATGAACTTTGGGAGAGCAGGCAGAGCAGGGGAGATGCCAAGAAGGGTGTCTCTGTCTGACTGTTCTCTCCAGGAAAGAGCAGGAGGGGAGATTGCAAAAGTGCATCTCTGTCTGACTGTTCTCTCCATGTTTGTCTCTGTGTCAAATTATAACCATTGTATCCTTGTCTCATTGCTTTATTGTCTACATTATTATTGTTTTATGGTTTTATTATGCTTTTATGTAGTTTTGTCTTTCTCCTTCGTGATCTACATGTAGATTTGAACCTAATACAGATTATCTTTTGTAAAGCTCTGTCTTGGAAGTCGCTTTGGATAAAAGCGTCTGCTAAATGAAAAATTGCAAAAGCAGATTAGTGTGTGTACAGTATATAATGTAGGAGATGATCTGGACCAGACACCTCTGCTGGGGTCTGTATCTCTGTCAGTTCCTGTTGATGTGTGGTATGGTATGAACATCTGCGTCTTGAGAGGGACCACAGACCCCGCACCGGTGCGGTAGAGACTGTGACATTCAAAAGTCTCATAGCAGAGGATGATTTCGATCCATCTACCTCTGGGTTATGGGCCCAGCACGCTTCCGCTGCGCAACTCTGCTGCTGTTGGGATGTTGCAACATCCTTTCGCCTCACTGCTCGCTGACTGACCTTGGATTTAAACCCACAATACTTGAGAGAAGAGGGCATTTGCCCACACTCTCCTATCCCACAGGTAACAGGAAGGTTTGTCTTTTTGTTGTCATTTTGTCAGGCTCACGCGTTTCATTCAAACTGTCTGGGGGGAGGGGCCTTGGTAGCCTCCAAGCCTTGTTGGCGCGGTAGGCAGCGCGTCAGTCTCATAATCTAAAGGTCGTGAGTTCGAGCCTCACACAGGGCAGTTGTATTTTTTAGATTTTTTTATAACCAAAATAGCATCCGTTTCCAAATGAAAGGGTAATTTGACAGGCGTTCAAAGGACACCATCTGCGTCTGGAGAGGTTGGCTCGGCAGCTCTGGCCTGTCAACAAAGCAGCTCTGGCCCGTCAGTACAGCAGGTGTGGCCGGTTAGCTCAGTTGGTCAGAGCGTGGTGCTAATAACGCCAAGGTCGTGGGTTCGATCCCCACACGGGCCAAAGAACTTCTTTAGATGTCCTTTCCTGTTTGATTTAGACAATATGTGGTAAGGCTTTCAAATGCTTCATCAGGGCTTTTGAGGTTTGCAAATTGCTGTCTGCTCGAGAAGGGGTGACTGGTCCAGTCTGAGACGATTGAGACGCTGGACCTGGTGCGCAAGCCTGTCTCATTGAAACAACTGAACGACTGGACAAACCTGTCCTTTCGTCAGAGCCCTGGTGCAAGATTCAGCTTCAATATGTTTTTCATAGAATGTGGGTTAATGGACAAGGCAGATGATCTAGTGGGTTCCAACGACCCCCGAGACAACGCAAGTGTGGGGCAAAAGACAGCGCAAGCAGTAAAGGTCAGGAGAGCGTGGGGGTTCAAAATCTCATAGCAGAGGATGGTTTCGATCCATCAACCTCTGGGTTATGGGCCCAGCACGCTTCCGCTGCGCCACTCTGCTGCCTGTCACCCCAGATGGGACTTCAACCCACAATCCCTGGCTTAGGAGGCCAGTGCCTTATCCATTAGGCCACTGGAGCTGGAGGCTGTCACTAATCCTTTCCACTGGGTGTTAGGAGGGGTTAAGCAATGCAGCTGAATCGATGGCGCAGGCTGCAGCGCGTGTTTGTGAGTTTGAGCCTCTCACAGGGCAGGGTTGTGAATGTTGGTGTGCTAGATAAGATAAGATAATCCTTTATTTGTTCCGCAGGGTGGTCATTGCAGTTTGCAACAGAAGCAGGGAACACTACAGCCCTCAGAGTAACAGTTTAAAACAGTCAAGAATACAACTGACCTGTGTGAGGTTCAAATTCACAACGTTCAGATTATCAGACTGACGCGCTGCCTACTGCGCCAACAAGGGCACCTCCCCCCAGGCAGTTTGGCTGAAGCACGTGAGCCTGACAAAATGACAACAACAAAAAGACAAACCTTCCTGTTACCTGTGGGATAGGAGAATGTGAGCAAATACCCTCTTCTCTCAAGTATTGTGGGTTTAACTCCAAGCTCAGTCAGCGAGCAGTGAAGCGAAAGGATGGTGGTTCGAGTCTGTCTTTGTTTCTGATATGGGTCCTGCCCTGTGCGAAAAGGACCTGTATCGACCATCAGAGTGGAAGAAGGTGGAGCATCTCTTCCTTGTCTTCCTCGCACAGGCGCTGTGGCTTAGTTGGTCAAAGCGCCTGTTTAGTAAACAGGAGATCCTGAGTTCAAATCTCAGCGGTGCCTTTGTTTTGGTCTCCCAGGAGTTTATCTTCCTGGGCACTTTAGCCCTGGAGCTAAGCAGCAGACAGCAATTTGCAAACCTCACGGGTTTACCAAAAGCCCTGATGAAGCATTTGAAAGCCTCACCACATATTGTCTAAATCAAACAGGAAATGACATCTAAAGAAGGTCTTTGGCCCGTGTGGGGATCGAACCCACGACCTTGGCGTTATTAGCACCATGCTCTGACCATCTGAGCTAACCGGCCACACCTGCTCTGCTACCGTTTTCATTTGGAAACGGATGCTATTTTGGTTATTAAAAAATCTAAAAAATACAACTGCCCTGTGTGCAGCGCCGTGGCTTAGTTGGTCAAAGCACCTGTTTAGTAAACAGGAAATCCTGAGTTCCAATCTCAGCCGTGCCTTTATTTTGGCCAAGGTCTCCCAGGAGTTACTCCGCCTGGGCACTTTATCCCTGCAACTAGGTGCTCATGTTTTGACAGCAACTGACAAATCCTCCCTGGTGGTCTAGTGGCTAGGATTCGGCGCTTTCACCGCCGCGGCCCGGGTTCGATTCCCGGTCAGGGAAATCTCTCTATGGAAGAACTTTTCAACCCTCAAGCTGTTGTCGGCGGTTAAATTCCATGCGCTGACTCCATATCATTGTGACACTTTAACTTTACAAGATAAAACAACGGGTCAGTTGCTTGGAAGGAACCACCTTGACATTGTGCTATCTGTAGCTGAAACGCATTAGCCTCAAGCCCTACTGGCCAAGTGGATGGGGCGCTGGCCTCATACTGCTGAGATTGTGGCTTTGCAACAGCAGCAGAGTGGCACAACAGCAGCAGAGTGGCGCAGCGGGAGCGTGCTGGGCCCATAACCCAGAGGTCGATGGATCGAAACCATCCTCTGCTATGAGTCTTTTGACCTTCACGGTCTCTTGGGCTTTAAGTCTTCGCCAGACTCCGAAGTGGTAGGGTCAGCAAGGGGAATTTTCTCAAATGGTAGAGCGCTTGCTTAGCATGCGAGAACTAGCGGGATCGATGCCCGTATTCTCCAAGCTCTTGGTCACCATGGCTTTCTTAGTACCGCTCTGGTTGCGGGGCCTGCAGTCCCTCTCCAGACGCAGATAGCGACCTTTGCCCCACACTTGCGTTGTCACGGGGGTCGTTTGAACACACAATATCTTCTGCCTTGTCCATCCTGCTTTGTCCATCCTTGTGAACTGCAATTTCCACCCCCTGGAGGACAAATAAAGGTTCATCTAATCTAATCTAAGGCAACGCAGGAATTTCAGGTAGTCGAAAGTGTTTTTCAGCAAGCTGAAAGTGTTTTTCAGCAAGGAACAGTCAGGGTGGTTTGAGGCAAACCTTCCCAGCGCTGGTTCTCAGGCTTCCTGCTCAGCATGTTTCAGACCTGAGCGTACAAGCGGCACCAGGGTAGCTAACTTGGCGTTTCAGAAAACGACAGGCCAACTCCAACGAGCTGCAACTCACTCAGTGGGCATAATTGGAATTTGACAAAAGCAGAATGAAGTTTCTGCCCAGTTTCGAACCAGGGACCATCCATGTGTAAGGCGAACGTAATAACCACTACAGTACAGAAACCAACTGCTTAATAGAGCGGGAAACCCAAACTGTTCCGAAATGGTGGCTGTTTGTAAAATAAACCTTCTCGATTATGGTTTTAATGACACAAGGGCGGTGTGAGTAATACAATAAAATCGTTCCGCTCCAAATTTCCATATCGCGAAACGTCTTCGCAGCGTGGCAGTGGGTCTTATTGACCAAAGGAAGCGCGAGTGTGGCCTGGTGGACAATTCAGATTTAAGCTGTCGGTGGTGACAAGGGAGCAGTTAAGAAAGTGACGAGGTGGCCGAGTGGTTAAAGCGATGGACTGCTAATCCATTGTGCTCTGCATGCGTGAGTTGGAATCTCATCCTCGTCGGCAAGCTATATTCATGGAGCGCCCACCTTTTTCGAAGTTAAACTTCCGTCGCTCGGCGCATCGTGCTCCTACCAAATCTCCTAGGAGATCCCGCTCCTTTACTAAACCACGGTGCCTCGTACTCTAACGAGCAGAAGAGATTATCCACCCTCTTCAACTCTGATGGTCTGCGGGCAGGACCAAGATCCGAAACAAACATGAAAAAGAGCTCGTCCTTGGGTGGGCTCGAACCACCATCCTTTCGGTTAACAGCCGAACGCGCTAACCAATTGCGCCACAAAGACCCTGCCACTGCCTTCCCCATACGATCCATATTTGAAAGCAGGTAGCGCAAGCGTGGCCTATAAGACAAGTATGAGCTGGCAGCGGGTGGCGATGACTCAAAAACGGCGTCCGGAATACAAGAACAAAGGTAAAACGTGCGTGAAAGTAAAACTAACGCGATAGGTTTCTGAACATGGCCGGGGCTCTCGATGATGGTTTTAATGACACAAAGGTGGTGTGAGTAATACAATAAAAACGTTCCGCTCCGATTTTCCACATGGCAAAACGTTTTCGCAGCGTGGCAGTGGGTGTTTGAGATAATATTACTACTTACTATACAGGGCTTGCCTGGCATTTCAAAATGGGCTCCTCCGGGATTTGAACCCGGGACCTCTCGCACCCAAAGCAAGAAGCATACCCCTAGCCCAACGAGCCAACTTGATTCTGCATTATCAGTTAAAAGCTACTCTTAGAGGGGGGGAAGAAGGGCTAGAATTGATGCTTTCATAAACTACAGTCCTCCAACTTGATGCTGCATTATCAGTTAAAAGCTACTCTTAGAGGGGGGGAAGAACGGCTAGAATCTGTGCTTTCACAGATGATCTGGTGCCTGTGGAGGCCAGGTCATCTGGCACAGCACCCTGTCTGTAACGGGGATTTCCACCAGTTTAGGTGGCTGTGGTTCCATGGTGTAACGGTCAGCACTCTGGGCTCTGAATCCAGCGATCCGAGTTCAAATCTCGGTGGAACCTGGGACGGTGGTTGTGGATGCATCACTTTTTATCAAGTCACTGAAAGGGGCAAAAACAGCCCCCTTCTCCCCGTCAGGGAATTGAACCCTGGTCTCCCGCGTGACAGGCGGGGATACTAACCACTATACTAACGAGGACACGACGATAGACGCAGTTTTCCATCGGAGATCACCATCAACTATACCACTTATTTAGAGAGGTATTACTGTTTGTGTGTACCACTTAGAGAGGTATACACATATACAAAAAAAGTCAGCCGAATAAGGGACACACAGCTTCCCTCTCATATCGCTGTTGCAGTATGCAAATGAGCCCAGACGTAGACCACGGAGTGGTAAAACTTTGAACAAGCAGCAGCAATCAAAGCACAGAGATGACCATAGACCAGTGGTCTTCAACCCTGGTCCTCAGGACCCACTGTCCTGCATGTTTTAGATGTTTCCCTGCTCCAACACACCTGATTCTAATGCATGGGTCGTTATCTAGCTCTGAAGAATCCTGGTAAACGATCATGCATTAGAATCAGGTGTGTGGGAAGGGGGAAACATCCAAAACATGCAGGACAGTGGGTCCTGAGGACCAGGGTTGAAGACCACTGCCATAGACATTAAGAAATTCATCAGAAATCAGAAATGTTTCTACCTTATTTATAGCCCGAGGCGAGATTACCACCACCCCCCCCCCCACCCCCACCTCCACCAAATATCTACCCTGGCATTTTCTGTTGCGTCTGACTGCTCCCTCATATATGCCTGTCTAGAACCGGCCCTGGCTGTCCTCATTGTCTGTGTATCTTGCACAGTCTCTGGAGTGTTGTGACCCAGCATGTTGTCTAGTATGCCACCATTGCTCTGTCTTTGGATCTGGGTTGCAACAGAAATCCAAGGATTGCGCGCCACAAGTCGTGCTGCATATTTTGAACAGGCAGCTCACGCAGGGACTTGAAGGCTGGACACTCAGATTAAGCTGCTGTGGTGACAAGGTGGAAGTGAAGCATGTGACGAGGTGGCCGAGTGGTTAAGGCGATGGACTGCTAATCCATTGTGCTCTGCACGTGTGAGTTCGAATCTCATCCTCGTCGGCAAGCTATATTCTTTTTCCATTGGTGTGAGTTGCATCAAGCTTGTACTTACATTTACATTTATGTAAGTAAGTAGCCCACACTGACCGGTGGGGACCTCATTCTGAATATTGCTATAACTGTTAGCTGTTCCTTGCACTCTCTAACATCTCCTCTACTCCGTCTCGCTGTCCTCCCCTCCATACCTCCCTTTGGTATGGGGGGACTGAGCTCTCAGCACTTGCGTGGTCATCGGCCAATGTTGGACCTGGTGCCAGTGGACATCGATCCGAGATGGTCTTCCAACCCCGGATCTGGTCGCCAGTCGGACGTCAGTCTCCCTGATGGACAAGGAGAGAGTTCCCGGTCCTTTTCCTCATCCCCCTGCGTGTGATGCTGCGCCAATCATGGGCCCAAGCCCAGTGACTGCCTAAATTGACTTTGTGCGACCTAAGACCCACGTTGAGCATTGAGTATTGATGTTTCAACAACTTGTTAACTATCTCTAGAGTTATGACTGTTTTAGCCTGTGTTCTGCTCTTCACTTTCTCCAACCGTCCCTGGAGGAGGGGATCCCTCACTGAATTGCTCCTTCCAAGGTTTCTTCCATTTTTTTTGTTCCTAGTGAGTTTTTTCTGGGAGTTTTTCCTTGTCTTCCTTGAGGGTTTAGGTTGGTTGAGTGGTTGGTTGAGCCCTCTGTGACATTGCTTGTAAAAAGGGCTATACAAATAAATGTTGATTTGATTTGCTTTTTTCAGCTGAGGAACATCTCTAAACTCAGGCAAATGGTGTCACAAAATGATTTGGAGATGATCATTCATGCGTTTGTGTCTCCACGTTTAGACTACTGTAACAGTTTGTTTTCATGTTTAAACAAGAAGGAGCTGTCTCGCCTGCAGTTAGTGCAAAATTCTGCAGCGAGAATTCTGACCTGCTCTAATAGGAGGACCCACATATCCCCTATTCTAAAAGCTCTGCATTGGCTCCCAGTGCCCTTTAGGTCCAATTTTAAAATTCTGGTTTTAACTTTTAGAGCTTTGCATGATCAGGCTCCATCCTATATTACTGATCTTATTCAGCCTTACACCCCTGCTCGGGCCCTGAGGTCTGTGGAGCAGAATCTGCTAATGGTGGCACGTACTCGCTTACGAAACAGAGGTGACCGATCCTTTCAGGCTGTTGCTCCCAAGCTCTGGAACGATCTTCCCATCTCTCTGCGTTCAATAGAGTCTGTTGACGCATTCAAACGTCAACTAAAAACCTATTTATTTGTGCAGGCTTTTGCTTAATTTGTTCTTGGTGCTGCTATGTTTTATCACTGTATTGTAATTGGCCTTTTAAATGTATGTATATTTTAATCAATATTTTTATGACATTTTAATCTGTTGTTTGCTTCCCATTGTAAAGCGCTTTGTGACCCTGGTCTGCGAGGGGTGCTATATAAATAAAGTTTACTTACTTACTTACTTACTTACATTATGCCGCTTCATTATCCATCACTCTGTCGATACTTGCAAGACAAATGAAATGACATGTTATTGAGACCATACTGAAAATACAGAAAGAAAAAAAAATTCTTAACACAAACAAAACATTCCTGAAACAAACATAACAGTACTTAACCACAATTTAGCGAACGCAAACGATCTCATTACTCACCACTGTTCCATAGTATCAAATGTGGTTGCAGTTTCTCTGAGAATCAATCGCTCAACTAAAGTTGGGTTGAGTAACTTGTTTGTTAAAAACGTAAAACTGGAAATAATACATCACAGATATATCGTTCACAAATCCGTCTCAGTTCTGGTTTGGCGATCTACATTTCGCCAATTTGGTTAGGATTTTAAAAAACAAAAAACTGTTTACCACCAAACTGAGAAATAGTCACAATACACATATATCTCAGTAAAATAACAGCTAAACAAAAGGGTGGTTAGCAAAATGATTTAATCTATCGTTCAGACTCTCTCTCATAGTCCCTTCTTACAATTAACCTGATAGCCCCTATTTCTTGCACAATGACCCCAAGTCATTCGCTTTCTACACACATAAAATATTTACAAGTTTTAAAAGAACAATAGATCAATTACCTATTATAACAAAAGAAATAAACCAAAAGTATATTAAAAGAGGTTGAGAACCACTGGTCTACGCCTATCTGAATCAAAAAAAGCCTTTGAATTTAGTCGACTGGGAATAAAAATGACTTTTTTTTTTGATGGTTTGCCTATTTGTTGTTGGTGGTTCCAGTATGGGTAATCAAGGTTCCAGCAAGGGAGCAATAGAGACATTGTTACTTGAGAATAGTCCAACCCCATTTATGTTTGATTTATATGAAATTCAAGCAGTTTCAAGCATTGAGAAATGGCATGAGTGGACTAAATATGACACGATGCATTGTTTCCCACTGGAGTGAACGTTTGATGTAAAAAAAAAAATACTGGAGAGTTTAAATGCGGTCTTGATAGAAAAGGAAACAAGTCGTATTGCAAACAATATGTAATCTGGCTGTTTTTTGTTGCTCTGGGCAACTGAAGCTATGAGACGTGCCAGCTATCTTGTGAAGATATGGTGTGAGCAAGCTAAAAGTGATTCTGATAGAGAAGCTAAGAATGATCAATAGTTTCTGTCCGGGACTCTTGGTTAAAACGTGATAAAAAAAACTGATAAAGTTACAGAGAGAACTCTTTCTTTGTTTGAACATGTTAACAGGGCATTGCTTGTGCAGACTGCTAGTGCCACAACTAAGAGTTTGGAAGAACTGAAACAGGTGGAGAGTAGCAATATTTCTGTAGAGAAATAAGAAAGACTACCAAAGATTTGCAACCTGTTTTACAGTTGATTAATATGATGTTGTTACTATTGCTGTGGCTATGCAGGAGAGCCATAGACAGAGAAAAGTAACTGTTAAGGAAAGAATCTGGTCAGGTGCAGCCAGTACAGAAACCACCAGAGAAACTAGTGACCCCAGTTGATAGTTATCCACTGCCACAAGGACCTTATGATGCACTCAAATGCTCATTGATAGCAGTGATACCAAAAGGAGGCATGCTAGACTGGAGTAAAGCGTATGACTGCAAACAGAAGTTTAGGAGCCTACAGATTACTTGGAAAGGCTTACTAGGATGTTTGACAAACACTGAGGTTACAGCGGATGCTTTCCCTGTAGCACTTTGTCGTGCGCTCGTTAGTGGATTTCTCCCTGAACTCCAGGTAGAAGATAAGAATCATGTTCTGCATTGGGACGGGGAGAAGAGTCTGTTTTTGCCCCTTTTGGTTCCCACCCGCATCACATCGCTACTCAGATGTCTGAGGACATACCTTCACTCTTCACATAGTTGTATGGTGAATCCTGATACTTGTGATTATGACTAGATAAAAAGTGATGCGTCCTCGACCACCGACCCAGGTTCCACCGAGATTTGAACTCTTGGTGCAATTTGGCACGTCTCCATCCTCTTGCCTAGGCGTAACGGTGAGAGCGACTCGTGTCACGTGACCTCATAGATGACTTATACGGTTGCATTTGTGGTTCAGTGGTAGAATTCTTGCCTGCCACGCGGGAGGCCCGGGTTCGATTCCCGGCCAATGCATTGCTTTTGTGGTCGACATCCTTGTCTTTGAGTTGGTTTGACCGCGTGGTAAGCTTTTTGAGGACATCCAGATGAGAAAAAACATCGACATGTTGCCCAGCCCCATCTGCCACGTGGATTCCCGCCTTCCATTCAGGGCCCTTGAGTTGATGGTGATACCCGATGGAAAACTATCTATCGTCGTGTCCTCGTTAGTATAGTGGTTAGTATCCCCGCCTGTCACGCGGGAGACCAGGGTTCAATTCCCTGACGGGGAGAAGGGGCTGTTTTTGCCCCTTTCAGTTCATGACTGAGGACATACCTTCACTCTTCACATAGTTGTATGGTGAATCCTGATACTTGTGATTATGACTCGATAAAAAGTGATGCATCCTCAACCACCGTCCCAGAGTGCTGACCGTTACACCATGGAACCACAGCCACCTAAACTGGTGGAAATCCCCGTTACAGACAGGGTGCTGTGCCAGATGACCTGGCCTCCACAGTCACCAGATCATCTGTGAAAGCACAGATTCTAGCCGTTCTTCCCCCCCTCTAAGAGTAGCTTTTAACTGATAATGCAGCATCAAGTTGGAGGACTGTAGTTTATGACTGGAATGGAAATCCTTAGGTCGCTGGTTCAAATCCGTCTCGAAGGAGTTTTATTTTTTTTGCGGTTGAAACTATTTACAGTCCAAATGCAGGATAGCAGACAAAGCAGGGGGACCCTATTTTGAAAGGGGAACCAAACCGATGGCGTGGATGTGAAAGCATCGATTCTAGCCCTTCTTCCCCCCTCTCTAAGAGTAGCTTTTAACTAACAAGCCCTGTATGGTACGTTGTTGGAAAATCCTTTGCCATCTCAAATAAAGGAGGACTGGAGCGTTGTGTGCCTACAACGCCAAAATACGAGTTAGAGTCTTACCCTTCGATAGCTCAGTTGGTAGAACGGAGGACTGTAGTTTATGACTAAGGATTGGAAATCCTTAGGTCGCTGGTTCAAATCCGGCTCAAAGGAGTTTTACTTTTTTCCTCTTTTTTTTGCGGTTGAAACTATTTACAGTCCAAATGCAGGATAGCAGACAAAGTAGGGAGACCCTATTTTGAAAGGGGTGTACAGACTCATTTCTCTAACCGGGAACCGAACCGATGGCGTGGATGTGAAAGCATTGATTCTAGCCCTTCTTCCCCCCCTCTAAGAGTAGCTTTTAACTGATAATGCAGAGTCAAGTTGTCTCGTTGGGCTCGGGGTATGCTTCTCGCTTTAGGTGCGAGAGGTCCTGGGTTCAAATCCCGGAGGAGCCCATTTTGAAATGCCAGGCAAGCCCTGTATAGTAAGTAGTAATATTATCTCAAACACCCACTGCCACGCTGCGAAAACGTTTTGCCATGTGGAAAATCGGAGCGGAACGTTTTTATTGTATTACTCACACCGCCCTTGTGTCATTAACCCTTTAGGCGCCAAAGTCGCAGAATTGCGACTAGCAACATTGCTTACTAAAACAGGCTGTAGCTATAAATGTGGGGCCGAATCTTGTTTTTACTTTTCACCAGGTGATAGTGGACATGTGTTCCTTTAATATAATTATCATTTATGGACATGTTTTTATTTAAAGTTTTCGAGAAAAACGAGTTTGTAAAACCCCCTCCCGAACAGTGACGCAGCTCTGCTTAGACGCTGCTAATCAGTGATAGAAGGGCTGAGCGGAGCGACAGCAGAGCAGAGCGAAATAGTGTTTTTTTAGATACTCATGATACCAAGAGGTCGGTTTACCGTCAACAAAGTATTTATTCAGGTATTAGATGACTCCGATTCCTTAGAGGAATGACATGCAGTCAGTGAAGTCTGAAGACCCCCAGTCTAGTGAAGCATAAACTGACATTAGTAGTGACTGCGCGTCCGTGCACAAAGTCCACAATCAGCACACTCTATAGCGGATGCTTCACCTCAGCCTGGCCAGGGTGGAAGCATTCTGCGAATGCCAAAAAGGGGACATGTTCGAGGTGGCAGGGGGGCTCATAACACCGCAAATATGGGTGGAAACCACGGATGAAAACATGCCTGTTTCCACACAGATCCAGGAAATAGTACAACTGCATTTTAGATGCGGTTCTGAGCATCAGTGTGGTCAACACGCCAATTGATTAGACAAGTTGGATCAGTAAACGTATTTCTATCCCAAATTTAGTTTCATACTAAAGATATTTCACATTGAATGTTGAATGTATTCCCTTATCTCAAACTACTTTCAAGTTATAGCCTTTTGAAACCTCCAAGTTGAGGTTTCCATTTTCCATTATAGCCGCCACCTTGTGACGTCATCATATGCAAATTAGATGAAAAAAATGAATTCCCATCACAAACTTTGAGTCATACTGAACAACTTTCTCATTGACAGTATACCTTTATCTCAAACCACTTTCAAGTTATAGCCTTTTGAAATCTTGATATCAAAATTTTATATTTTCTTGAAAAAACCCTGGCACCTAAAGGGTTAAAACCATCATCGAGAGCCCCGGCCACGTTCAGAAACGTTTCGCGTTAGTTTTACTTTCACGCACGTTTTACCTTTGCTCTTGTATTCCGGACGCCGTTTTTGAGTCATCGCCACACGCTGCCAGCTCATACTTGTGTTATAGGCCATGGTTGCGCTACCTGCTTTCAAACATGGATCGTATGGGGAAGGCAGTGGCAGGGTCTTTGTGGCGCAATTGGTTAGCGCGTTCGGCTGTTAACCGAAAGGATGGTGGTTCGAGCCCACCCAAGGACGAGCTCTTTTTCATGTTTGTTTCGGATCTTGCCTGCAGACCATCAGAGTTGAAGAGGGTGGATAATCTCTTCTGCTCGTTAGGGTACGAGGCACCGTGGTTTAGTAAAGGAAGCACAAGCTTGATGCAACTCACACCAAGGGAAAGTCTGATGAAATAATCTGCCGACACATTGAAAATGTCACCTAGGGAAGGCAGAGGGAGGGTTTTTGCGGCGCAATTGGTTAGCGCGTTTGGCTGTTAACGGAAAGGATGGTGGTTCGAGCCAACCCAAGGACGAGCTCTTTTTCATGTTTGTTTCGGATCTTGGTTCTGCCCGCAGACCATCAGAGTTGAAGAGGGTGGATAATCTCTTCTGCTCGTTAGAGTACGAGGCACCGTGGTTTAGTAAAGGAGCGGGATCTCCTAGGAGATTTGGTAGGAGCACGATGCGCCGAGCGACGGAAGTTTAACTTCGAAAAAGGTGGGCGCTCCATGAATATAGCTTGCCGACGAAGATGAGATTCCAACTCACGCATGCAGAGCACAATGGATTAGCAGTCCATCGGTTTAACCACTCGGCCACCTTGTCACTTGCTTAACTGCCCCCTTGTCACCACCGACAGCTTAAATCTGCATTGTCCACCAGGCCACACTCGCGCTTCCTTTGGTCAATAAGACCCACTGCCACGCTGCGAAGACGTTTCGCGATATGGAAATTTGGAGCGGAACGATTTTATTGTATTACTCACACCGCCCTTGTGTCATTAAAACCATAATCGAGAAGGTTTATTTTACAAACAGCCACCATTTCGGAACAGTTTGGGTTTCCCGCTCTATTAAGCAGTTGGTTTCTGTACTGTAGTGGTTATTACGTTTGCCTTACACATGGATGGTCCCTGGTTCGAAACTGGGCAGAAACTTCATTCTGCTTTTGTCAAATTCCAATTATGCCCACTGAGTGAGTTGCAGCTCGTTGGAGTTGGCCTGTAGTTTTCTGAAACGCCAAGTTAGCTACCCTGGTGCCGCTTGTACGCTCAGGTCTGAAACATGCTGAGCAGGAAGCCTGAGAACCAGCGCTGGGAAGGTGTGCCTCAAACCACCCTGACTGTTCCTTGCTGAAAAACACTTTCAGCTTGCTGAAAAACACTTTTGACTACCTGAAATTCCTGCGTTGCCTTAGATTAGATTAGATGAACCTTTATTTGTCCTCCAGGGGGTGGAAATTGCAGTTCACAAGGATGGACAAAGCAGGATGGACAAGGCAGATGATATTGTGTGTTCAAACGACCCCCGTGACAACGCAAGTGTGGGGCAAAGGTCGCTATCTGCGTCTGGAGAGGGACTGCAGGCCCCGCAACCAGAGCGGTACTAAGAAAGCCATGGTGACCAAGAGCTTGGAGAATACGGGCATCGATCCCGCTACTTCTCGCATGCTAAGCAAGCGCTCTACTATTTGAGAAAATTCCCCTTGCTGACCCTACCACTTCGGAGTCTGGCCAAGACTTAAAGCTCAAGACACCGTGAAGGTCAAAAGTCTCATAGCAGAGGATGGTTTCGATCCATAGACCTCTGGGTGATGGGCCCAGCACGCTCCCGCTGCGCCACTCTGCTGCTGTTGTGCCACTATGCTTCTGTTGCAAACCCACAATCTCAGCAGTATGAGGCCAGCGCCCCATCCACTTGGCCAGTAGGGCTTGAGGCTAATGCGTTTCAGCTACAGATAGCACAATGTCAAGGTGGTTCCTTCCAAGCAACTGACCCGTTGTTTTATCTTGTAAAGTTAAAGTGTCACAATGACATGGAGTCATCGCATGGAATTTAACCGCCGACAACAGCTTGAGGGTTGAAAAGTACTTCCATAGAGAGATTTCCCTGACCGGGAATCGAACCCGGGCCGCGGCGGTGAAAGCGCCGAATCCTAGCCACTAGACCACCAGGGAGGATTTGTCAGTTGCTGTCAAAACATGAGCACCTAGTTGCAGGGCTAAAGTGCCCAGGGTGTGGAACTCCTGGGAGACCTTGGCCAAAATAAAGGCACGGCTGAGATTGGAACTCAGGATTTCCTGTTTACTAAACAGGTGCTTTGACCAACTAAGCCACGGCGCTGCACACAGGGCAGTTGTATTTTTTAGATTTTTTAATAACCAAAATAGCATCGGTTTCCAAATGAAAACGGTAGCAGAGCAGGTGTGGCCGGTTAGCTCAGATGGTCAGAGCGTGGTGCTAATAACGCCAAGGTCGTGGGTTCGATCCCCACACGGGTCAAAGACCTTCTTTAGATGTCGTTTCCTGTTTGATTTAGACAATATGTGGTGAGGCTTTCGGTAAACCCATGAGGTTTGCAAATTCCTGTCTGCTGCTTAGCTCCAGGGCTAAAGTGCCCAGGAAGAGAAACTCCTGGGAGACCAAAATAAAGGCACCGCTGAGATTTGAACTCAGGATCTCCTGTTTACTAAACAGGCGCTTTGACCAACTAAGCCACGGCGCCTGTGCGAAGAACCCAAGGAAGAGATGCTCCACCTACTTCCACTCTGATGGTCGGTACAGGTCCTTTTCGCACAGGGCAGGACCCATATCAGAAACAAAGACAGACTCGAACCACCATCCTTTCGCTTCACTGCTCGCTGACTGAGCTTGGAGTTAAACCCACAATACTTGAGAGAAGAGGGTATTTGCTCACACTCTCCTATCCCACAGGTAACAGGAAGGTTTGTCTTTTTGTTGTTGTCATTTTGTCAGGCTCACGTGCTTCAGCCAAACTGCCTGGGGGGAGGTGCCCTTGTTGGCGCAGTAGGCAGCGCGTCAGTCTCATAATCTGAAGGTTGTGAATTTGAACCTCACACAGGTCAGTTGTATTTTTGACTGTTTTAAAACCGGACTGCCCTGGTAGGCTGGACACACCCCTTACCTCTGGATAGACAATGGATTACCCTGATGGAAAAGGAATCATTGTGGTTCATTTCTCTTACCTGCATCACTCTAAAATAGAAGAAGTTTTTGCAAGATCCAGGTCCTCTGTCATTTATCTGTGACAAGCAGTTGACGAGCCCAGCGAGGAAGGATCTTTACACAATAGTGTGGTCAAGAGGCATTAACCAACCTGCATCTGGGTCAAGACCGGGCGTCCTGATACACCTGGATCATGTGTTGCTTGCCTCTGGATAGACAGGAGACCACCCTGATGTAAAAGGAATCATTATCATTAATTCCTCTCACCTGCATCACCTTAAAATAGAACTGTTTTTACAAGATCCAGGTCCTTTGCTGTTGGTCTTTGGACAGGCATATGATCAGCCCAGTGGGAAAAGGATCTTTACACAATAAGGTGGTTGAGAGGCACTGACCTGACCGCCTTGATGAAAAAGAACTCACCGGCCCTCATCTAACTTGGGATGACTAACTCTACAGTTCCAGACTCAGGTTTTCTATTTTGTCTTTGGAGAGATAGTTAACCGCCCTGTGGGAATGAGTCCTCCAAGAGTTTACACATATCTCTCTCTCTCTCTCTCTCTCTCTCTCTCTCTCCTCTGGGCCGGAGCGAGTGAGGTTTCAAGTGTGCGTGCCTTTCAGGGGTCCTCACCTATACTGTGGTCTCGTCGGAGTTCTACGGGGTGGTTCCTCTTTACTTATACCCAACCTAACCTTGCCAGAACCTTGGCCTCTGCTCGCTCCAAGGGCTCTCTCTCCCTCTCTTGATTATTCAGTATAAGAAGACTCTGCCATAAACGTTATTGATCTCGACAGCACCGAGTCTCCTACCCCTCAATTAATCATGTCCTTCGTCTGTTCCCTTCCTCTTTCAGAACAAACCCCATGATGTCATCACACCCGTCTGAACCCCCTACCCCGCTGGTGCGGCTTTTTAGACACTTTATTAAGGCCCATCATCACCTCTCCAGGGTGCAGGTGTCCACGGGGAACGACGTGGAACTTCAAAGTGTAGTGACAGCCAGAAGATCCCTAACCAACTCCATCCTTCCGGCGTTCCCAACAACCTCCTCCATAGCACTACTGAAGCGCAACCATGACGAGTGGATGGCCAACACACTCCAATACCTGGAGAATCTCATTACCAGGATATGATCAGTCAACTTACAGTCAACATCCTGGCCGCACGTAGGGATGACTGGCAGAAACTGTGGCAAGAGGAGACGATGCTCCAAGGATATACACGGGATAGAACTGACCCTGACCTGGGCCTCCTTGGAGATCTCGGACCTCCTCTCGATACCAGACCCCCCGACCTCTAACCCGCCACCCACCCCTGACAGACCCGCCCAAATAACCCACAGAACGACCCCCACCAAAAAGACACACGAGGCCCCCGAACTCCCCCTCCCACCCTCGATCTCCCCACTGACCCCCTTGGCCGAACCCTCAATTACATCCACGCCACCCGCACCCAAACGGCGTAGAGTCCCCTTCGGCCCCTCCCCCCACATCACGCCCCCTGCCAATCAGAACCCTGACCCGTTGACTCCCGACCCCCAACCATCCACTCAACCTTCCATCCCCACTGACCCGTAACTGGACCCACAGGATATGACAAAAATTGTCCAACTGCCCCAGGAGACACCTGCCCACTCCAGTTCTGTTCTCCCGGGTAGAACCCGTGACATTGATCTGGCGGAGCCATTGCCATCGGGGATCTGCACTTGGAGGTCCGCCCCCCCTTCCTCCGAACCAATGGGGATCCAGGAAGAGGAGAATGACGACATATCACTGACCAGTGACACGTCCTCTTTTGTTTTTCCAATTCTATCAGATACCCCAATTCCCCTGATGGACCAACCTCTACCCCAGAGACCGCTAGGGGGACACTCCCCTTCCCACTCCCACTCTTCCCCCTACCCCCGTCCCGAAAACTTCTGTGACCCATTCACACCAGCACTTTGGGGACAAATACCTTAACTGGGGTCCGGTACCTACACGCCCGGTCATTCTAATGGGGGACTCAAACTTAGCTTACTCGTGGGAGTGGCCCGATCCACATTTCCCAACGCCAGGGTTTTGATCCCGGCTCTGAATTTTTCAAACCACCTGGCTCCGAACATACAACAAAACTTGACCACCATCAACTTCCTAATTAAAGATCAAGGAAACTTTATCCCCCGCCTCCCCCGCCACCTCTTCACCACCACCTGGGACAACGTACATTGGACCCCCAGGACAGCGCACGCCATGTGGGTCCATTGGAGGACCTACCTCGACCTGGGCCAACCGCATCCTGAGGAGACAGAACCAACGCCTGGAGTGGTAAAACTTTCCTCAACTTTAATCCTCACAGGCCCCCAGGCTTCCATCTTAGCTAAAGGCTTATCCTTCATCCCAACACACAGTACACAGCCAAACCCCAAATGGGACCTGAGACTGGACGTAGGAGCTTACCACCGACGCCTACGCCTCTGCTCTTTTTTTGGGGATGATTTGGATGATGAACCGGTTAGACCACCTTTCCAGCCCACCTTTCCAGCCCCCCTCCCTTTGGGAACCCCCTATCAATCGACTTCCAGTCGAACTATTGGAACTGATGGGAAAGGACCTGGAGACCCTGGCCTCTTCCCTTCCATCCTCAGGTCAGGAGGCACCCAATATTTCCCAACAGGAGTGGAAGGCTGTCAAAATCTTAAGGGATAACAGAGCAATCGTGGTAAAACCGGCGGACAAGGGTTCGTCTTTAGTCATCATGGACCGTACCTTTTATGTCCAGGAGGCAATGAGACAGTTATCTGACCCAGTATACTACGGCCCTCTTCCTGAACCCATTTCCCCCAGACGGCCTCCCTCATGAAAGAGGTAATAGCCCAGATGGTGACCGAGGGCTTCCACGCTCACGTTCAGATGTATCAAACGTGAAATGACCGTGGAAATGTGCGGTGCCCCACGCCAGCTTCATAGCTGTCGTACGCACATTTCTACAGCTATTGTTCCTTTGGCGTCACTTAGAGGTGATGCTGGGAAACTGTTAATAATGTGAAAACAGTCAAGTGATGTGCACATCAGAGACACCGTTGTGAACAATTTACACACCCAGGCGTTTGTAATGATATAGGTGAATATAAAAGCATGCGCAATGTGATGAAGAAAATTGTATTAACAATGGCAGCGTTTGCGTTGTTTGAGGACCTTGCAAATTGTGCAATCCGACGTGAGCGAGTTTTTAGGGAACGCGAGGATTTACTTGCAAACAATAACTGGCTCATAAGCCGATTTCGGTTACCAAGGCCAGTGTTACTGGAGTACGCAATTAGCAGCAATAGCCGGTTTCCCTAAGGTTATCGGAGATACTGACTGCACACACATTGCTATAAAAGCGCCATCACAGGATGAATTTGTTTATGTTAATAGAAAACATTTTAATTCAATTAATGTTCAAATCATATATGATGCGCAAATGCAGTTAACTAAAATCGTGGCAAGGTGGCCTGGTTCAACGCATGACTCATTCATTCTGACTAACAGCATGGTTGGAACAGGCTGGAGGATGGCGCGGTGCGCGATGGGTGGCTATGGGTGCGTAAATAGTTTATTCGTTTAGTTGTCTATGTAAACCAGCGAAATGCACATTTGGGCAGCTGCGCATTCAAATGTTTATTTTATTTTATTGAAATTAGAGCTGCAAAGCTTTCTATCAAGCCCCTGATTGACTCTTTTCTTCCCTCTACTCATTTTGATTTATCTGATCGGACCAAGAGGGAAATTAGATAAACCTTTATTTGTCCTCCAGGGGGTGGAAATTGCAGGTCCAGCGCCTATTTACATTGATTTGAATATTTAAATGGAGGCGTGGACAGGGAGGAGTTCGGCACCTCTGCATGTGCGCTCAATTCCACGTTGATTGTGACGTACAAAAGAAACGTGCTTGGATCCATGCCTACGCACACTTTGATACATCTGAATTTATTTGTGCGTACGACAGTTTCTGGGTTTTGGCGTACGCCAAGTTTCAGTAGGAAATCCACGCAAGTCTTTGTACGTCACAATCACCGTGGAATTGAGCGCACATGCAGAGGTGCCGAACTCCTCCCTGTCCACGCCCCCATTTAAATATGCAAATTAATGTAAATAGGCCCTGGACCTGAGATTTCCCTCTTGTGTCTCACATTGCGCATGCTTTTTATGAGATCAGGGCCGACTCTTGGCATAGGCGACATAGGCGGTCGCCTAGAGCGCCATCGGTTGGAGGGGCGCTGCCAGGCACCCTTAATCATGCCGTTTTGTGTGAAGACGTTTTATTAAGTAGAGCCGGCCCTGGATCAGATAAATCAAAATGAGTAGAGGGAAGAAAAGAGTCAATCAGTGGCTTGATAGAAAGCTTTGCAGCTCTAATTTCAATAAAATAAAAACATATGAATGCACACTTGCCCAAATGTGCATTTCGCTGTTTTACTTATGAGCCCGTTATTGTTTGCAAGTAAATCCTTGCGTTCCCTAAAAGCTTGCTCACGTCGGATTGCACCATTTGCAAGGTCCTTAAACAACGCTAACGCTGCCATTGTTAATACCATTTTCTTCATCACTTTGCGCATGCTTTTATATTCACCTATACTATTACAAACGCCTGGGTGTGTAAATTGTTCATGACGGTGTCTCTGATGTGCACATCACTCTGATGACTGTTTTCACATTATTAACAGTTTCCCAGCATCACCTCTAAGTGTCGCCAAATGAACAATAGCTGTAGAAACGTGCGTACGACAGCTATGAAGTTGGTGTGGGGCACCGCACATTTCCACGGTCATTTCACGTTTGATACATCTGAACGTGAGCGTGGGAAAGGACGTACGCCACGTTTTTGTGCGTACGCAACCTTTGTACATGAGGCCCCTGGTCTCCAGCGTGACAGACGGGGATTCTAACCACTATACTAACGAGGACACGACAATTTCTGCAGTTTTCCCTCGGAGATCACTACCAACTCAAGGACCCTGATTGGAAGGCGGGAATCCACGTGGCAGATGGGGCTGGGCAACATGTCTGTTTTTCCTCATGTGGCCGTCCTCAAAAAGTTGAGGACAACGTTGATGCAGAAAGAAACTAGTTTTGCAGGATGAAAATGTACCTGAATGAAGAGTGCGGGCATCGATCCCGCTGCCTCTCAGATGCGACGCAAGCATTCTATCTCTTGAGCTAATTCCCCATTTGTGATTCATTTGATGGGGAACTTGTCATCGATTGCATGAGGACCCAAAAGGTACATATTTCATCACAAATATTTGCTTAGGCTGGCGTAGTCTTCACCTTTCATGCCAATGCGCTTCTTGTCAACGTTGATGCAGAAAGAAACTAGTTTTGCAGGATGAAAATGTACCTGAATGGAGAATGCGGGCATCAATCCCGCTGCCTCTCACATGCAAAGCGAGCGCTCTACCACTTGAGCTAATCCCCCACGTCTCAAGACAAATGGTGCCTTGAAAGAGTGGTTTCTGTCTTGTACCACAGTCATACATGCTCGTTTGAGACAATTCCACTGCCTCTCTTTTTATTGAGTCATAAACTATGTGAAGAGTGAAGGTATATCCTCAGTCATCCGAGTAGCGATGCGAGTGGGTGGGAATCAAAAGGGGCTAAAGCCAACCCTTCTCCCCGTCAGGGAATTGAACCCTGGTCTCCCAAGTGACAGGCGGGGATACTAACCACTATATGAACGAGTACACGACAATAGTTGCAGTTTTCCATCGGAGATCACCATCAACTCAAGGGCACTGAATGGAAGGCGGGAATCCACGTGGCAGATGGGGCTGGGCAACATGTCAATGTTTTTTCTCATATGAGGGGTATTGCACAAAAGTAGAATCAAGAAATCCAGGATAACTGATCAAGCGCGGCTTTATCTAGTCTGGTCGGTGCATCCTGGCTTAATTGGTTGCACGTTTGTCAAGCCAGGATGAAAAGGCGCCGCTATGTCAAGCCAGGTGTTGGTAGTCGGGATAAATGCCTTTTCACAGCATTTTTTTATAGACCTCGCGATCGCTCACAGAATCAACGATCAGAACATGGACAAGAGTTGCGCAACATATTTCACGGCCGCAGAACAACAGCTCCTGATGGAGTTTTATGAGGAGGAGAAGGATAGTTGTTAGCTGGAGACGACAGGTGTGCTGTCAGTTCTCCATTACTCTTTTGTTTTGAAAACTTTGAGACTTTTATTTTGGAAAAAGGGAGTGGAGAGTTATAGCAGGAGGAGGAAGTGCTGAGGAACCTGAGTCATGGAGAGAAAGGCTGAGGGAAGCATATGGTGTGGCCTGTTACTTGTTGGAGATTACCTGGACTTTACTTTCTGGACATTCCCAGGGATACTACTGGTGATTTGGTTTTGATATATATGTTTGACTATATGTTAATAGTTTGACGTTAAAGAATACTTTGGTTGGTAAAAGTGCTTTGAATAGTTTTGTAGAGTTACTGTTTTGTTTATTGATTAAGAATGAATGTAAACTAAAGGAGAACTTTATATTTGTTTAAGTAATTGCTGTATTTTATGTTTGTTTACTCTCTCCTTGTAAAGGTTTTCAACCTAATGGCAAGTGGTGTAACTTCCTACTGAAATGTCCAAAATAAAACAAAGAACGAAGATTAATGAAGAAGCCGTTTGAGTTGTCCCATTATTATTATTTACCCTGTTGATGGCCAAGGCCCTTTTTCAAGTTTGGGCAGAAGTAAAGTGAAAACCCCTGAAAACTTGACTTGCAAGTGATACATTTCAAGATAAATTGTCCACTCTAATTATGTATCTGTTTAGTATTTTTCGCTTTCATTCTACAGGCAAAACAATAGTTTTTGTCATGGCCTCTCCTTGTTCCTGCAAACAAACACTAATTGCTTTCAATTATCTCCCTCTCTCAACGCTGCTCTGCTTAATTACTCCACCTGTTCTCACTCTGCTTCCTCATTGGCCTGCCAGCACTCTTCTGTGACTCCTGATTTAGTACTCAACTTCTACCTTCTCTTCTGCCCCGGTGACTCGATCTGCCTTCTGTCCTTGTGATTATGCATTCTGTCTAGCCCTGAGTCTAGATAAAACGATGGCGTCACCAAAGAAAATGAAAATTGCAGATGAGGGTTACGTTCATTATGTATCCAAACTAAAACAAGGCCATTTAAAGAAATAGGTCACTGCTGTCCTTCAAGAAGTGACCAAAAACACCAAAATGGTGATTTTCACGCCACAGAGGCACAACTGGTTCGTATGTGCTGAAAAACATAGGTAAGTCTGGTTAATTGGTTAACAGTCAACCCAAGACATAACAAACATGTGTTTTCATCTTAAATATATGCTGCTGTTTCAAATGATACATTTTTCTGCTTCATTTCATAATTCAACTTTTTTTCTGCTTACATGTCATAATTCAACTTGTTTCTCTTTCTGTTTAAAGGAACCCAGTACAATTTACAGACGTCCAGCTGAATCCATCACGCCAGATCAAGGGAGAGGTTCACACGCATGCGAAACCTGAGCTTCTTTCATAATGCCTCGCCTCACAAAACACTGGAGATGAGAAATTTAAGTGACATCCTTTCCAATCTCAGAGAGCACCAAAGGGTGAGTATATTTCAATAATCTCTCATGTGCATGCATGTGCTTTCCTTTTATTAATATATGAATACAAAATAACATGCTGTTTCAATGTCTCCTGTATGTAGGTCAATGTGCTGCTGAAAGTGATGGAGGTTAGACACAAGAGTGCAACAACTACCACCATCACACAAAGTGATGACCATCTCTCATGCTCAAAGTCTGGGGTGGCATAGCACTGCTTCTGCACAACCGGTACACAGATCTGTTTCCTCTGGAAGCCAGCAGCCCAGGAAGCCAGGGACCACATGCCGGCACTGGTTATTGCTTCTCGGCCTTTTGGCTAAGATTAAAAGCAATTGTCGGTCGACATTCCATACCCCTTATTGTTTTGATGACTTGTTTTGTCTTTGCTTTGATTGCCTGTTTGACTTCTATCTTTTGTGTTTTTCCAGGTCCCAGTTGGTGTGTCGGTTAGGTGCTGGAGGAGGAGTCACTCACAAATGTCCATTCTTCCGCTGGCCTAGCCCAGTGCTGGGCCAGGTGAGTGCCTCCAAGCCCAGTACTTTTCCGCTCCTTTCTGTGGGCCTTGTCTCGTTTGTCGTGTCCTCTAGCTGGCTTGCTTGCTAGCTCCATAGCCTGCTTGCTAGCTAGCACACAGTGTGTTGTTGTATTTTGTCTGTATTGGTGTCTGTGTTTGTTTGGTGTTAGCTAGCAAAGCCTAGCCGCTAATCCTTGATTGGCAGCAGGTGCGTCTAGCTAGTGTCCTCGTGTTTCTGCATTTCCCCTACTTGGCTGGTCTTTCCTTTCTGTTTCTTTTTGTCCCTTACACTTTGGGTTTTTGTGGGTGGGTTTGTTATAATCTTGTCAAGTGTTTGATTGTTCTCCCTCCAGTGTTTTGTGTCAGACCCCCCTTCCCCTCCCCTGCCCCTCTGTGTTTGGTGTTCCCTGCCCCTCCTTTTGTTCCTCTTGTTTTGTATCAACCCCCCCAATCCTCTGTTGTGAGTGTTGTTTGGTGTTGTTGTTGCCGCCCGTGCCGGCATGCGGAGGCACAACAGTGTCCGTCTTTTGTTTAAGGTGGTGGGGGGCAAGAGGCTGGAGATGTCCAGGTTGGACTTCTCCAGAAAACTGCTGCAGAAGCAGCTCGGATTCACGCCAGCCGAGCTGAACTGCATCGTGGCCTTGCCTGCCGGGCAGGGCTTCGATGTCAGTTTCAGCACGGCTGTGGCGCTCAAGGAATTCTGGCTACGTTTCGAGGCGAGCAGAGAGAAAATTACCTGGACGTTCTGCGTCGAGAAACTGACTGACAACACCTTGAAAATGGTGATTGTCAGGATGTTTAACGAGACTGTGAACCCTGTGGATATCTGTGTATGGTTACGCAAGTACTGCACCGTCAGAGGGGAACCAGTTGGTAAAGGATCTGGATGGCATCTGGACTGGGGCTTGGCGTGTGCCCATCCAGCAAACACCAGATCCTACAGATTTTGAAGGACTTAGGCAGATCCCCTCGATCATTGCGTTGGGGGAGAACAGGGGCTTCGTGCACTATCAGGGACAGCCAAAGTTATGTAGGAAGTGCATGAAGCATGGGCACCTCGCGGAGGCGTGCAAAGAGGTGGTGTGTAGGAAGTGCAGACAAATCGGGCACGTCTTCGCGGAGTGCCCTAATGGGAGAGCTTGCAACTTGTGTGGAGAGCTCTCCCACCTGTTCAGAGACTGTCCCAAGTCCTTCGCAAACAGGGTGAAGGCAAACAGGGTGCCCAAGGAGCCTGTGGTGGTGGTGACAGAAGCGGTGGAGGAAAGGGCGGAAGAAGGAGAGAGAGTGGCGGAAGAGGAAAGGGCGGAAGGAGGGGATGAAGTGGTGGAGGAGGAAGTGGTGGAGAAGGAGGTTGAGGAGATGGTGGAGGAGGCCACGAAAGAGAAGACGGTGGCGGCGGTCCCTGTTTTTAACCTTTTAACACAGGCAGCCGCCGAGTCACCAGAGGAGGTGGAGGAGGATGAAGAGGAGAGAGAGGTGAGCGGGGGAGAGGAAGCTGGAGACTCGAGGGAGACAGAGACCTCCAGCTCCTCTCCCAGCACTGGTGACTCGGCGGACAGCGGCGAGTCCTTCCAGTGTGCGCAAGTCTTGCTCGGCAAAAGAGATAGGGATCTGTCCGCTGACATCGATCCAGCCAGCAAGAAGGGGAGGCCGGAAGTGAGCTCTGGAGAGTCAGATTCCTCTTCTAGGGTATTTCCTTCCAGCTCTCCTAACCAGGTGTCGTTTTTAACTATGAACCTTACAGCGTCGACACCAAAGGGGAGCTCAGGCCTCCCCAAGCGCACACGGAAGAAGAAGCCCAAGAGTGAAGAGGTAAGCCTGCCTGTAGAGGAATTTTAATTTTTTACTGTTTTTTACCCCTGTTTCATTGGTTTTATTGGTTTTACCCCCGCTTTTATTGATTTATCTTCATTCCCCTGTTTTACTGTTTCTTGCTTTTACTCCCTTTTAAGATCCTTTCCTTTTAGTCTTTTTAGCACGTCCTTTTAACCCCTTTTAACCTTTTATGGCTCTTACTTTTACCACTATTAATGTAAGGAGTGTCAGAACAGTTTTTAGAGCGCAGTCCGTTTTATCGTTTTTAAGTACTGTACGTAGTGATGTGTTTTTATTACAGGAATGCGGACTGCCTTTTAATACTTCTTATTTTAAATGGGAGCAGTTGTGGAGCCACGGGCCCTCCATCTGGAGTGGGTCCAACGAGAACAAGACTGATGGAGTGGCGGTTTTAATAAAGAACCCACATGTCTTGGTGAAGAGGAGCACTATTGTTAGAAATGGACGGGCATTTTTAATTACTTTAAACTTTTTAGGGAAGGATTTTAAACTCATCAATGTCTATGGTTTTAGTGGTAAAACTTTACTTTACAGATCGGTAATAAGTGGGTAATGTTATGGTAATATTTACATAATTTCATAATATTTTTAACCACAAATTACAAGTTATTACCATGCAGTTTCTAGACAATTAATGCGCAGTTTCCAGATAATAACAATGCAAACTGCTTTGATTTAAATGTATAACAAAATGTTAATTATTTGAAGTAAATGTGTAATTACTGAAATTAAAAAGTTCAGGATTTACTTATTCGTGTAGTAATATGTCTGTAGTTACCCCATCATGGTGGTCTTATGAAGGTGTAAAATGTTGGTAAGGACATGGTTACTATCAAATATTATGACATAACAACACAGTGATGAAAGCAACTAACCAAGTCATTGTAGTAGTTAGATAGTTAGACATATTGTTCCTGTTACTACATGGAAACAAATGAAGTGATTTCACAGAAACTACATGGTATCAGTGCTGTAAAATACACTATTGTCTATTCCTACTTAATTTCTCAGTTGTGGTGACATACCCATCAAGTATCCTTCTTATGATATTTAGTGTTGTTTTTGTGTAATAACCTTAAAATAAATGAGGTAGTTTTAAGGAAACTACACAGTATCAAGGCTGTAAAATGCATAATCACCTATTTCTATTCAGTTACTTCATCTGCTATGTGAAACAAGCTAGCACATGCTGACATTATTTAAGTCAACAGACAAATATCTGGACTGCAGAACTTTCATTAACCTTTTTTTTTTTAACAAAACATCCCTTTGAAATCTGTAGTTATCTTAATGAAGCTGACTTGGCAAACATACAGTTGTGGTCAAAAGTTTACATACACTAGTGAAGATCATGTATGCCATGGCAATATAGGGTTTTCAATAAACTCTACAACTCTTATTTTTCTGTGATGGAATGATAAGGAGCACATATTTCTTTGTCACAGAAAACATTCATGAAAAATGGTCCTTTTACGAATTTATTATGGGTCTTTTGAAAATGTGTCAAAATCTTCTGGGTCAAAAATATACATACAGCACCTTGAATTACCAATTTGGTGATGTAGAAAAAGTTGTTTCAATCCAATTTGCTTTTTGGCATGGCCTCCTAACTTCTTACGAGTGATTATGATTGACTCCAGCTGGTGACTTCTTTCAGTCCATGTAAATAGGGCTTGTTTGACACATTCACTAGACTCAGCCAGAAATACTACAATGGGAAAGTCTAAGGAGCTCAGCACGGATCTGAAAAAGCGCATCATTGACTTGAACAAGTCAGGAAAGTCCCTTGGAGCCATTTCAAAGCAGTTGCAGGTCCCAAGATCAACTGTGCAAACAATTGTTTGTAAGTATAAAGTGCATGGCACAGTTGTATCATTGCCACAATCAGGAAGAAAACGCAAGCTATCACTTGCTGCTGAGAGAAAATTGGTCAGGTTGGTCAAGAGTCAACCAAGAACCACCAAAAAGCAAGTCTGCAATGAGTTGGAGGCTGCTGGAACACGTGTCAGTGTCCACAGTCAAGCGTGTTCTACATCGCCATGGGCTGAGAGGCTGCCGTGCAAGAAGGAAGCCATTACTCCAGAAGCGGCACCTTACGGCTCGACTGAAGTTTGCTGCTGATCACATGGACAAAGACAAGGCCTTCTGGAGGAAAGTTCTGTGGTCAGACGAAACTAAAATTGAGCTTTTTGGCCACAATGACCAGAAATATGTTTGGAGGAGAAAAGGTGAGGCCTTTCACCCCAAGAACACCATACCTACCGTCAAACATGGTGGTGGTAGTATTATGCTGTGGGCCTGTTTTGCTGGCAGTGGAACTGGTGCTTTACAGAAAGTAAATGGAATAATGAAGAAGGAAGACTACCTCCAAATTCTGCAGGAAAACCTAAAATCATCAGCCAGAAAGTTGGGTCTTGGACGTAGTTGGGTGTTCCAACAGGACAATGACCCCAAACATACATCAAAAGTGGTGAAGGAATGGCTAAATCAAGCTAGAATTAAGGTCTTAGAGTGGCCTTCCCAAAGTCCTGACTTAAACCCCATAGAGAATATGTGGACTGTGCTGAAGAGACAAGTCCGACTCAGAAAACCAACAAATTTAGTTGAACTGCACCGATTCTGTCAGGAGGAGTGGTCAAAGATTCAACCAGAAGCTTGCCAGAAGCTTGTGGATGTCTACCGAAAGCGCCTAATTGAGGTGAAAATGGCCAAGGGACATTTAACCAAATATTAACATTGCTGTATGTATATTTTTGACCCAGCAGATTTTGTCACATTTTCAAAAGACCCATAATAAATTCATAAAAGAAAAAATTTTCATGAATGTTTTTTGTGACAAAGAAATATGTGCTCCTTATCATTCCATCACAGAAAAATAAGAGTTGTAGAGTTTATTGAAAACCCTATATTGCCATGGCATACATGATCTTCACTAGTGTATGTAAACTTTTGACCACAACTGTAAGTCATCATATCTGGCCATTATTTCTGCGTAAATAACACAAATTAGTTGAGTACATATTGTTTCTGGTGCCATTTTTCAGTTAAAGTAAAAAAAAAAAGTATCAAAAGAAGGTACAAAAACTCAAAATAATACAAACATCAAAGAGATGTCATACAAGCAGAAAAAGCATAGAATGTACCAACTAACCTACTGTTTCATTAGACACAGGCAACAGCTCTCCATGTTGTTTGATTTTTTTTGGATTTTCTTCTTTTAGGTAGATATACAGACCGGTAGACAGAGACTGACTTCTTAAATCACACCCTGTATTTACACCTAATGTCTTCCATGAGCTGACCAATAGCACCATTTTTATGTTTTTTGGCCAACCAGTAGTGCCATTCAATAAAAGTCAGACACTCTTTGAGTTTTTTTACTGTCACGTTTGCTCTGTAATGATACACATCACTTTTGAAAGTTCTCCACGCCCATGTGTTGTGTGTGCGCTCCAGTTCTAGGATGCACAAAAAACCTCCAATGGTTGACCTGGTAATGAATGAAGCCCTCTTGTTGAAGTCTTCGATATGCAGGCCAGGAATCTTACGCCTTCTCTGTTTGACAAACTTTAATACAGGACGTCTGCGCTGGCCTTTCACCTCCAATAAACCAAACACCCATCCTCGCCTTCTCCAGGATTAACCAAACTGTCCACGTCCATACTAGACATTTTGAAAAGAAGCGTAAACTTGCAGATGACCAAAATTATTATGCAACACTGTAAACAAAAAGTAAGACTTTATAATTTATGAAAATATAATTGTTACAATGAATTAAAAACCAGAAGAATATAGTTAGCCCAATTCTTACCTTTCTCTTGTGGCAGCATAAATGTTAACCAGACAGATAACTTCATGTGGGATCTTGAGAAGATGGATTTGTCTCTTACTGACTTGGAGATGAATCGTCTATGTCTTCGACATACCCTAAGATACACAGTGTTATTCTAAGATTGATACATTACCTGACATCCATGCCAATTTACTTTTAAATATGACATATTGAGTACAAAACAATTCATAACTTACATTTAATAATTCTATATTAAGTCTGTAAAGCAATTACACAGCAAAAGTAGGTCTAGCAAGCTAAGGTAGGCTATGCTGGTCAATTTAGCCAGATATCTTACCATCTATATCCGTCTTAGGTGCAGCTGCTCCTTTTAAGTTTCATTTGACGTCCACATAAACCACATCGTTTTTTTCTGGATAATAATTTCTTTTTTTGCATCCAGTGAATGATTTTCTTCTCTTACGTAGTATATCCACAAGCTTCCTACTGAGTGTCATTGTCTAGGTCAGGGGTCGGCAACCCGCGGCTCCGGAGCCGCATGCGGCTCTTTCATCCCTCTGATGCGGCTCACTGTGGCTTTTGAAAATAATTAATGAGTATTGAATTCAAATGTATTTTAGTTTGTTCGTTTTTAAAATGTAATTCTAAATTTGAAGATTATGGTGATCTTCTAATATCTAAATAAAACGTGTTAAAAAAATGATGTCGCTGTTACACTGTTACTATGCGTCACAACCGCCAATGTGCGACACCCGCCAGCGCGCGATTTCTTGAACTTTTCGAATCCCAGGTAGGACAACTATGGAGAGTTCTAAGAAGAGAAAAGTGTCTGAAGCAAACAGAATGTTAAATGGTACGTGGACAGATTCATTTGCTTTCACTGCTGACGAGACTGGTTTACCAGTATGCTTAATACGGACAAACTAGGAAACAACAAAAAGTCAAATGTCGCAAGACATTTCCAGAATAAACACGCAGCCTTTGCTCAAAAATATCCGGATGGAGATGAGAGAAAAAAAGCCGCTTCGGAACTGATGCGGAAGGTTGCGGAAGGTTGATCTGAGTAAAAATCACTTCAAGCATTTTTGGTTTGCTGATGGTGGATAATTTAAGTTCAGCGTTTTTGTTTTCATAATTAAAAGAAGGACTCAAATAGACATTGCGTATTTTACTTGAAAGTAACCTTCAACCCAACGTCAACGTCTTTTTTTCGGAGCACAAAATGTGTGTAATTTTGTTTTCTCTGTAGTCGTTCATTGATTTTATAAATGCAACACACATTTGTTTATACATAGCATAAATGCAAAAAAAACAACGCTATATGCAGTGTTATTTCATTTTAAGTCAGTTGCTTGGAAGGAACCACCTTGACATTGTGCTATCTATAGCTGAAACGCATTAGCCTCAAGCCCTACTGGCCAAGTGGATGGGGCGCTGGCCTCATACTGCTGAGATTGTGGGTTTGCAACAGCAGCAGAGTGGCACAACAGCAGCAGAGTGGCACAACAGCAGCAGAGTGGCGCAGCGGGAGCGTGCTGGGCCCATAACCCAGAGGTCTATGGATCGAAACCATCCTCTGCTATGAGACTTTTGACCTTCACGGTCTCTTGGGCTTTAAGTCTTGGCCAGACTCCGAAGTGGTAGGGTCAGCAAGGGGAATTTTCTCAAATGGTAGAGCGCTTGCTTAGCATGCGAGAAGTAGCGGTTTCGATGCACATATTCTCCAAGCTCTTGGTCACCATGGCTTTATTAGTACCGCTCTGGTTGCGGGGCCTGCAGTCCCTCTCCAGACGCAGATAGCGACCTTTGCCCCACACTTGCGTTGTCACGGGGGTCGTTTGAACACACAATATCATCTGCCTTGTCCATCCTGCTTTGTCCATCCTTGTGAACTGCAATTTCCACCTCCTGGAGGACAAATAAAGGTTCATCTAATTTAATCTAAGGCAACGCAGGAATTTCAGGTAGTCGAAAGTGTTTTTCAGCAAGCTGAAAGTGTTTTTCAGCAAGGAACAGTCAGAGTGGTTTGAGGCAAACCTTCCCAGCGCTGGTTCTCAGGCTTCCTGCTCAGCATGTTTCAGACCTGAGCGTACAAGCGGCACCAGGGTAGCTAACTTGGCGTTTCAGAAAACTACAGGCCAACTCCAACGAGCTGCAACTCACTCAGTGGGCATAATTGGAATTTGACAAAAGCAGAATGAAGTTTCTGCCCAGTTTCGAACCAGGGACCATCCATGTGTAAGGCGAACGTAATAACCACTACAGTACAGAAACCAACTGCTTAATAGAGCGGGAAACCCAAACTGTTCCGAAATGGTGGCTGTTTGTAAAATAAACCTTCTCGATTGAGGTTTTAATGACACAAGGGCGGTGTGAGTAATACAATAAAATCGTTCCGCTCCAAATTTCCATATCGCGAAACGTCTTCGCAGCGTGGCAGTGGGTCTTATTGACCAAAGGAAGCGCGAGTGTGGCCTGGTGGACAATTCAGATTTAAGCTGTCGGTGGTGACAAGGGGGCAGTTAAGAAAGTGACGAGGTGGCCGAGTGGTTAAAGTGATGGACTGCTAATCCATTGTGCTCTGCATGCGTGAGTTGGAATCTCATCCTCGTCGGCAAGCTATATTCATGGAGCGCCCACCTTTTTCGAAATTAAACTTCCGTCGCTCGGCGCATCGTGCTCCTACCAAATCTCCTAGGAGATCCCGCTCCTTTACTAAACCACGGTGCCTCGTACCCTAACAGGCAGAAGAGATTATCCACCCTCTTCAACTCTGATGGTCTGCGGGCAGGACCAAGATCCGAAACAAACATGAAAACCACCACGAACCACCATCCTTTCGGTTAACAGCCGAACGCGCTAACCAATTGTGCCACAAAGACCCTGCCACTGCCTTCCCCATACGATCCATGTTTGAAAGCAGGTAGCGCAAACATGGCCTATAAGACAAGTTTGAGCTGGCAGCGTGTGGCGATGACTCAAAAACGGCGTCCGGAATACAAGAACAAAGGTAAAACGTGCGTGAAAGTAAAACTAACGCGAAAGGTTTCTGAACGTGGCCGGAGCTCTCGATGATGGTTTTAACCCTTTAGGTGCCAGGGTTTTTTCAAGAAAATATAAAATTTTGATATCAAGATTTCAAAAGGCTATAACTTGAAAGTGGTTTGAGATAAAGGTATACTGTCAATGAGAAAGGTGTTCAGTATGACTCAAAGTTTGTGATGGAAATTCATTTTTTCATCTAATTTGCATATGATGACGTCACAAGGTGGCGGCTATAATGGAAAATGGAAACCTCAACTTGGAGGTTTCAAAAGGCTATAACTTGAAAGTAGTTTGAGATAAGGGAATACATTCAACATTCAATGTGAAATATCTTTAGTATGAAACTAAATTTGGGAAAGAAATACGTTTACTGATCCAACTTGTATAATCAATTGGCGCGTTGACCACACTGATGCTCAGAACCGCATCTAAAATGCAGTTTTACTATTTCCTGGATCTGTGTGGAAACAGGCAAGTTTTCATCCGTGGTTTCTACCCATATTTGCAGTGTTATGAGCCCCCCTGCCACCTCGAACATGTCCCCTTTTTGGCATTCGCAGAATGCTTCCACCCCGGCCACGCTGAGGTGAAGCATCCACTATACAGTGTACTGATTGTGGACACGGACGCGCAGTCACTACTAACGTCAGTTTATGCTTCACTAGACAGACTGCATGTCATTCCTCGAAGGAATCGGAGTCATCTAATATCTGAATAAATACTTTGTTGACGGTAAATCAACCTCTTAGTATCGTGAGTAACTAAAAAAAACACTCTTTCGCTCTGCTCTGCTGTTGCTCCGCTCAGCCTTCTATCACTGATAGAAGATCACTGAGCTCAGCGTCTAAGCAGAGCTGCGTCACTGTTCGGGAGGGGGTTTTACAAACTCGTTTTTCTCGAAAACTTTAAATAAAAACATGTCCATAAATGATGATTATATTAAAGGAACACATGTCCACTATCACCTGGTGAAAAGTAAAAATAAGATTCGGCCCCACATTTATAGCTACAGCCTGTTTTAGTAAGCAATGTTGCTAGTTGCAATTCTGCGACTTTGGCGCCTAAAGGGTTAATGACACAAGGGCGGTGTGAGTAATACAATAAAAACGTTCCGCTCCGATTTTCCACATGGCAAAACGTTTTCGCAGCGTGGCAGTGGGTGTTCGAGATAATATTACTACTTACTATACAGGGCTTGCCTGGCATTTCAAAATGGGCTCCTCCGGGATTTGAACCAGCGACCTAAGGATTTCCAATCCAGTCAAAAACTACAGTCCTCCGCTCTACCAACTGAGCTATCGAAGGGTGAGATTCTAACTCGTATTTTGGCGTTGTAGGCACACAAGCTCCAGTCCTCCTTTATTTGAGATAGCAAAGAATTTTCCAACAACGTACCATACAGGGTTTGCCTGGCGTTTCAAATGGGCTCGTCCGGGATTTGAACCCGGGACCTCTCGCACCCAAAGCGAGAATCATACCCCTAGACCAACGAGCCAACTTGATGCTGCATTATCAGTTAAAAGCTACTCTTAGAGGGGGGGAAGAAGGGCTAGAATCGATGCTTTCACATCCACGCCATCGGTTTGGTTCCCGTTTAGAGAAACGAGTCTGTCTCCCTGCTTTGTCTGCTATCTTGCATTTGGACTGTAAATAGTTTCAACCGCAAAAAAAATAAAACTCCTTCGAGACGGATTTGAACCAGCGACCTAAGGATTTCCATTCCAGTCATAAACTACAGTCTTCCAACTTGATGCTGCATTATCAGTTAAAAGCTACTCTTAGAGGGGGGGAAGAACGGCTAGAATCTGTGCTTTCACAGATGATCTGGTGACTGTGGAGGCCAGGTCATCTGGCGCAGCTCCCCATCACTCTCCTTCTTCGTCAAATAGCCCTTACACAGCCTGGATGTGTGTTTGGGGTCATTGTCCTGTTGATGGAGACGTGCCAAATTGCACCAAGAGCCAAACTGATGCGCAGTGTCTGTAACGGGGATTTCCACCAGTCTAGGTGGCTGTGGTTCCATGGTGTAACGGTCAGCACTCTGGGCTCTGAATCCAGCGATCTGAGTTCAAACCTCGGTGGAACCTGGGACGGTGCTCGAGGACGTGTCACTTTTTATCAAGTCATAATCACAAGTATCAGGATTCACCATACAACTATGTGAAGAGTGAAGGTATGGGGTTGGGCATACGGGGATTTCCACCAGGCTAGGTGGCTGTGGTTCCATAGTGTAACGGTCAGCGCTCTGAATCCAGCGATCTGAGTTCAAACCTCGGTGGAACCTGGGACTGTGGTTGAGGATGCATCACTTTTTATCAAGTCATAATCACAAGTATCAGGATTCACCATACAACTATGTGAAGAGTGAAGGTATGTCCTCAGTCATGAACTGAAAGGGGCAAAAACAGCCCCTTCTCCCCGTCAGGGAATTGAACCCTGGTCTCCCGCGTGACAGGCGGGGATACTAACCACTATACTAACGAGGACACGACGATAGATGTTTTCCATCGGATATCACCATTAACTCAAGGGCCCTGAATGGAAGGCGGGAATCCACGTGGCAGATGGGGCTGGGCAACATGTCGATGTTTTTTCTCATCTGGATGTCCTCAAAAAGTTTACCACGCGGTCAAACCAACTCAAAGACAAGGATGTCGACCACAAAAGCCATGCATTGGCCGGGAATCATACCCGGGCCTCCCGCGTGGCAGGCGAGAATTCTACCACTGAACCACCAATGCCACCGTATAAGTTGCCTATGAGGTCACGTGACACGAGTCGCTCTCACCGTTACGCCTAGGCAAGAGGATGGAGACGTGCCAAATTGCACCAAGAGTTCAAATCTCGGTGGAACCTGGGTCGGTGGTCGAGGACGCATCACTTTTTATCTAGTCATAATCACAAGTATCAGGATTCACCATACAACTATGTGAAGAGTGAAGGTATGTCCTCAGACATCCGAGTAGCGATGTGATGGTGATGCGGGTGGGAACCAAAAGGGGCAAAAACAGACTCTTCTCCCCGTCCCAATGCAGAACATGATTCTCATCTTCTACCTGGAGTTCAGGGAGAAATCCACTAACGAGCGCATGACAAAGCGCTACAGGGAAAGCATCCGCTGTAAACTCAGTGTTTGTCAAACATCCTAGTAAGCCTTTCCAAGTAATCTGCAGGCTCCTAAACTTCTGTTTGCAGTCATACGCTTTACTCCAGTCTAGCATGCCTCCTTTTGGTATCACTGCTATCAATGAGCATTTGAGTGCATCATAAGGTCCTTGTGGCAGTGGATAACTATCAACTGGGGTCACTAGTTTCTCTGGTGGTTTTTGTACTGGCTGCACCTGACCAGATTCTTTCCTTAACAGTTACTTTTCTCTGTCTATGGCTCTCCTGCATAGCCACAGCAATAGTAACAACATCATATTAATCAACCGTAAAGCAGGCTGCAAATCTTTGGTAGTCTTTCTTATTTCTCTACAGAAATATTGCTACTCTCCACCTGTTTCAGTTCATCCAAACTCTTAGTTGTGGCACTAGTGCTCACTTTTAGCTACTGTGTGTCAATGTGTTTTTGTCATGATATTGATTGCATTCATTCCGCTGTATCCGGGTCTATTTCTAAGTCTGAGAATGGTGTTTTGGCCCGTGCCAAAATCCAAGCCATCTCGAAAGATGTCTTTGTTAAACGCGAAAGTGAAGTGGTGAGCTGCGCTATTTTACTCTTTCTTATTTCACTGCCAGGTGGATAACTTTCATTGAAATTTGGATGCGCAGTTTTGAAATGGTGCTCCAAGTTGCTTCGTTTGAAACAGGCGTGGGTTTGTTTGCATATTAAGCACGGAGGGTTCATGCCATGAAGAATAAATAAGAATTTGTCTGTCTGGCTCGCCCCCTCTCCGTCGTTTTCATGCTGATTTTCGTTTGGTGTTAGTGCTGGTTTTTGCCCTTTTTTATTAAAAAACGACCCATTGTGCCCGCATCTCAAACTGGCTTGCTCTGTCCGTCGTCAATCCCCGCTTGGTGCATAACGGCGCGCGGGTTTGCAGGCCGGCTATATTCACGCGGGACCGCAGAAAATTACTTAATTTATAGTTATTACCTATTAAGTATTATGCAGATGTTTGCGTTTGTGTTGACTGCATGTTTATGTAGTACATTTGAAAAAATGTATTGGCTATGATACCATATTGTTATAAGCTAGTATGCCTGTGCGAGCCACCAATTAAAGCTTGACGAGCCGCATGTGGCTCGCGAGACGCGCAATGAGTATCTCTGCTCTACGCTGTCCTCGAGGCCGGCTCTACGCAGGGGCAAGAGGGGGCAGTGCCCCCTCAAATAAATGTCTTGCCCCCTCAAATCAAAATTTTAGAAGTTGAGAAAGCACATATTAATACGCTCACAAAATGAACATATTACAAGTTGACAAAACGATCTGCAGTAGCAGAAAAAGTCAGCCGAATAAGGGACACCCCCCCCCCCCCCCCCCACCACCACCAAATATCTGCCCTGGCATTTTCTGTTGCGTCTGACTGCTCCCTCATATATGCCTGTCTAGAACCGGCCCTGGCTGTCCTCATTGTCTGTGTAGCTTGCACAGTCTCTGGAGTGTTGTGACCCACCATGTTGTCTAGTATGCCACCATTGCTCTGTCTTTGGATCTGGGTTGCAACGGAAATCCAAGGATTGCGCGCCACAAGTCGCGCTGCATATTTTGAACAGGCAGCTCACGCAGGGACTTGAAGGCTGGACACTCAGATTAAGCTGCTGTGGTGACAAGGTGGAAGTGAAGCATGCGACGAGGTGGCCGAGTGGTTAAGGCGATGGACTGCTAATCCATTGTGCTCTGCACGCGTGA
The DNA here is from genome assembly GCA_030340665.1 of Neosalanx taihuensis. Lineage (NCBI taxonomy): Eukaryota > Metazoa > Chordata > Actinopteri > Osmeriformes > Salangidae > Neosalanx > Neosalanx taihuensis. The sequence continues at coordinate 4,944,100 of JARGSH010000050.1, read as the reverse complement.
GTTCGAATCTCATCCTCGTCGGCAAGCTATATTAATTTTCCCTTGGTGTGAGTTGCATCAAGCTTGTACTTCTTCTCTTACCCTAACGAGCGGAAGGGATTATCCACCCTCTTCAACTCTGACGGTCTGCGCAGGCTGTTGTCATACAGGGCAGGACAAAGATCCAAAACAAACATGAAAAAAAACACTCGTCTTTGGGTGGGCTCGAACCACCATCCTTTCGGTTAACAGCCTAACACGCTAACCAATTGCCCCACACAAACCCTCCGATTGCCTAACTCATACGATCCAAACTTGAAATCAGGTTGCGCAAGCGTGGCCTATAAGACAAGTATGAGCTGGCAGCGGATGGCGATGACTCAAAAACGGCGTCCAGAATATGAGAGCAAAAGGCTGATGAATGAATGGTCATCAACAGCAGACAAAGTTAATCATTACTTTCAGCTTGATGCATGCTCAAGAGGAAATATCATATCTCATACTAGACACTTTAGAAACACATTTCACAAGTTAAGAACTATAGAAATGATCCCTGAAAGTTTAGTCTTAACATACATACAGGTGAAAGGGGGAAGGCATTTAAACTGCCATCATTCACACTGATGGTGACAAACTAAACCTAATCATTCATGTGCAGCTTGACAATACAACTATAACCCTCTGAATAACATTAACCAAATACAAGGTAGTGAGCATCCAATAAGTTTTATTCTAAAATACCCACAGTACCCATAATGCATTTCTGATGGAGATCTACACATCAGCATGTTTATATGAGGAACATGAGAGTTCAGGCATGTTAACTTGATGGGTGTGTGTGTTTGTGCAGTTACTATCAACATTCTTTATTATTAACATTATGCTGACTATCTTGAGCTATGTTAAACAGACCAATCACAATCAAGCATCCTTCCATGGGGATGTAAACTGTTGCAGTACAGGAACAACTTTTAATTTTGAGTTCAATGCTGCTCATCATCGTGGATAGTGAGACCAGACACTTTAGAAACACATTCCACAAGTTAAGAACTATAGAAATGATCCCTGAAAGTATAGTCTTAACTGGAAACAGGTGATGCAGAGCACCGTATCACAGAGCTGCAGTTACCAGTCATGGTGACACCTTGGTACTCTGAGCCCCGCCCCCTGGCTGACATCAGAGGCATCTGTATGGATCAACCTCGGCAGGGACACGCCTCTTTTTCACTAAATATTCACTCTATAAATGTACCATATGCATTGGGTCAAATAACACAATTATAACAGTGTCATGTTAACGTAATCCATTAAATAACATAAATAACTGAATACTTATCAATATACAAATCTATTACAAAACATTACTTCAGACTAATGAGATTTTTATCCCATTTTTATATGCATCTTCCACTCATTTTCTACTCAGTTCAAAACACAATCATTCTATTTTATTAATTTATCCGACTCTTTTACTCAGAGCTCCGAAGAAAGTCATGACCTTTTAATGAAGGAAGAACAGTTATTTGACTAAATTGGAGACACATTTAATAAGTGATAATTAACATATTATTTTTTTCACAGACATTAATAACCACTCTGATCATATTCCCTTCCTCAAAGCTTCATTATGAAGCATTGAGCAGTCATCAATAGCAGAGAGCAAATGAGGTGATCATTACTCTCAGCTTGCTTCACACTCAGAAGGGAATATCATATCTCATCATCATGGTTTATGAGACTAGACACTTTAGAAATACATTTCACAAGTTAAGAACTATAGAAATGATCCCTGAAAGTATAGTCTTAACAAACATACAGGTGAGAGGGGGAAGGCATTTAAACTGCCATCATTCACACTGATGGTGACAAACTAAACCTAGTCATTCATGTGCAGCTTGACAATACAACTATAACCCTGTGAATAACATTAACCAAATACAAGGTAGTGAGCATCCAATAAGTTTTATTCTAAAATACCCACAGTACCCATAATGCATTTATGATGGAGATCTACGCATCAGCATGTTTAGATGAGGAACATGAGAGTTCAGGCATGTTAACTTGATGAGCGTGTGTGTGTAGTTACTATCAACATTCTTTATTATTAACATTATGCTAACTATCGTGAGCTACGTGTTAAACAGACCAATCACAATCAAGCATTCTTCCATGGCAATGTAAACTGTTGCTGCACAGAAACAACTTTTCATATTGAGTTCAACACTGTTGTTAAAACTTTCAACAGAGAACCAAGATCCACTCTGATCATATCCCCTTCCTCACAGCTCCACTAGGAAGCAGTGAACGTTCATCAACAGCAGAGAGCAGATGAAGTCAATCATTACTCTCAACTCGCTTCACACTCAGAAGGAAATATCATTTCTCATCATCGTGGATAGTGAGACCAGACACTTTAGAAACACATTCCACAAGTTAAAAACTATAGAAATGATCCCTGAAAGTATAGTCTTAGCTGGAGAGCAGGTGAAGCAGAGCACCGTATCACCGAGCTGCAGTTACCAGTCATGGTGACACCTTGGTACTCTGAGCCCCGCCCCCTGGCTGACATCAGAGGCATCTGTATGGATCAACCTCGGCAGGGACACGACTCTTTTACACTAATTATTCACTGAATAAATTTACCATGTGCATTAAGTCAAATATCACAATTATAACAGTATCATGTTGACGCAGTCCCTTAAATCAGTGGTCTTCAACCCTGGTCCTCAGGGGCCCGTTTCAGAAAGCGGGTTAAGTGAAAACTCTGAGTAAGTTAACTCTGAAATGAGGGAAACTCTGGGTTTTCGGTTTCAGAAAGGGGGGTAAGTTAAACCCGAGAAAATAGGCTAAGTTAAGCCCGTTTCTGAAAGACAGGTAACTTATACTCAGAGTCAGTTACCATAGTAACCATAGTAACTGACTCTATGAACCTAACCTGGTCGGGAGCAGGTTTTCTTCGGTAAACTTAGAGTTTATTTCAGTCTCCTCCCCTTTTTGGACGAGGCGACGTTTAAACACCTCATTCATTGAGGACGTTTTGTACGAGGAGAGCAGCAAAGGGAATTAAATGTTGTATCGACAATCCTATAGTTGAAGAGGCTGTATTAATTCGTCAAGATTTACATTTATATTGGGAGAGATTTTTGAGGCCCAGAATTAATGTTTTGTCACTCCCATCTCCATTTTTATCTGAGCGATACCGTTTTTCTTTGGAGTCAATAAGATACATCCACAATCGAATCCATTCTTACTAGAAAATACTAGTAAGGCTAATGTTTGCAGAGCGGTCAGGAAAGTGTGCCTTGCACTGACGCACTTTCTGACCATTTTGTGTTGTTTCATGGGCACAAACCAGTGAGTCATCAAAGGAGTTCTACAGGATTGTAGGTAAGTGGTGTATAAATGGGTTTAAATAATGCTAACCTGATAAATAACATTCAGTTAAGAATATCTTGCTGCGACCCCTGGAAGTAGCCTAATAATGGCACACATATTCCGATCATTGCACCCTCTGAAAATGAAGCAGATTATGTCAATAGGAGGTCCATCCACTGTATTAATGTACAGGTACACTGACAGCCTACTGTTTCTAATGGTCAAAGACATCACAATACTGTACATGTCTCAGTCTTTGCACTGTCCACAGATCATATGTGATGCTGCACATATCATCATAAATGTGGAGGCCAAGTGGCCTGGCTCTGTTCGTGACTCAATAATTTATCGGGAGTCAACCTTGAGTAAAAGACTGGAAAGGGGTAAGGAAATGTATGTCCTATGTATTTCAATGTATGCACTACACACTTACAGTGGAAATGATGTGCAGCTCTAAAGCAATGTGAACTTTCTTACAGGAGAGATGGATGGCTTTCTGCTGGGAGACCGGGGTTACCCTCGCTGGCAAACTCAGATTACCCCTTACCCAGAACCTGAACCATCCCTGAAAGGGCCTGTGACATTATTGTGGCATGTGTTGTTCTCCATAATTAGAGGGGAGAAACACACTACCCTAAAGTTACAAGATCCTGAGGACATCAACTCTGCAGATATCCAGGATGGAAGGATAGTCTGGGATATGATATGACAGAATGTCTTTTCACATTAATAATGATATCCACCACAAAATAAAATTAACAAACACAAAATCACAGCAATTTATATGGTGTTTTTTATTTTCTAAAACAAAAAAAGATAAATGGAAAAGGTTAGATCTTAATATAGTTTCAATACTTCCCAGAATTCACCTATGACCATACACTCACTTTTAGCTTTTCTTTCAAAATGTTAATTTCCAGATCTGATTTTAGATTTTTTTAATAAGAAGAATTCTATACAACTCTTTAATTGGCAACTGAAAACACAGTAGATTTAGGGTTACATAATGTAGTTCTAAAATTCTACAGAATGAAACTGTGGCATTTACTGTAAATCACTGAACTGTGTTCATCTGTGCACCAGAAGTTGACGGACCTTCCTCCTGCTGTTCTTCCACACTTTGGGGGGGGAGATTAGAATGACCATTTATAGATATAAACTTAAATTATATAGGCTACTCCACATTAAATGTGAATGTGTACATTGTTTGATGTGTAGATGCATAATATTAACATTAACTCAGTAGGCCTCTGTGGCAGCACAAACAGTTTCTTCATTCCCATCATCCTGTAAAGATGAACATTCCATAAAGTACACTTCATAACACTATTTGTAATAATTTATGGTATATTGAGTAGGCTACTTACAACTGCCAGGGGTTCTGTTGGGACAGGAGGCTCCAAAAGACAGATATTACCATGTGAATCTGTTGGGATCAACAAAAAACCCAACCCGAAGTAATATAAATGGAAATATAATTCTATATGGAAACAATTTAAACATACTGTAGTTAGACCTCTTACATTTTATGTAGGCAGTTAAATCTCTCTCTCTCTCTCTCTCTCTCTCTCTATATATATATATATATATATATATATATATATATATATATATATATATATATATATATATATATATATATATATATTATATTTCATCTTAATCTGCTGCAACGTTATTTTAATGCCTGCAGGATTGCACCTATACATGAATATTAAATTAATAGGTTTAAAACAATTCTGTTCTTCTAGTTTCACCTCAGATTTTGTAACAGTTGGGAATTTACGGTAAAACAGTTCTTAATAACTAACTACAAATTACATCCTTAACCAGTCTATTCAGGTTAATGTAATAATTACGATCTCTAGAAAGTATCGGTCTACTTTCTAATTTGGTCTACTTACATTTGATGTTACATCCACTCTTGTTTCATACAGAATTGTTTTAAAGGCTTTAAATTACAGCATGTAGATTACTTAGTAATTAATTACACCCAACACTGTATAATTTCTTTTTTCACATTCGCCATAAACTTGGCTAAGCACTTCCGGTTCTGTTTGGGAGAAATACGCTTCCCTTACGCCGTTTCCATGGTGAATCCTTATATCTACGCTCCATTGATAATGGCTTTTTATCGTTGCGGAGCACACGCTTAAGTCAGAGTCAGCCAACTCAGAGTTGATAAAACTAATTCTTTTCAGGTGTTCTGAAACCGAAAACCCAGAGTTTCCCACCTTGGGGTTTGGCAACTCAGACTTCAAGTTTAAACTCAGAGTTGGTTGAACCTCCTTTCTGAAACGGGCCCCAGCTGTCAAGGTTTCATTTACATCACCCCCAGTTTATTTTGTTGTCTAGTACCTCAGTTTAGTAGTGTGCACCACCCGCTGTAGTTTGGGGTGTACCTTGGTGCACCTGTAAAGGGGTGGGCGGGGTTTGTTTTATTTTGGTGCCACTAGTATGATCTTTCTGCTGTCTTGTGTGTTAAATAAAATACTTTTGTTACATTAGAGTATTGGTTGTGTGTGATTGCACCCTCACTGACACATCCTGTTGCCCTATGTTGCGCCCTGCTTCCCCGAGTCACTAGGGGGCGTAACAGCAACTATGAACAATTTTCATTTGTCCAGCTTCACAGATGTCAGCTCCTTTAAGAGGCTCATGCTCTACTGACTGAGCTAGCCGGGTTTGCTGAAGACGTTCTGAATCCCCTGACGTATTCAGACTTTCTTAACTGGAAAAGCAAAAGGCCTTCATGCAACATACATGTGCTCATTCTTAAAATGTCTACAAATGTGCTGCTGGGATTTGAACCCAGGATCTCTTGTTTACAAGACAGGTGAGCCAGAGCACCCATGATTCAACATTGTTTATCAATATTTAAGATGCTTTGGCCAACATGTGGCAACGCCCAACGTGGGGCTCGAACCCACGACCCTGAGATTAAGAGTCTCATGCTCTACCGACTGAGCTAGCTGGGCTTGCTGGAGTCAATGAAATGCGTTCTGAATTACCTGACGTATTCAGACTTTCTGAATTGAAAAGCAAAATGGGCCTTTATGCAACATACATGTGCTCATTCTTACCATAAAGTCTACAAATGTGCTGCTGGGATTTGAACTCAGGCTCTCCTGTTTACAAGACAGGTGCTTTCAACCAGCTAAGCCACAGCACCTGTGATTCAACACTGTTTATCAATCTTTAAGATGCTTTGGAAAGTGCAGGAAACGCCAATATGTGGCCACGCCCAACGTGGGGCTCGAACCCACAACCCTGAGATTAACCCTTCTGTTATGTTCATTTGTCAGGAACAGCAATGGTGTTCCCGGTTCAATTTGACCCTGTGCATGTTTAATTATCCAAAATATGTCAGAAACCAAAAAAATCCTAACAAGCAGTGTCAATATTTTATTACTAAATCCATTACTAACTATTCTATCAATATTTAGTGCAATGGTGTTTCTTACCTTTAACAGGTAATGGTTTAATTAGGATCATTCCCTAGTTTTTCTTAAAAAAAATGCATGTTCACTTTTTTTATGTTTCACCACTTGAATGTCACCAGCCTTTCATCCACTATGATATTAGGGCCTGGGTTATAGAATAGTGCAAGTTGCTCTACCGACTTGTCCCACACAGTCCTAATAGCTGCCAGTTTGTCTCTCTCCCGTCTACCCGCCCTTGTCTCTTGATTATCAAATCGGATCACGGAAAATCTGCATCCCACAGACTGGCTGTCGATTCATCTTTCGACTTATAGACCCCGGCAACGATGAGGAGCCCCAAATATGCATCTAAATGGGTTTTGTCTAGCTCCTTCCAATTCTCGACAAAAACCGGCCTCCCTTCCAGTTTAGTCATTTCCAGAATTATTTTCTGTATTGAATCTGGCATGACCAGCTCAAAAGTTGACTTGATGTCAGTCACACGAGTCACTGCCATCCTAGTGGGCCCTGGCATTGTCTTGATTATATTTTCTGCAGACAGTTTTGCCTGATGTGTATTTGGGCATGAAGACCACTGTATTTCACAATTTTTGGACATGATTGTCTTGCTTGGAAGAAAAGGGATAGCAATTCCCTCATCTGGTTCAAAATCAGAATCATTAGAATCAGAATTAGCTCAAGATGGTCTTCATCTTAAGACACATCCTCCTCCACTTCACTGTATTGATCAATAATGACTTCCAGACTTCATAGTATATGTTGATTACACTAATTAAGGCAAGCAGAAGAAGTTTCATACTGAAAAAATACTTTTAACTATTTTTCCAAGATCTTCGTCAATTTGACCCGACCATATCCACTCCCTCCGACTCCTCTTTCACCTGCTGAATTCTTACATTTTTCTGCCTCGACTTACTCTCAAAATAATCGATTTTCTCAGCCATGAGACTTTGTTGTACCAACAGGTGAGTCAATATTTCATTCATGATTGGCTCTTTATCCTCCAGATCACTTATTCGTTGTTGCGCGGCCGAGATTTCTCCTTTCGTGCTTTTTATCTCAGCTTGCATTCCTTTTATTTCCAGTGTCAACTTCGCAATGTCTTGTTTCGTTTCACTGGAGTGCTTATTGAAATCATCACGGAAAGCACCAAGTTCAGTCTTAATACTAAGCATCAGACTTAGGAGGTCAGTCTCTTGTTTGCGCTTGCGATTCGTCTTCGATTTTAACTGCTCGGGTTTAGTTTCTCCAGAGCGCAAGTTCATTCCATCACTGCACATTCAATATAGTTTTAAATTTCAGTCTTCAAATCTACATTTCGAGAGATATTTCCAAACAATTCACGCCTCAACACAGCCACTATCTCTCAATCAGATCAGCCGTGCGCCATCTTGACTAGTGAATGGAAGGCGGGAATCCAAGTGGCAGGTAGGGCTGGGCAACATGTCAAAGTTCTTCCACATCTGGCTGTCCTCAAAACGTTTACCACGCGGTCAAACCAACTCAAAAACAAGGATGTCGACCGCAACAGCCATGCATTGGCCAGGAATCGAACCCAAGCATCCCGCATGGCAGGCGAGAATTCTACCACTGAACCACCAATGCAACCATGTTGGCCATCTATGAGGCACATATTGCCTGATCTAGGCGAGAGGATGGAGACGTGCCAAATTGCCCCAAAAGCCAAACTGATGCGCAGTGTCTGTAACGGGGATTTCCACCAACCTGTGCGGCTGCGGTTCCATGGTGTAATGGTCAGCACTCTGGGCTCTGAATCCAGCAATCCGAGTTCAAATCTCGGTGGAACCTAAGTCGGTGGCCGAGGATGAATCACTTTTTATCGCAGGCGAGTGCCTGGTGGCCGCGTCTTTTCCCATGGGACCCGACCGGGCCCAGCCCGAAAAATGCAACATGGGACCACCTTCCCGCAGGCCCACCACCTGCAGGAAGGACCGTAAGGGGCCGGTGCTGTGTGATTTGGACGGTGGTCTGCGGCGGGCGCCCGGACGGCCAGGGCCGCGCACAGAGTCTCTAGCGCTGGGGACATTGAATGTCACCACGCTGGCGGGGAAGGAGCTCGAGCTTGTGCGGAAGGTCGAGCGTTACCGGCTAGATAAAGTCGGCCTCGCCTCCACGCACAGTTTGGGCTCTGGAACCATTATCCTTGAGAGAGGCTGGATGCTTCATTTCTCTGGCGTTCCCCGCAGGGAGAGGCGGCGGGCTGTCGTGGGTTTGCTTATAGCTCCACAGCTCAGTCGCCAGGGTTGCCCTTTGTCACCGGTTCTGTTCATTGTTTATATGGACAGAATTTCTAGGCGCGCCCGGGGGGCGGAGGGTTTCCGGTTCGGGGAGCACGGGATCTCATCTCTGCTGTTTGCGGATGATGTGGTCCTGTTTGCTTCCTCGAGCCGGGGCCTCCAGCATGCTCTGGAGCGGTTTGCTGCCGAGTGTGAAGCGGCTGGGATGAGGATCAGCACCTCCAAATCCGAGGCCATGGTACTCGACCGGAAAAAGGTGGCTTGCCCCCTCTGGGTGGGTGGGGATCCTTTGCCTCAAGTGGAGGAGTTCAAGTATCTCAGGGTCTTGTTCACGAGTGACGGAAGGACGGAACGTGAGATTGACAGGCGGATCGGTGCAGTGTCTGCAGTGATGAAGTGGTGAAGAAGGAGCTGAGCCGAAAGGCAAAGCTCTCGATTTACTGGTCAATCTACATTCCTACTCTCACTATGGTCATGAGCTTTGGGTCATGACCGAAAGGACAAGATCGCGGATACAAGCGGGTCGAAATAAGTTTCCTCCACAGGGTGGCCGGGCGCTACCTTAGAGATAGGGTGAGGAGCTCGGTCACACAGGAGGAGCTCGGAGTAGAACCACTACTCCTCCACGTCGAGAGGAGCCAGCTGAGGTGGCTCGGGCATCTGTTTCGGATGCCTCCTGGACGCCTACCTCGGGCATTCAAAGGTCGCCATGTGCGTCTAGAGAGGGACCCATGATTCAACATTGTTTCTCAATCTTTAAGATGCATTGGAAAGTGAAGAAAATGCCAATAAGTGGCCACATCCAACGAGGGGATCGAGATGACATATTCAGACTGTCTTAACTGGAAAAGCAAAAAGGCCTTCAAGCAACATACATGTGGTCATTCTTACGATGAAGTGTACTGCTAGTTTTTTGTTGCTCTGGGCAACTGAAGCTATGAGACGTGCCAGCTATCTTGTGAAGATATGGTGTGAGCAAGCTAAAAGTGATTCTGATAGAGAAGCTAAGAATGATCAAGAGTTTCTGTCCGGGACTCTTGGTTAACCCTTTAGGCGCCAGGGTTTTTTCAAGAAAATATCAAATTTTGATAGCAAGATTTCAAAAGGCTATAACTTGAAAGTGGTTTGAGATAAAGGTATACTGTCAATGAGAAAATTGTTCAGTATGACTCAAAGTTTGTTATGGGAATTATGCATGGCTTTTGTGGTCAACATCCTTGTCTTTGAGTTGGTTTGACCGCGTGGTAAACTTTTTGAGGACATCCAGATGAGAAAAAACACTGACATGTTGCCCAGCCCCATCTGCCACGTGGATTCCCGCCTTCCATTCAGGGCCCTTGAGTTGATGGTGATCTCCAATGGAAAACTGCAACTATTGTCGTGTCCTCGTTACAATAGTGGTTAGTATCTCCGCCTGTCACATGGGAGACCAGGATTCAATTCCCTGACGGGGAGAAGGGGCTTTTTTTGCCCGTTTTGGTTCCCGCTTCGCCATCACAGCCTTCGCATCGCTACTTGGATGACTGAGGACATACCTTCACATAGTTATATGGCAGGGGTGTCCAATCCTGTTCCTCGAGGGCCACTGTCCTGACGGTTTTAGATGTTTCCCTGCTCCAGCACACCTCAACAGAGCTCGATAACGACCCTTCATTAGAATCAGGTGTGCTGGTTCAGGGAAACACCTAAATCCTTCAGGACAACGGCCCTCGAGGACCAGGATTGGACACCCCTGTTATATGGTGCATCCTGGTACTTGTGATTATGACTAGATAAAAAGTGATGCTTCCTCAACCACCGACCCAGGTTCCACCGAGATTTGAACTCGGATTGCTGGATTCAGAGCCCAGAGTGCTGACCGTTACACCATGGAACCACAGCCACCTAGACTGGTGGAAATCCCCATATGCCCATCCCCATACCTTCACTCTTCACATAGTTGTATGGTGAATCCTGATACTTGTGATTATGACTTGATAAAAAGTGACGCGTTCTCGACCACCGACCCAGGTTCCACCGAGATTTGAACTCGGATCGCTGGATTCAGAGCGCTGACCGTTACATCATCGAGCCGCCTATACTGATGGAAATCCCCGTTACAGACACTGCGCATCAGTTTGGCTTTTGGCGAAATTCCTGTAGACTCTGAAGTGGTAGGGTCAGCAAGGGGAAGTAGCTCAGCATGTGAGAAGTAGCGGGATCGATGCCCGCGTTCTCCAAGCTCTTGATCACCATGGCTTTTTTAGTACCACTCCGGTGCGGGGTCTGCAGTCCCTCTCTAGACGCACATAGCGACCTTTAAACGCCTGTCAAATGACCCCTTTCATTTGGAAACGGATGCTTTTTTGGTTATTAAAACATAAAAAAATACAACTGACCCGTGTGAGGTTCAAATTCACGACCTTCAGATAATGAGACTGGGTGACAACACTTAGACGTGGGCCAGTGGCGCAATGGATACCGCGTCTGACTACGAATCAGAAGATTCTATGTTCGACTCCTGGCTGGCTCGAGTGCCTTTTTTGCAAATTGGGTGTTTGGGAAACAAGGGAAAATATGTCAAGTAGATGAGCATAGTGTGCCACCCTCAAAGAATAGGCGTTATGACGTTATCTACCATTTAACTCTCCTTTACTTTATATACTATGTTGCTTTCGCATACTCTTAGATTCTTACCTTCATTTTTGATAGGATCCCCTCTATCGTGTACTTTGTATTTTTGTATATTTTAAACTGTTATTCTGAGGGTTGTAGTGTTCACTGCTGCTGTTGCAAACTGCAATGACCACCCTGCGGAACAAATAAAGGATTATCTTATCTTATCTAGCACACCAACATTCACAACCCTGCCCCGTGAGAGGCTCAAACTCACAAACACGCACTGCAGCCTGCGCCATCGATTCAGCTGCATTGCTCCACCCCTCGTAACACCCAGTGGAGCGGAGTGGTGACACCCTCCAGCCCCAGTGGCCTAATGGATAAGGCACTGGCCTCCTAAGCCAGGGATTGTGGGTTCAAGTCCCATATGGGGTGACAGGCAGCAGTGTGGTGCAGCGGAAGCGTGCTGGGCCCATAAACCAGAGGTCGATGGATAGAAACCATCCTCTGCTATGAGATTTTGAACCCCCACGCTCTCCTGACCTTTACTGCTTGCGCTGTCTTTTGCCCCACACTTGCGTTGTCTCAGGGGTCGTTGGAACCCACAAGATCATCTGCCATCTCCATTAACCCACATTATATGAAAAACATATTGAAGCTGAATCTGGCACCAGGGCTCTGGCGAAAGGACAGGTTTGTCCAGTCGTTCAGTGGTTTCAATGAGACAGGCTTGCGCACCAGGTCCAGCGTCTCAATCATCTCAGACTGGACCAGTCACCCCTTCTCGAGCAGACAGCAATTTGCAAACTTCAAAAGCCCTGATGAAGCATTTGAAAGCCTCACCACATATTGGCTAAATCAAACAGGAAAGGACATCTAAAGAAGTTATTTGGCCAGTGTGGGGATCGAACCCACGACCTTGGCGTTATTAGCACCACGCTCTGACCAACTGAGCTAACCGGCCACACCTGCTGTGCTGACGGGCCAGAGCTGCTTTGTTGACAGGCCAGAGCTGCCGAGCCAACCTCTCCAGACGCAGATGGAGCCCTTTGAACACCTGTCAAACGACCCTTTCATTTGGAAACGGGTGCTATTTTGGGATAAAAATTTCTAAAAAACACAACTGCGCTATGTGAGGCTCGAACTCACGACCTTCAGATTATGAGACTGACGCGCTGCCTACTGCGCCAACAAGGCTTGGAGGCTACCAAGGCCCCTCCCCCGAGGCAGTTTGGCTGAAGCACGTGACCCTGACAAAATGACAACAACAAAAAGACAAATCTTCCTGTTATCTGTGGGATAGGAGAGTGTGAGCAAATGCCCTCTTCTCTCAAGTATTGTGGGTTTAACTCCAAGCTCAGTCAGCGAGCAGTGAAGCGAAAGGATGGTGGTTCGAGTCTGTCTTTGTTTCTGATGTGGGTCCTGCCCTGTGCGAAAAGGACCTGTACCGACCATCAGAGTGAAAGTAGGTGGAGGATCTCTTCCTTGACTTCTTTGCACAGGCGCCAAGCCTTAGTTGGTCAAAGCACCTGTTTAGTAAACAGGAGATCCTGAGTTCAAATCTCAGCGGTGCCTTTCTTTTGGTCTCCCAGGAGTTTCTCTTTCTGGGCACTTTAGCCCTGGAGCTAAGCAGCAGACAGCAATTTGCAAACTTCACGGGTTTACCAAAAGCCCTGATGAAGCATTTGAAAGCCTCACCACATATTGTCTAAATCAAAAACAGGAAATGACATCTAAAGAAGGTATTTGGCCCGTGTGGGGATGGAACCCACGACCTTGGCGTTATTAGCACCACGCTCTGACCATCTGAGCTAACCGGCCACACCTGCTCTGCTACCTGGCCAGAGCTGCTTTGTTGACAGGCCAGAGCTGCCGAGCCAACCTCTCCAGACGCAGATGGATCCCTTTGAACACCTGTCAAATTACCCTTTCATTTGGAAATGGATGCTATTTTGGTTATTAAAAAATCTAAAACAGACAATTGCCCTGTGTGAGGTTCGAACTCACGACTTTCAGATTATGAGACTGACGCGCTGCCTACTGCGCCAACAAGGCTTGGAGGCTATCAAGGTCCCTCCCCCCAAGCAGTTGGAATGAAACGTGTGAGCCTGACAAAATGACAACAAAAAGACAAACCTTCCTGTTACCTGTGGGATAGAAGAGTCTGAATCTGAATCTGAAAGCTCAGTCAGCGAGCAGTGAGGCGAAAGGATGGTGGTTCGAGTCCGTGTTTGTTTCTGATGTGGGCCCTGCCCTGTGCGAAAAGGACCTGTCCCGACCATCAGATGTGAAGACGCTGGAAAATCTCTTCCTCGTTTTTCTCAGAGAGGCGCCGTGGCTTAGTTGGTCAAAGCACCTGTTTAGTAAACAGGAAATCCTGACTTCAAATCTCAGCAGTGCCTTTATTTTGGCCAAGGTCTCCCAGGAGTTCCTCAGCCTGGGCACTTTAGCCCTGCAACTAGGTGCTCATGTTTTTACAGCAATTGACAAAGTCTCCTTGGTGGTCTAGTGGCTAGGATTCGGCGCTTTCACCGCCGCGGCCTGGGTTCGATTCCCGGTCAGGGAAATCTCTCTATAGAAGAACTTTTCAACCCTCAAGCTGGTGTCGGCGTTTAAATACCATGTGCTGACTCCTTGTCATTGTGACACTTTAACTTTACAAGATAACTTGAACTTGAACTTTACAAATCCTGAACATAGCTCTCGTCAACGCCATGTCAGGGAGGAAGGAAAAGAGTGGCAGCCATGGTTGGTTACGTTTGATCGGGGTGGCTCAATGAGGTTGAAGGCGGTGGGGCGTCCAAGGCTTTTTTGAAGACTCTGAAGTCAAAGCGTGGTTGCGCCTCAGTGATCAAGAGACTGAGGGACAATCTCAATTCTGACGTTGTGCTATCTGTGGCTGAAACGCATGAGCCTCAAGCCCTACTGGCCAAATGGATGGGGCACTGGCCTCATACTGCTGAGATTGTGGGTTTGCAACACCGCAACAGCAGCAGAGTGGCGCAGCGGCAGCATGCTGGGCCCATAACCCAGAGGTCGATGGATCGAAACCATCCTCTGCTATGAGACTTTTGACCTTCATGGACTCTTGGGCTTTAAGTCTTGGCCAGACTCCGAAGTGGTAGAGTGAGCAAGGGGAATTAGCTCAAATGGTAGAGCGCTTGCTTAGCATGCGAGAAGTAGCGGGATCGATGCCCGCATTCTCCAAGCTCTTGGTCACCATGGCTTTCTTAGTACCGCTCTGGTTGCGGGGTCTGCAGTCCCTCTCCAGACGCAGATAGCGACCTCTTTCATTTGGAAACGGATGCTTTTTTGGTTATTAAAACATAAAAATATACAACTGACCTGTGTGAGGTTCAAACTCACGACCTTCAGATAATGAGACTGGGTGACAACACTCAGACGTGAGCCAGTGGAGCGATGGATACCGTGTCTGACTACGAATCAGAAGATTCTAGGTTCGACTCCTGGCTGTCTTGAGTGCCTTTTTTGCAACTTGGGTGTTTGGGAAACAAGGGAAAATATGTCAAGTAGATGAGCATAGTGTGCCACCCTCAAAGAATATGTGTTATGACGTTATCTACCATTTAACTCTCCTTTACTTTATATACTATGTTGCTTTCGCATACTCTTAGATCCTTACCTTCATTTTTGATAGGATCCTCTCTATCGTGTCCTTTGTATTTTTGTATATTTTAAACTGTTACTCTGAGGGCTGTAGTGTTCCCTGCTGCTGTTGAAAACTGCAATGACCACCCTGCGGAACAAATAAAGGATTATCTTATCTTATCTAGTACACCAACATTCACAACCCTGCCCCGTGTGAGGTTCAAACTCACAAACACGCACTGCAGCCTGCGCCATCGATTCAGCTGCATTGCTCCACCCCTCTTACCACCCAGTGGAGCAGATTAATGACAGCCTCCAGCCCCAGTGGCCTAAGGGATAAGGCACTGGCCTCCTAAACCAGGGATTGTGGTGTCAAGTCCCATCTGGGATGACAGGCATCTGAGTGGCGCAGCGGAAGCGTGCTGGGCCCATAACCCAGAGGTCGATGGAACGATACCATCCTCTGCTATGAGATTTTGAACACCCACGCTCTCCTGGCCTTTACTGCTTGCGCTGTCTTTTGCCCCACACTTGCGTTGTGTCGGGGGTCGTTGGAACACACAAGATCATCTGCCTTGTCCATTAAGGCAACGTAGGAATTTTAGCTAGTTGAAAGTTTTTCAGCAAGCTTACAACAATCAGGGTGGTCTGAGGCAAACCTTCCCAGCGCTGGTTCTCAGGCTTCCTGCTGAGCATGTTTCAAACCTGATCGGGTCCTCGCAGGGATCAGCAGAAGCTATGGAATGAGCGTACAAGCTGCACCAGGGCACCTGACTTGGCGTTTCCGACAGCAACAGGCCAACTCAAACAAGCCTCAACTTAGTCAGTGTGCATAATTGGAATTTGACAAAAGCAAAATTAAGTTTCTGCCCAGTTTCGAACCAGGGACCATCCGTGTGTAAGGCGAACGTAATAACCACTACAGTACAGAAACCAACTGCTTAATAGAGCGGGAAAACCAAGAAAAAACTACAAACTGTTCCGAAATGGTGGCTGTTCATAAAATAAAAGTAGCGCGAAAGATTTCTGAACGTGGCCGGGGCTCTCGATGATGGTTTTAATGACACAAGGGCGGTGTGAGTAATACAATAAAATCATTCTACTCCAAGTTTCCATATCACGAAACGTCTTCGCAGCATGGCAGTGGGTCTTATCGACCGAAGGGAGCGCGAGTGTGGCCTGATCAACGGCTGTATGTCTGATATGCCAAGAAGCTGTTGCGGTTTTAAAAGAGTACAATATCAGCCGTCACTTTGCCACGAAGCATGCAAACTATGCTAGCAAGCAGTCAACACAAGAACGGGCGGCTACTGCTCAGAGGTTGGCAGCTAATTTACAGAGTCAACAGAACAGGCAAAAAAGGGAGACCAACAACACTGTTCCCACTGAAATGGTGAGTTTTGCTGCTGTGTTATGAAAAAATGCATATGGAAAGTTTGGAAGTGCGTCTTTTAATTAAGAGCAATGCGCATTTACGCACAGCAGCGGTACAGTAGCTTAATTAACACGCCGCACATCGCTCTTAATTAAAATTTTCAGCTGCAGGTAGGATATTTAATACAGCCTATGTCTGTGTGCTTGGCAACGATACACGTGTACTGTTTGCGCGTGAAGGCGAGGGCGTCCGTGGCGAGTTTGTAGAGCGCGCAGTCAGGACAATCCATCCATGATTTTGCGGAGTTTAACACAAGTAGATTGAGCTTGAGTATTTCGTTGTGTAATAATATGTTTTGAATGTTGAAAGTGATTCCATTTTTCAATAAATGTTGATTTCTTTAACTTTGCACCTTCGATTGAAACTTATTAAAAACAGACGCAATCTTGATAAATCACAGTGCGTATGTTATTTTAATCTATTTACATTTCCTCCTCCCAGTATCTGCGAAATAGTATGTCAATGCCATATCATGCATATTCCTTGAGACAAATTTATTAACTGATAAGGGCTATTTTTCACATTTGAAAGACAGTTAATAAATTGGGTTGTAGTGTTCTTACTGTGCTATGAGGTTTGCACACACTACATTTAATGCTTTAGTATATCCGGCCCAAACACTCCCTCCAAATGCTCCTGGCCCGGCCCCTCTGTCAAATTTTAGAACCCATTGTGGCCCGCGAGTCAAAAAGTTTGCCCACCCCTGGGTTAAGGCGATGGACTGCTAATCCATTGTGCTCTGCGTGCATGAGTTCGAATCTCATCCTCGTCGGCAAGCTATATTCATGGTGCGCCCACCTTTTTGGAAGTTCAACTTCGTCTGTCGCTCAGCGCATCTTGCTCCTTCCGAAGCTGCGTATGCGCCGCAAGATGGTTGGGCTCGTTGGGAGACGGCTTGCTCCTAGGTGACATCTTCGATGTGTTTGCAGATTATTTCATCAGATTTTCTCTTGGTGTGAGTTGTGTCAAGCTTGTACTTACAAGATCTGAAACAAACATGAAAAAGCTCTCGTCCTTGGGTGGGCTCGAACCACCATCCTTTCAGTTAACAGCCGAACGCGCTAACCAATTGCGCCACAAAGACCACGACTGCCGACACCATACGATCCACTTTTGAAAGCAGGTAGCGCAAGCGTGGCCTATAAGACAAGTATGAGCTGGCAGCGGCGATGACTCAAAAACGGCGTCTGGAATATGAGAAGAAGAATATGAGAAGAAGAATATGGGAAAAGTGATTTTGTCCTCGTTAGTATAGCGGTTAGTATCCCCGCCTCGGATTACTGGATTCAGAGCCCAGAGTGCTGACCATTACACAATGGAACCACAGCCACCTAGACTGGTGAAAATCCTCGTTACAGACACTGCGCATCAGTTTGGCTTTTGGCGCAATCTGGCATGTTTCCCTGCCCTTGCCTAGGCGTGACGGCGAGAGCGGGTTGTGTCACATTTGAATGATGCCTCTTCCGCGGACCTTCGATAACGACCCGGTCATCAGAATCAGGACTAAAACCTTCAGGACTGTGGCTCTCGAGGACCAGGGTTGGCTCTCTTTAGATTGAGGAGGAGGGTCCCACCTCCCTCCCTCCCTCCCACATTCGTACCGCCCACAGCGTCGAGGACCCACATTTGGCCGTGATGAATGTTCGGATTCAAGCAGCTTAATTACAGCTTAAAGCCCGGCCTCTGCGGAACCCTTCAATTACGCGGCGGAGAAAATTAAGATGTTTAAGCGCAAAATGGCTTCCTGCGTCATCGCCCGGTCGCCGTGTGTGAAGTCAGCGTAGCGATTGTTCTGCCGTTAACCGGAAGGATGAAAGCTCCCGGCTTCAGATAATCTCTCCGTGTGGACGTTTCTGAATGGGGTTTGCTGGCTTTACGTGTGTGTGTTCTCTCCCGTCGGTTATTTTTGCTATGTTTTTGCAAACGTGTGTGTGTGTGTGTGTGTCAGCATGATTAATAGCCACTTTTAAACCCTGCACCACATAATGCATTCTTCTGAGAGAGTGAGAGGAAGAGAGGAGGCATGAATGGGAAGATTTCCCCTTCTCTCTCTCTGTCTTTATCTCTGTCTCTCACTCTCTCCCTCTGTCTCTCTCTCTCTCTGTCTTTATCTTTCTGTCTCTGTTTTTTTTTCTCCCTCTCTCTGTCTAATTAGGTGTGTCTCTTTTGTCCGTTCATTGTGGGCTGTGATGAGCATGCTCATGACTTCAGAACAGACTAAAGACTGACAGTTAGACAGTAAGACCACCCTCAGCTTAGCTCTGTTCTATCTCTCAAGGTGAGCCTGCTGCAGTGTGTGTGTGTGCCTCCCCCCGATCAATTGGTGCCCCCCCCCGATCAATTGGTGCCCCCCTGATCACTTGGTGCCCCCCTAATCACTTGATGCCCCCCCGATCACTTGGTGCCCCCCCCCGATCAATTGGTGCCCCCCTGATCACTTGGTGCCCCCCCGATCACTTGGTGCCCCCCCCCCGATCACTTTGTGCCCCCCCCCGATCAATTGTTGCCCCCCTGATCACTTGGTGCCCCCTCCTGATCACTTTGTGCCCCCCCCTGATCAATTGTTGCCCCCCTGATCACTTGGTGCCCCCCCTTGATCACTTGGTGCCCCATGGTCGCTGACCATACATGTGATGAGTGCTTAGACCCCCTTTCCCCCCATACCAAAGGGAGGTATGGAGGGGAGGAGAGAGAGTGGAGATAATAGAGTGACACAAGCAGTTAGCAGTTACAGCCAGTTTATTGTATGGTGCAGGGTGAGAGTGTGGTGAGGGAAAGTTAATGTGAGTGTGTGTGTGGGGTGGCATGAGGAGGTGGGGGAGGCATGAGGAGGTGGGGGAGGCATGAGGAGGTGGGGCATGAGGAGGTGGGGGAGGCATGAGGAGGTGGGGCATGAGGAGGTGGGGGAGGCATGAGGAGGTGGGGGAGGCATGAGGAGGTGGGGCATGATGAGGTGGGGCATGAGGAGGTGGGGGAGGCATGAGGAGGTGGGGGGGGGCATGAGGAGGTGGGGGGGGCATGAGGAGGTGGGGGAGGCATGAGGAGGTGGGGCATGAGGAAGAGTGTGTGGGAGGCAGGGTGGGGGTCTTAATCCTCTTCCTGCATCTTCCTCTCCATTCTTTTCTTTGCTCTTCTCACCAGAAACCTGCCAAGGCAGCCATCACTGATGGCCTGGATCTGAAAGACAGGAAGACCAGAATACGTTCACACTCCTATCCCAGTAGACACTGATCCATCTCCCCCCGACTGAAATCCCTTTGATACATATCTGGGACAGGGCAAGGTGAAGCTCTCTCTCCACCTGGTTCTTGTCCTCCTCCAGCAGTCTCATCTGGATTTGCAGATCCTCCTGCAGCTCCTCATAGGACTCCTTCCACTGCTGGCACATGCTCTGAGTGGCTTTCTCCACCATGGCGAACTCTTTAAACATGTGGACCATCTGCTTGATCCAGCTCTTCTCAGCTTTCAGGTGGCTCTGCTTCATCACCCTGAGAGACATAAGAATAATCAATAAAGCTGGATATTATGATCACACCAACCTCCTCTTTTTACATTCCCGTATCATAAAGTTCAATGACCTGGTTGAATATCAAGTTGCACAAATCTTGTTCAAAGCTAGAAACAAACTGCTGCCAGGTAACATCCAAAAACTTTTTTTTGACAGAGAGGGTGGTTATAATTTGAGGGAACCATTAAACTTCAAGACACTGGCTGCACGCATGTCTTTAAAATGTCATAGCATTTCAATTGGTGGTGTGAAACTGTGGAATGGTATGAGCACGGAGTTAAAGCAATGTCCAAACATTATTCAGTTCAAAAAAAAATTCAAAGCAATGATTTTTAACAGGTACAGGGATGAGGGAGAGATTTAAGACGGAAAGTATATGTATGTGTGGATATGGATATGTGAGTTGTACAAATATAGAGATATGGATGTATGAATTGTGGTGATGCATATGGTGGATGTATTTTTGTATTTCGTATGGACGTATGTAGTGGATATTTCATTTCTTTTTTCGTTTGACTTTTGTTTATCCTCGGGAGACCAATTGAGGGGTGTCCCTCATTTGTAACGGCGTCGAGTAAGTATGGATATATCGATTGTATAAATATTAAAAAAAAATATATATATATACTGTGACATCGTGAGAGGTTGTGTCCTGGAGGGGAGCTACATCCCAAGGAGATGGCTCCACCCTGGGATTACTGTGGCTCCATCTGGTGGTCACCGGCACACCTCTCCACAAGCCTCCACCCAACACAGGTGGAGATAATAAAGGCTAATGACGGCCTTTATGAAGTGAGGCCTTAAAAGGAGGGTCAGTGGGCCTGTGAGAGGAAGGCAGTTTGGGGGAGCTGATGGTGCCTGGAGGAGCACTGGAAGGGAGGACCATACGTACCTGGAGAACCATACTGACTTGGAGAACCATACTTACCTGGAGAACCTACTTACTTGGGGAACTACTTTACTGAAGACTACTGATCAACGGACAGTATTAAAGAAGAGATGGGAGTGACCTTAGTTATAACACTGACAAGTGGAAAATTTAAGTTTAGAACGGTGTTTTGAAGCCGTAACTTTTTAGTTCCCTTTTTGTAGAGCCAAGGGCCAAGATTTAAGTTGTTCGTTTCAACCAGGAGTGAGTTTTTGAGTTCGATCCTTTGTTTGGTAAATTATCCCCTGTATCACAATAAAAGTGAATTTTGTTTAGAAATTAAGTGTCCGTGTACTGTTTGGACCCGCCCTTCTGGAGACCAACCTCTCACGGTCTCACAATACATATATAAAAAATTATTATACAGCTATTGAGCTGTGGAAAAGGGGTAGGATTAAATAAGTTTATACTTCTTCCTACTCCTTTTCAGGCATATCAATTCAATGTTATGTTTATTTTGTGTTTTGTTTATTTTTATTTGTGAAATCATTTGAACATATTCTTTGTGTTGTGTTTTCATGCTCTTAGTTGTTCTTTTTTTTCTGATATGTCTGAAATAAAGTTTAATCAAAATCAAAATCAAACCCCCTCTCCACCCGTCATCCCAGCTATCTCAAAGACACATATCACTTCCTGCACCTCCTTCAATCCATCACAGTCCCCCTACATTCACACATCTTTACTATTGATGTGGACAGCCTGTACACCAACATTAATACTACTATGGGTGTACAGGCTGTCAGATCCATTTTTCACACATACCCGACCCCTCCAGACCATCAGCAGACATATTAGAACTCTTAAAGATCAGCCTTGAAAACAATGACTTTCTTTTTATTAATAAATACTACCTCCAAATACAGGGCACAGCCATGGGCAAAAAATTTGCTCCAGCATATGCAAACATTTACATGGCTGAGTGGGAGAGAGAAGCACTGGCCAAATGTCCCTTACAACCAACACTATATTACAGATATTTAGATGACATTATAGGAATTTGGCCGCATGACATAACACATCGACACATCATAACACATCATTCGATAAATTCATACACATACTGAACACCCATCACCCGGCCATTACAGTAAAATACCTCATCCATCCACAACAAGTTCATTTCCTTGACACCACAGGTTTTTTTCAACAGATAAATGCTACACATAAGGCCCCACTGACACAAGTTTATTTTAAACCAACAGACACTCACGCCCTCCTACATAAGCACAGTTATCACCCCAAGCATACATTTGCTGGCATCGTAAAATCTCAAATAATTCGGTTCCATAGAATATCCTCCCGGCGGGAGGATTTACACATAGCCATCAAAATTCTGTTTGCAGCCCTCCGCAAGAGAGGTTATTCAAAACGATTCCTTCGCACCATCAAATACACCACCTTGGCCAGTCTCTCTCCCCCATCAGCCGCCACACACACTCCCCACATCTCTTCCCAGGACCGCTACCCCCCTCCCTCTCCCCCTATTCCTCCTCCCCCCCCGCCCCTCTTCGCCCCCCCCTCCTCCTCCCTTCCCCTCCCCCCCATCCACTCCCCCTTCCCTCCTCCTCGTCCTTCTTTCCCCCCCCTCCCCCTTCCCTCTCCCCCGCCTACCCTCCTCCCCCTCCCTCCTCGGATCTCTGACCCTCTCTTTCCGCCCCAGCATCTCCTCCCCCCCATTCCCCCCCCTCCCCTGCCCTTCCCCTTTCCATCCTCCCCCCTCCTTCCCCCTCTTCCCCTCTCCCCCACCCCTCCCCACCCAATACCTCCCGCTACTTCCCTATTTTCTCCTCCTCTTCCTTACCCAAACCCCTTCTCAAATCTCTCACTAATCCCCCCTACCCCACACCTAACTCTAGCTACCCCCACTTAAACTCTAGCCCCAATCCCCCTTTTCCTACTTCCAATCCAACCCCCCATTCTAACCTTAAACACCCCCAACACGTACCTAAACCTAACCACCCCTTTCCCCGGTGTACCCCCTTCCTCTTAACATCTCACCCCACTAGCCCCCCTTCTCCTAACCTTAACCACAACCCCACCTCCTACCCTAACCTTAACCACTCCCGACCCCTACCTAACCCTAACCACTCCCGACCCCTACCTAACCGTAACCACCCCCGACCCCTACCTAACCCTAACCCTCCCCCCCTCCCCCCCACCGCCTCATCTAAACACAACCCTACCTCTAACCCACTCCCTATTTCAACCCTCAACCTCACTGGGACCCTCCCTTCTAACCCTAACCACCAGGGCCCCCCCCTCCTTCCCCCCTTTGCGCTCACCCCTCCAGACCCCCCCCCTCCCCCACATACCCTACCTCTTCCCCTCCCTCGCCTCCCTGCCCCCTTCTCCTTCCCTTGTCGGGCCCCCTTCCCTCTTCCCTCTTCCTACCTTCCCTCCTTTTTCTTCCCCCTCCCCCCCTCCCTCCCTCCCACAACCTCCCACTACTTTCCCATTTTCTTCCCCCCTTCCCGAACCAGACCCTGCCCCATCCCCCCCACCAACCTCCCCGACCCCTCACCTACCCTTAACCATCCCCACCTACCTACCCCTTCACCTACCTCTGACCCGACCCCTCATCCTAACCCTAACCACTCCAAACCCTTGCCTAAACTTAACCCCTCCCTCCCCCACCCCACCTCCTCCCCTTGGGCAGCCTACTCCATCAACTCCCCTTCCCTGAACCTTAAACCTGACCCCACCCCCCATTCAAACCCTAACCACCCCTGACCCCTGTCTAATCATAACCCGCCTTCCCCCCCTCCCCCTCCCTCCCTCCCTCCCCCCCAGCCCCCTACCCCACACTCCCAGACACCGGAGCCCTCCCAGCAAATCATCCCCTTGGTTACTACCTTTTCCCACACCACACGCCCCCTACAACAGGCCTTTAAACTTAACTTTACTAGGGACGCAACAGAAGCACCCCCCACTGGCCCCTCACCGTTTCATTGCAGCATACAGGAAAAACAAAAGCATCAAGGACATCCTCATCCACTCAACCTTCAGCACTATGCCCCCCCCCCCCCCCCCCCGGTCAAGCCCCACACACTGCACTACAGACACAGACAGTACATTACCAACCCCCATAGCACTCCCATCACATCAGCACCGGTCCCTCACAACCTCACCTTGCAGTCATCCAATGTCATCTACATTATTACCTGCACACAATGCAATAAACATTACATAGGGGAAACGGGTTCCACGGGTGAAACTAGACTCAAGCAGCACCTGTACAATATCACACGGGCACATCTGGACACCACACTTATCACACACTTCCAACACCATCCTGTCACTCACCTGATCTTCACAGCGGTGGAGTCCGGGGCAGGATGGACCATGGGTCAGCGCAGACACAAGGAAAGACATTGGATTTCAACCTTGAACACCATTACACCACAGGGCCTCAACGAGAGACTTGGTTAGCCAGGTCCCTCGTTGGGGCCCCCCGCCCCCATACCCACAGCCACACATTCTTACACTACCTCCCACACAGGTAGGCCAACATCTCAGTAGGCCCGTGCACCTCAAGATCACCCAGTGTCTCCCCTACCCTAACCCAACCCCATCCCTAACCCTAACCCTAACCCTGACCCTGGCCCTGACCCTGGCCCTGCTCTGGGCCCTGACCCTGGTCCTGACTTGGGTTGGGGGGGTGCCGACCTACCGGGCCTGCCTCCCTCTGGTGGACGACTGGATCTTCGCTTGGCCGTGCCTGGCCTTTGCTGGACTGCCTCCCTCT
Organism: Neosalanx taihuensis; assembly: GCA_030340665.1. NCBI lineage: Eukaryota > Metazoa > Chordata > Actinopteri > Osmeriformes > Salangidae > Neosalanx > Neosalanx taihuensis. The sequence continues at coordinate 4,919,222 of JARGSH010000050.1, read as the reverse complement.
GGTGACCGCCTGGGGTACTGCGGGTGGGGCGTGGCGCTCTGGGACCCAATCAGCCGCTGTTGTTGGACTTGTGCTGTTGCTGTGGTTTTGTTGTAGGACTTGTGCTGTTTCAGGGACTCGACTGTTGGGAGCCTTGTGCTGGTTGCAGTGGTGAGTTGCTAGCCTTTGTAATTTTGGTTGCTGATTGGTTGGTGTAACTACTTTGGCTAATTTTGTTTGGCTAATTTTGTTTGGTTGTAGTCTCGTTGTTGTGTCATGGGTACTCAGACCTGACTGTAGTTCACCAATTGGCTTTGGAATAACAGACTGAGGTTTTGATCACTTTCGGTTGGCCTGCTTGGGGGAGAGTGTATAGACCATTACTGTATAATTGTAAATGTATAGCTTCTGTACATAATCATTATGCTCCTTGGGAGGATTCACCTCACCCACCATTTTTTTTAACTTATTGTTATTGACCCCACCCCCTACCCCTGTGTACACTTTCTAATCTTTTACCTCACACCCTTACCCTTGTGTGCTTTGCGAGACTGTGTGCCGTTGATACAAAGGAGTTTCCCTCGGGATCAATAAAGTAATCTGAATCTGAATCTGAATAGTTCTGCGGCCGAAACACTCAATGATCCTAAGTGAACTACTGACGATGTGCATTCCGTGATTTAGGTTTATACCTAGGACTTGGACTGGACACTGACTCTAACCCTGACCCTTCCTGTCTGGAGCTGGATGCTGGAACTGTGTCCTGGCCTTAGGCCTGTCCCTTAACACACTCTGCTCACCTCAAGACTGGAGAAGATGGCGCTCTCAGCGGAGTTCACTTGTTTTGTCTCTCACCACATCTCTCTCTCTCTCATCTCCCCTCCTCCTCCCCTTTTCCGGGGCGGGTGGGGTTTCAAGTGTGTGCCTTCATAGGGGTGCGTACCGCTAGCTGTGGGTCCCGTCGGGGGTCTACAGGGTTGCTCCTTTTCACTTATTCCAAACCTAACCCCGCCGGAACCTTGGCCTTTACTCACCCCAATGGCTCTCCTTCTCTCTCCACTCTCCTCCTTCTCCAAATACGACCCTGACTCTCTGGCCTCCCAGTTTCCGTAGTGAAATTCCTTGTTGCTATGACCCTGATTTACACCCTGGATTGTGGAGTGACCTGTGAAGAGAAGAGATCTTTTTTCTCCTAAGTTTCCGGGGTGAAATTCCTCATTGCTATACCCCTGCTCTTCATCCTGAATTGAGTGTATACCCCTGCTCTGAATCCTGAACCTAAAACCTCTTGTTTTTCAGACCCCGTAATGGCATCCGTCGTCGTGACACCCTCCGCTCCGTTGGAGCAGCTCTTCGGCCGCTATATAACGGCCCATCACCACCTGGCCAATGTACAAGTCTCCACCGGAAATGAAGCGGAGCCCCATCTTGTGGCGGCGGCCAGACGTTATCTGGCGGCCACTCTCCGGGCGACGTCCCCAATGGATTCTGCGGATGCTCTACTCGGAGGCTCCCGTGAGGACTGGCTGGCTCCTACCCTGCTGGTCCTGGAAAAGTACTTCCTGCGGCACATCCGTCTTCTGGAGTGTAACATCTTGGCGGCCCAGCAAGGGGTCTGGGAACCGGTCTGGCAGATCGCCATGGGTGGCTGTTACAGGGATCTGATGGATTTTAGAGATGCCTGGAGAGGTTTCCTGACCCGGCCCGCCTGGATGCTCATCTTTTGCGCCTGCTTGAGCTTAGCCTTACTACTAATGACTTTAGTTTTAATAACAAGTGGTTCTTGCAGGTGAAAGGGATGGCTATGGGTAAGAGGTTCGCTCCGTCATTTGCAAATATTTATGACAGACTGGGAGGATTGAATTCTGCCTGTCTCCCCCTACCGTCCCCTACAGTATCTGCAGCATCTGGGGGATTTGGCCCCACCACATCCAGGACCTGCATGCTTGGATCGTCTTACTGAATGGTCATCACCCCTCCATCCATCTTACTGAAACCATCCACGCCTCCGAGGTGAACTTTCTGGACGTCCTGGTGTTCAAGGATGTGGATTTCTCCCACACTGGGAAGCTGAGCACTCGGGTGTTCTTGAAGCCTACTGATACCCATGCCCTTTACACCGGACCAGCTGCCACCCCTCCCATACCTTCCGGGGGGTGATTAAATCGCAGCTAATTAGGTTTGACGCCATTTGTTCTAGGGAGGATCATCGTGAGGATGCCGTTGCCGTCCTTTTTAAAGCCTTGAGGGAACGAGGGTACACGCGCTCGTTTTTACGGGACGTGCAGCGGGACTAGTTGGCCCATCGGGGCACCCCACGGCCGGCCCCTGTAGGGAATAGGGTCTCCTTTGTTTCCGTTTTTTCGGCCTAGTCCACCAACCTTCACAGAGCAGTAAACCGAAATTTTTAGGAGAGGAAACGGCTCCTTCTTCCCTTTCCAACTCCTCCGTGGTCTCAGCCTATCGTCGGAATCCCAACTTGGGGGATCTGCTGGTCAGGGACAAATTGCCCTCTGACGGGGAGCGTGTGCGGCCGCGTCCGCCCCTGCGCTGGGTGCACAACCCCCGTACGGGGCATTATTTTAGTCGTACATTAGCGCCTCCATCCAGCACGTCCAACTGTGTTTATGCTATTAGGTGTCGACTCTGCCACCTGGTGTATGTGGGGGAAACCTCCACTTCCCTTTCCCAGCGACTGTCGGCACACCGCCATGCCATCGAGGTGGAGCGGCGGCCCACTCTGCTAGGGGCCCATTATCGTCAACATGGGGTCGGCAACATGTTTAGTGTGATTCTGGCCCACAATCCTGGATGGATGCGGGTGGACCGGCAACGGATGGAAAGGCGTTGGATCCATAGATTGTCCTGTAGTTATCCGGAGGGTCTTAACGAGCGCTGACTTCCGTAAGGGTTCTTCTCTGACCGGTGTGCATGCCCCCTTCAGGATTTTTTTGGGGGGGGATTTACCCTGTCAATTTGCTTGGTTGACTGTTGTTCAATTCTTGTTGGCCCCTTCAAGAGTGGCCGAGATTAACCTTGTTTTTCTCCAGCTGACTGCATCCCGTCCCGTGGCTTGACTGCCTGTGGGATGGGACCTCGGGCCTTGGAGGACTCGCTTTCGTGTGGGGGGTGTTGGGTTGGCTCATTACTGTTCTGTGCTAACGTTGCAAATCTATTAAACGGTTAATGTTCTGACTGTGTTTGGCCTTGTTCCTGTCTGCGCTTGCATTGTTTTCACCAATCAGGCCCTCCTGTTACCTTGTTGGGCTTGGTGGGGATCGACTTCTCCACTTAATGTGAGGGAGGTGAAGGGTGTGGGAACGTGGTGGGCACTCACACTGGCCCTTGTCCTGGCTCTGGCCTCTGACCTTGTTCTGGCCCTGTTCCGAACCCTAGTCCGGTCCCTGACCCTGGCTCTAACGCTAGCCCTGATCCTCTTTGATCGCTTCTCGGCCTTTTGGCTAAGATTAAAAGCGATCGATCGGCCGGTGGGAGCATCCCATTTTGATTTGTTTAGATTCCCCTATCCTGTTTGATGTGAGTTAATTGTCTGTCTTCTAATTGTGTTTTGTTTCCCAGGTCCCAGTCTGTGTGTCGGTTTGGTGCTGGAGGAGGAGCCACTCACAGGAATTTTCCACTCTTCCACTGGCCTAGCCCAGTGCTGGGCCAGGTGAGTGTCTCCAAGTCTTAGCACTTTCCACTCCTCTCTGTGGGCCTTGTCCTTTCTTGTTTTTTGTGTGCTGCTAGCTGGCTAGCTTGCTGGGTCCCGGCCTGCTTGCTAGCTAGCACACGGTGTCTCTTTTTGTTTCATCATTTGTTTGTTAAGTGTGTGTAGTGTTTGTTGTGTGCTACTAGCTGGCTAGCTTGCTAGCTACCCGGCCTGCTAGCTAGCTGGCACACGGTGTACTGTCTTAGTTTTTGCTGTAAGTTTGTTTAAGTGTTTAAGTTTTGTTTGTCTGTCGTCCCCCCCTTTACTGGGGCCTATTTTGGTGTTTGTTCTAGTGTTTTAGTGTTTGTTCCTGTACTGTCCTCCGTGCTTGTTTAGTGTTTGTTCAGTGTTAGCTAGCGTAGCCTAGCTGCGCTAGCTAGTGCCCCCCCCATCCGGCCGGTCCTTCTTTTGTTTTCAGTTCCTTTGGCTTTCAGTTCCTTTCTTTTGTATTTGGGGTTATTTTTTGGGTTGGGTTTTTGTAGTCCTGTTTAGTGTTTGTTCCCCCTCCAGTGTTTAGTTTAGTTTGAAATTTGTTGTTTTTATTTGAAATGTGTTTTTAACGCTCTGTCTTTTAGAAAATGTTCAATAAACTCTGTCAAAACATCAAAACAAAAAAATCTGTTCTTATCTGTCTTCTAATTGTGTTTTGTTTTCCAGAGGGGTATTGCACAAAAGTAGAATAAAGAAATCCAGGATAACTGAGCAAGCGCAACTTGACCTAGTCTGGCCGTCGTATCCTGGTTTAATTGGTTGCACGTTTGCCAAGCCAGGGTGAAAAGCTGTGGCTATGTCAAGCCAGGTGTAGGTAGTCAGGATAAATGCGTGTTCACAGCATTCTTAAATAGACCTCGCGATCGCTCACAGAATCACCGATCAGAACATGGACAAGAGTCGCGCAACATATTTCACGGCCACAGAACAACAGCTCCTGATGGAGTTTTATGAGGAGGAGAAGGATATTATAAAAAAAGGGCAATACTCAAGACATAATCAAAGAAAGAGAATAAGCCTGGCAGACAATAGCGGACCGGATTAATGCGTTAGTATTCAAAAAGTGTACAATCCTCTGGAGCTGTCATAATTGGGCTACAATTAAGCATGTCCATAAGTTTAACTTTTTCTGCGAGTGTTACGTAGGTGTACAGACACAGTACATATTACAGTAAACCGCAACTTTATTGATGCACAGGTAGAGAAGACACGGAGAGACTGTTTAGCCAATCAGAATGCAGAACACAATGCACGAGGCAAATCCGTGAAGTGAACCGTGATATCGCGAGTATTCACTGTACTGAACCATGATATCGCGAGGGTTCACAGTACTGAACCGTGATATAGCGATGGTTCACTGTACTGCAATAAAACACATCTTTATGAAACCTCAACGGCAGTTTGACAAGCAGTCTTCATCAGCATATCAATATAACACTTGGCCAGAGTAATAATAATACCACTTAAATCAATATAAAAATACTGTTGTAGATTTAAATGAAATGAGAAATGACAATATACTATATATATATGTAAATGTTTAATGCATTAAATGTTGTTTAATGTTTATGCATTAAATTGATGCAACATATTTAAAATGATCATGGACATGCTGTACAACACGAGAATTCCTCACAGGATTGACGGTGGAAATACAGGTGAATCACTAGGATTAATTTTAGCCTGGCTGTTAGCCTGGTCCGGAGCAGGCTAGCTGCAGAGAATAAATCGGCATGGTAACTTGGCCAGGCTAAATGTTATCTGCTTTCATGCAACCGACTTGAGGCTAAATTCAGCCAGGATAACCAACATATCCCGGCTTAATCCCTTATCTTAGTTTTGTGCAATACCCCCCAGGTCCCAGTTTGTGTGTCGGTTTGGTGCTAGATGAAGAGTCACTCACCAGAATTTTCCACTCTTCCACTCTTGAGTGCCTCCAAGTCTCAGTACTTTTCTGCTCCTCTCTGTGTGCCTTGTCTTTTCTTGTTTGGTGTGTGCAGCTAGCTGGCTAGCTTGCTGGCTCCCTGGCCTGCTTGCTAGCTAGCACACGGTGTCTTGTTTGATTTGTCATTTGTTTGTTTAGTGTTCATACCCTTTTGGTGTATTTGTTCTGTTTTTTTCTGTCTTACACCCCCCCCTCTTTTGGGGCCTTTTTGAGTGTTATTTTCAGTGTTTGTTACTGTTTTGTCGTCTGTTTGTTAAGTGTTTGTTTGTGTGCTGCTAGCTTGCTTGCTAGCTCCCTTGCCTGCTTGCTAGCTGGCACACAGTGTCTTGTTTTATTTTTCATTTGTTTGTGTAGTGTTACCCCATCCGGCCGGTCCTTTTTTTTTTAGCATTTGGGGTTTTTGTGGGTTGGGTTTGTTTCATTGTCCTGTTTAGTGTTTGTTCCCCCTCCAGTGTTTAGTGTGTGTGGCGAGCTCTCCCACCAGGGGCCTGTTCTTCGTACGTCGCTTAATACATCCGAGATCAAATGACACATCCAAGATGATTTCATCCTGCTAACTAGTGATGGGTCGGGCAACACCGATGCGTTGGCGCATGTTTCGAGCTCATAGAGCGAAGCCCCGTGTCGGTGCGCGTATCGCTTTAAGAAAGTCACGTGACCGATACAGTTGCAGTATCGCCTGAGATGTGGCTCGCCTGGTGCGCCAAACTGTGTTTAAAAGGAAGCACATCTGTCAACGGGATGGGTCTCTGCCAAATCACGCATCATTGCAAACAAAAACAAATTTATCTACAAGCTAGTGAGTGAAAATGGAAGTACAGCAAGCTGTGGCAGTAAGTATAACAGCTGACATGTGGACATCTGTGAACATGGAGGCTTACTTGGCTCTGACCTGTCACTACATCAATGACAATATGCAGTTGTGTACATCTGTGTTAGGTGTGCAATACTTTCCACAAAGTCACACTGCAGACAACTTGGCCCGAGTCACAAGGGGCATGATGGAGGATTGGGCCATAACCAACAAAGTAAAGTGTCTTGTGACCGACGCAGCAGCCAACATGATTGCATCCACAAGACAACTCCAAATTCGGCATTTAATTTGCATTGCACATAGTCTAAATGTAATAGTCAGAAAATCAGTTGATCAAGTCCCTGCACTTACATCCATCAGAAACAAATCTAGGCAAATAGTTACATACTTCAGATCAAGCACCACAGCCAAAGAGAAGCTTGCTCAAGTGCAGCAACAGATGGGACGGCCAGCCCTAAAACTCATCAATGAGGTGCCAACACGCTGGAACAGCACCTATGAAATGCTCAAACGGCTACATGATGAGAAGGAACCAGTGTGGGTCTCCCTTGGCTCTCTAAACACAGATATAACTCCACTCACAGCAGATGAGTACAGTATAATTGGAGAAGCACTGGTTGTGCTTGCTCCATTTCATCAGGCCACAGTGGAGCTGTCTGATGAGAAAAGAGTTTCAGGGTCAAAGGTCATCCCGATGATGAAAATGCTATATCATGCACTACGCGCATAACGCTTCACACCTCCACACACAGGCAGCAACACACCTACACGAACACCTTAAGCGTCGAGTCACAGACACTGCTTCCAATCAGGAGTCATTGAGTGTCTTGACCCTATCTACACTCCTAGACCCTAGATTTAAATCACTCGGGTTCCGTAGCCCCACGAGATGCAGCGAGGCAGTCAGTAGACTCAAAGCTGAATGTGCAGCTGCCATTGGGCGCACATCCACTCAGCCTGGACCTTCTTCCCAAGAGCAGCCTGCTACAACTTCAGGCATGTTATTCAGCTTTATCTGATTATTTGTGCAATTATTTGTTTGCCAATCATGTACTAAAATGCAAATTTGTTGTTTTTTAGAGAACTTGTTGTGGCAGTACTTGGACAACGAGGTTGGCTTGCAGACCAGTAACATCACAGCAGATGCGATAATCGAGGTGCAGCGGTACCTGGCTGAGGGCAACATTCCAAGAACACAGGATCCGTTGAAATATTGGGAGAACCAACGGCAAACCTATCCAAACCTCTTCCACCTGTCCTGCATGTTTTTATGTACACCGGCCTCATCCGTGCCATGCGAGTGTGTGTTCTCCAAAGCTGGCGAACTAGCATCCAAAAAAAGAAACCGCCTGAAGCCCAAAACCTTGGAACAACTTCTTTTCCTAAATAAAAAACTATAAAAAACAAATCCCCTCCCTGCCTCAAGGACAAGTACATAAGCATCCTCACATTCACAACACTTTCATTTTGATTTTGACATATTATTACCTTTAAGATATTATAATACACCTTCACTCTCTGATAACACCCCAACTTTCACTACAATATCAAAGATATTCAACCTTTAATTAGGATATGAAATATTATAATATAAAATACAATAAGTTAAATTATATTATTGTATAACCTATACTAGGTCATTAAATCAGTTGAGTCTGTGATTGGGTTGCCGGTAATGATTTTAAAGATCCAGCAGGTGTCAGTCTGGAGCAGCACAGTGACACAGTACCGACACAGTATCAATACAGTTTGCTAATGTGTCGAAACGCTTCACGAGGCCTCATCTACCCATCACTACTGCTAACCATGATCCAACTAACTGGGTTCTTCAAACAAACCTGTTGTGTATGATTAGTATCACTGGATACGATCATGTGTTGGCTTAAAAGGGGATACGTATCGATAGTAGAAACATTGATCAGCAACGCTGCTATTGGCTGTTCAGCATGGCTGGCAAAAAGTAGCAGACATATTAAAGTAAAAGTGAAATACAAGAATATTCTACAAAATGGTAGCCTTTAATTCATACTGTCTTTATTTTTAAAAAGCCACTTATTTTTCCTCCCTTTTAAAAACCACTGTTAAAGGATGTGTTTGTCTATTTATAACAGCCACAAAGAAAAATGCTGAAAAAAACGGTATCTCTCAACAATTACACTTTATCCCGCAATACCCGATTAATTTGAAAAGCTCTGCGAATTATTCTCCCACCTTCCGCAAGAGGTTGCTCGCGTAAGGCTGCGACATACTTCCCTATCTCCTCGATAGTACGAAGAACGGGCCCCTGTTCAGAGACTGTCCTAAGTCCTTCGCAAACAGGCTCAAGGCTAACAGGGTGCCTGAGGAGCCTGTGGTGAGGAAGGAGAAAGTGGTGGAGGAGACTAGTGTGTCTGAAATTAATCTGAAACATGGGACTTTTTTGTATACGAGGGAAAGGCCCTGGGAGTCACTGGCAAGGATCTCAGTTATGACTCAGTCATACAACTGGTTGACACACATTTTCTGGGTACAATATTTTTGTTGACAATTTTCATACCAGTCCCATTATTTTTAAGACCTCCTCCAGAAGAGGATCTGGACATGCGGAACATTCCAAAATGTCCCCGTGGCAGTATTCACTGAATAAGGAACGACTCCCTCCTCTTTGTCCAGTGGAAAGACACAAGAGATGTTACCCTGGGTTCAACAATCCACACAGCACATGGTCAGGACTGGGTAATGAGAGACATTACCCATTCCTTTACAAAAATAACCAGAAAACATATCCACACCTTTATCAACTCACACTTCAATTCTTATGCACACTATCTTCATCTGTACCATGTGAAAGAGTATTTTCTAAGGCAGAGTAACTGGTGTGAAAAAGGAGGAATCGTCTTGGAGCAAAGACATTACAAAAACTTTTGTTCCTCAATAAAAATGTATAAATGAATACATTTTTGGTGTTATTTTGTATGATTCAACAAAAGACACAAATTCAAATGGTATTTTTTTGTTGTTTTCTTTTACAAACCAACTCATTTAACCATTTTAAACACAGTTTTAAGCAGACGTGCCTTTTCCCCTTTTCCTACCCATTTCCTATGTCCCCATATTACAGATTTTGAAGGACTTAGGCAGATACCCTCAACCATCGCGTTGGGGGAGAGGCTTTGTGCACTACCAGGGACAGCCCAAGCTGTGCAGAAAGTGCATGAAGCAAGGGCAACTCGCAGAGGCATGCAGAGAAGTTGTGTGTAGGACTAAATGTTTGGGCCTTGGATCTTTTGATATAGGGAAAGTTGACTTTTTCCACTACACTGCCCTCACACATATCAAAAAAGAAGACTTGTATGTAAAGACAATTCCCTTCAGTCCCACAGGTATCTCTTCACCAAAATAAATAGACTTGGCATTAAAACAAAGACTAAATAAAATTCAAGGACAAGGTCCACCCTAAATAAATAAAACAGGATATCAAGACGAATGATATAAAAAAAGTTTTTTCAGCCCCCCCCCAAAATAATACAACCATGAATAAAACTGGTAAAAGTACTAAAAGAAAACAAAAAATGCTAAACAGGACAGAGCTCCAAACATGTAATCTCATATAGGCTTCATCAGAGGATTAGTGAATGGTTTAAACTAGACTGGAAGCTTTTATGAGGTTTTGAGAGGAGGGGCGCGGCCACTTCCTGTGAGCCCTGATTGGCTATTCCAAGTCTTTTACCCTCCCCCCTCCCAATTCTTGCTTTCCCACTAATTGGTTTGGCTTTGTCGGCCATTTTCCAGCTCAAACAAGTAAAATATATTGTACTCAGTTAAGTGTTTAGTAAAATCAACCCCAAAAGAAAAAGGTATGTTTATAACAGGGGCCCGTTCTTCGTACGTCGCTTAATACATCCGAGATCAAATGACACATCCAAGATGATTTCATCCTGCTAACCATGATCCAGCTAACTTGGTTCTTCAAACAAACCTGTTGTGTATGATTAGTATCGCTAAATTTAGTTAACTGAGATAATTGCTAGTTCATGTGTTGGCTTAAAAGGGGATATGTATCGATAGTACAAACATTGATCAGCAACGCTGCTATTGGCTGTTCAGCATGGCCAAAGAACGTGCCCACTTTTTCTCCCAATCAGAACAAGATCTTTTAATGGAAGATTATGCCGAGCTTGAGTCGTTATTTAAAACGACAAATTAAAGTAAAAGTGAAATACAAGAATATTCTACAAAATGGTAGCCTTTAATTCATACTGTCTTTATTTAAAAAAGCCACTTATTTTTCCTCCCTTTTAAAAACCACTGTTAAATGATGTGTTTGTCTATTTATAACAGCCACAAAGAAAAAGGCTGAAAAAAACTGTATCTCTCAACAATTACACTTCATCCCGCAATACCCGATTAATTTGAAAAACTGCAAATTATTCTCCCACCTTCCGCAAGAGGTTGCTCGCGTATGGCTGCGACAGACTTCCCTATCTCCTCCGCTTATAAAGCCTCAATCTAAACTTGTTTACATGAAATAAACCTGCTCCCGAGCAGGGGCCCGTTCTTCGTACGTCGCTAACTCAGTTAGCTGGATTTGATTGTTGACGATTTGGCATGATCTTGGATCGTTTGGTTCTTCGAAGCTCATCCTAGACTTGTCGTCATAGCAACAGGTCCGTAAGCTCAAACCTGCTCGGGAGCAGGTTTACTTCATGTAAACAAGATTAGATTGAGGCTTTATAAGCGGAGGAGATAGGGAAGTATGTCGCAGCCTTACGCGAGCAACCTCTTGCGGAAGGTGGGAGAATAATTCGCAGAGCTTTTCAAATTAATCGGGTATTGCGGGATAAAGTGTAATTGTTGAGAGATACCGTTTTTTTCAGCATTTTTCTTTGTGGCTGTTATAAATAGACAAACACATCCTTTAACAGTGGTTTTTAAAAGGGAGGAAAAATAAGTGGCTTTTTAAAGATAAAGACAGTATGAATTAAAGGCTACCATTTTGTAGAATATTCTTGTATTTCACTTTTACTTTAATTTGTCTGCTACTTTTTGCCAGCCCACTCTCATGGCATTTGCAGACTTTGAGGTGTTCCCTGTCGTTTTAAATAACGACTCAAATTCGGAATAACCTTCCATTAAAAGCTCTTGTTCTGATTGGGAGAAAAAGTGGGCACGTTCTTTGGCCATGCTGAACAGCCAATAGCAGCGTTGCTGATCAATGTTTCTACTATCGATACATATCCCCTTTTAAGCCAACACGTGATCATATCCAGTGATACTAATCGTACACAACAGGTTTGTTCGAAGAACCCAGTTAGCCGGATCATGATTCGCACGATGAAATCATCTTGGATGTGTCATTTGATCTCGGATGTATTAACCCTCCTGTTGTCCTCATATTCTATGCACACCCCGTGTCCTCCGGGTCAAAATGACCCGCCTTCACTAAACCCCCAAAATAAAGCAGCTTAATTTAATTTTTAACAACAAATGTAGACTTAGCTTGAATAAACACAACTTGTCACTACAAATTGTTTGAATACCTGAGTTTTTTTCGTGTTCACATGGCAGAAAGATAGCATTTATTCAAGAGACACCACTCGTTTTTTATGAGTCAATTGCATTATTTATTACTGTATAGGTGGTAAACAATAATTTGATGGTAACAATATTTGTATAGTATTTCTATAGTCTAGAAAAGTGGCAAATATGTGCAAAAAGTAGTTTTGAATACATTTTTATTCATCCACTGTTACATCAGGCCCCGGGTTGTATAGGTATGGCAGCCACTCCACCCACTTGTCCCAAACCTCTCTTATGGCAGCCAGCTTGTCTGTCACACGTCTTGCAGGTCTTGACTCATGGTTATCAAATCGTATCAGTCTTGAGTATGTGTGAAAGCGTTTGAGGGGCATCGTGGCACGGAAGACTGGCCTTCCACTCTCTGCATCCCATAGACTAGCTGCAGCCTCGCCTCGGGACCTGTACACACCTGCTAAGATTATAGCAGTCCGATGTAGGCATACAGGTCAACCTCATCCATCTTTTTCCAGCTGTCTCCATATTTTCGAAAACCCTCCAGATTTGTCATCTCCAGGATTATCTTTTTTATTGCTGGCATGAAGAACAGGTGGAATGCTGAGGCAATATCGTGGACATGGGAAACGGCATATCTTGTGGGTCCTGGAGTCATCTTCATGACATTTTGCTCTGCCATCCTGCCATGTTGGTCAAATGATGCTGAGGACCATGCTATTTTGCCATTTTTTGAAAGGAAAGTCTCTTGAGGCATTTCTTCTTCATCTGAAGATGAGGCATCATGCTCTGGGTTGTATTGCTCCCCATCTTCTTCTTCTGATACCTCCTCCTCTTCTTCTGAGTCACTGTTGTCTTCCTGGACATTTTCAAAAATCTGCTCTAGAACCTGTTCAACAGAGTAATGTGCACGCTTCATGGCTGCAGCACAGAGAGAATTTGGGGTACTGTGATCAACGGCACATTTATAGCATCTGAGAGGCCAGACAGACAAGGGTTTGTTGACAAATATTTACGGCTGCCTCCGTTTTTTTAATTAGTCGATAACCGAAAGTAACGCCCAATCCAATCAGCAGAAACCCGGCCATCATAAATCCCAATAAGTAGAGATCTTCGATGTCCTCGACAAAAAGTTCCGACAAGCACACGACACGCCACTTATCCCGAGCGTCCATCGTGTATCCAGCTGGAGACGATCCCTCCGGACATGCGGGGTCCCCCCAGCCTCTAGATCTCTTTGAAAATATTGTGTCAATAGCACTCAGTGACCAGCTAATCAATTCCATGTTTCAGCTTAAAAGGGTGATGCAGCAGACAGGCAGACGATAGAGCAGGAAAAAGATAAGGGAGCGAAAAAGTTTGCGACTGCCTCCACGAGAGCAAGGACAAGATGCTGCATTATCAGTTAGAAGCTACTCTTAGAGGGGGGGAAGAAGGGCTAGAATCGATGCTTTCACATCCACGCCATCGGTTTGGTTCCCGTTTAGAGAAACGAGTCTGTACACCCCTTTCAAAATAGGGTATTCCTGCTTTGTCTGCTATCCTGCATTTGGACAGTAAATAGTTTAAACCGCAAAAAAAAAATAGGAAAAAAGTAAAACTCCTTCGAGACGGATTTGAACCAGCGACCTAAGGATTTCCATTCCAGTCATAAACTACAGTCCTCCAACTTGATGCTGCATTAGTTAAAAGCTACTCTTAGAGGGGGGGAAGAACGGCTAGAATCTGTGCTTTCACAGATGATCTGGTGACTGTGGAGGCCAGGTCATCTGGCACAGCACCCCATCACTCTCCTTCTTCATCAAATAACCCTTACACAGCCTGGATGTGTGTTTGTGGTCATTGTCCTGTTGATGGAGACATGCCAAATTGCACCAAGAGCCAAACTGATGCGCAGTGTCTGTAACGGGGATTTCCACCAGTCTAGGTGGCTGTGGTTCCATGGTGTAACGGTCAGCACTCTGGGCTCTGAATCCAGTGATTCGAGTTCAAATCTCGGTGGAACCTGGGTCGGTGGTCGAGGATGCATCACTTTTTATCTAGTCATAATCACAAGTATCAGGATTCACCATACAACTATGTGAAGAGTGAAGGTATGTCCTCAGTCATCCGAGTAGCGATGCGAAGGTTGTGATGTTGAAGCGGGAACCGAAAGGGGCAAAAACAGTCCCTCCTCCCCGTCAGGGAATTGAACCCTGGTCTCCCGCGTGACAGGCGGGGATACTAACCACTATACTAACGAGGACACGACAATAGTTGCAGTTTTCCATCGGAGATCACCATCAACTCAAGGGCCCTGAATGGAAGGCGGGAATCCACGTGGCAGATGGGGCTGGGCAACATGTTGATGTTTTTTCTCATCTGGATGTCCTCAAAAAGTTTACCACGTCGTCAAACCAACTCAAAGACAAGGATGTCGACCGCAAAAACCATGCATTGGCCGGGAATCGAACCCAGGTCTCCCACGTGGCAGGCGAGAATTCTACCAGTGAACCACCAATGCAAGTTGTCTATGAGGTCAAAAGACACGAGTCGCTCTCACCGTTACGCCTAGGCGAGAGGATGGAGACGTGCCAAATTGCACCAAGAGCCAAACTGATGCAGAGTGTCTAACGGGGATTTCCACCAGTCTAGGTGGCTGTGGTTCCATGGTGTAACGGTCAGCACTCTGGGCTCTGAATCCAGCGATCCGAGTTCAAATCTCGGTGGAACCTGGGTCGGTGGTCGAGGACGCGTCGCTTTTTATCTAGTCATAATCACAAGTATCAAGAGTCACCATACAACTATGTGTGGTAAGAGTGAAGGTATGGGGCTGGGCATATGGGGATTTCCACCAGTCTAGGTGGCTGTGGTTCCATGGTATAATGGTCAGCATTCTGGGCTCTGAATCCAGCGATCCAAGTTCGAATCTCTGTGGAAACTGGGTTGGTGGTCGAGGACGCATCACTTTTTATCTAGTCATAATCACAAGTATCAGGTGCTGCCGGGATTTGAACTCAGGATCTCCTGTTTACAAGACAGGTGCTTTCAACCAGCTAAGCCACAGCACCCAAAATAAGAGATTGTTTATCAATATTTAAGACATTTTGGAAGGTGCAGGAAAGGCCATAAAGTTGCCACGCCCAACGTGGGGCTCAAACCCACGTGGGTGGGTGTGGGTGGAGATTTCCCGCAAGAACATAAATGGTTCTTGTCAAATATCATAACACCTGCACCTTTGTGTGTGCGTGTGCTCTGTGTGTGCAGTGAGTGTGTGTGTATGTGTGTGTGTGAGTGATTGGGATGAAATATGTCTCACAGTTGCAAGTAAAAAAATTACATTTCTGACACCCTTTTACCTCCAGTTTGACTGCCGGGTCAAATTGACCCGAACAGTATCTATGTGATATAAACATGCAGGGGGTGATTGCAAATATGTGACATGAACCATTTTCATATGATATGTTGATTACACTTATTAAGGCAAGCAGAAGAAGTTTCATACTAAAAAAATACTTTTAACAATTTTTCCTAGATCTTCAAACTTTAAAACGGGTCAATTTCTGACTCCTCTTTCACCTGCTGAATTTTTCTATTGTTCTGCCTTGACTTACTCGATTTCTCAGCCATGAGAATGTGTTGTACCAACAGGTGAGTCAATATTTCAATCATGATTGGCTCTTTATCCTCCAGATCACTTATTCGTTGTTGCACGGCCGAGATTTCTCCTTTCGTGCTTTTTATCTCAGCTTGCATTCCTTTTATTTCCAGCGTCAACCTCGCAATTTCTTGTTTCATTTCACCGGAGTGCTTATTGAAATCATCACGGAATGCACCAAGTTCAGCCTTAATACTTAGCATCAGACTTAGGAGGTCAGTCTCTTTGATCTTTGTTTGATCACCTGCCATTGTTTTCGGCGTTTGTTTGCGCTTGCGATTCGTCTTCGTTTTTATTTGCTCGGGTTTAGTTTCTCCCGAGCGCAAGTTAATTCCGTCACTGCACGTTCAATATAGTTTTAAATTCCAGTTGTAACACTGCCGGCTCATGAGCAATGAAACATAGAGGGGAGGCCCACGCAGGTTGCAAATAAAGAAGATATTTATTAAATAATAGTAAACATCAAGTAAGCTAAAGTAAAGTCAGTCTAGGGGAAAGTAACCAAAACGAAAACAACAGCCAAGACCGGGAGGAGGAGATCGACCGCCATGTTGAGGGAGGTGGGCCTCTTATACCCATGGCCATTAGGGAACGTGACCTGGGCACATAGGAAAGAGCACTGATTATACATGCAGTTACCCAGAGACCCACCAGGGTCGTCACACTTGTGATTATGACTCAATAAAAAGAAAGGCAGCGGGATCAATGCCCGCATTCTCAATCATGTTTTTCCCAGGAAGATTTGTCTCAAACGAGCATGTATGACTGTGGTACAAGACAGAAACCATTTGAACTCTTTCAAGGCACCATTTGTCCTGAGACGTGGACCTATTGGGTCCTCATGCAGTCGATGACAAGTTCCCCATCAAATGAATCACCAATGGGGAATTAGCTCAAGTGGTAGAGCGCTTGCTTCGCATGCGAGAGGCAGCGGGATCGATGCCCGCATTCTCCATGATCCTTTTCTATTTATCATTGATGACTGTGGTGCAAGACTGAATTCATTTGAATTCTTTCAAGAAACTATGAAACTAGGAGGATTACGAAATTTGGGATTAGCTCTAGTGGTAGAGAGCTTGCTTTGTGTGCGAGAGGCAGCAGGATCGATGCCAGCATTCTCCATTCAGGTAGATTTTCATCCTGCAAAACTAGTTTCTTTCTGCATCAACTTTGTCCTCAACTTTTTGAGGACAGCCAGACGTGGAAGAACATTGACATGTTGCTCAGCCCCATCTGCCATGTGGATTCCCGTCTTCCATTCAGGGCCCATGAGTTGGTAGTGATCTCCAGACCAGAGGTCTGGTCATTACTCTCCCAATCTGCAGGTTGTTAAATACTTATTTAATCCAGAACTCAACTGAACTGTGACTCCGTTTACGAAGAGACGGACGAAACACTTTCTTCAACAACTGGCAGGATAGCGGTGCCATAATCAAGCGCCTGGAAAGCGAGAATAGGCCATATTTGTAGTCCACTACCACACAATATTGTAGTTCTATTGTTCACCATCATATGCTTGTGTAGATTTGTGATTCTTTAATATTGCTATGTGCTTGGTCTAGAGTGCTATGTGGGTTTGTGACTATTGTAAAGTGCCGTATGATCCTTGCTACAAAAGGCTAAAGTTGAGACTTGGAGCCAAGAGAGTTGGCCACATGCCGTTCTGAGTTGTTACAGATACATTTTAATTCAGTATGGGTAATCAAGGTTCCAGCACGGGAGCAATAGAGACATTGTTACTTGAGAATAGTCCAACCCCATTTATGTTTGATTTATATGAAATTCAAGCAGTTTCAAGCATTGAGAAATGGCATGAGTGGACTAAATATGACACGATGCATTGTTTCCCACTGGAGTGAACGTTTGATGTAAAAAAAATACTGGAGAGTTAAATGCGGTCTTGATAGAAAAGGAAACAAGTCGTATTGCAAACAATATGTAATCTGGCTGTTTTTTGTTGCTCTGGGCAACTGAAGCTATGAGACGTGCCAGCTATCTTGTGAAGATATGGTGTGAGCAAGCTAAAAGTGATTCTGATAGAGAAGCTAAGAATGATCAAGAGTTTCTGTCCGGGACTCTTCGTTAAAACGTGATCAAACTGTTAAAGTTACAGAGAGAGAACTCTTTCTTTGTTTGAACATGTTAACAGGGCATTGCTTGTGCAGACTGCTAGTGCCACAACTAAGAGTTTGGAAGAACTGAAACAGGTGGAGAGTAGCAATATTTCCGTAGAGAAATAAGAAAGACTACCAAAGATTTGCAACCTGTTTTACAGTTGATTAATATGATGTTGTTACTATTGCTGTGGCTATGCAGGAGAGCCATAGACAGAGAAAAGTAACTGTTAAGGAAAGAATCTGGTCAGGTGCAGCCAGTACAGAAACCACCAGAGAAACTAGTGACCCCAGTTGATAGTTATCCACTGCCACAAGGACCTTATGATGCACTCAAATGCTCGTTGATAGCAGTGATACCAAAAGGAGGCATGCTAGACTGGAGTAAAGCGTATGACTGCAAATAGAAGTTTAGGAGCCTACAGATTACTTGGAAAGGCTTACTAGGATGTTTGACAAACAGTTTACAGCGGATGCTTTCCCTGTAGCACTTTGTCGTGCGCTCGTTAGTGGATTTCTCCCTGAACTCCAGGTAGAAGATAAGAATCAAGTTCTGCATTGGGACGGGGAGAAGAGTCTGTTTTTGCCCCTTTTGGTTCCCACCCGCATCACCATCACATCGCTACTCGGATGTCTGAGGACATACCTTCACTCTTCACATAGTCGTATGGTGAATCCTGATACTTGTGATTATGACTAGATAAAAAGTGATGCGTCCTCGACCACCGACCCAGGTTCCACCGAGATTTGAACTCTTGGTGCAATTTGGCACGTCTCCATCCTCTTGCCTAGGCATAACGGTGAGAGCGACTTGTGTCACGTGACCTCATAGGCAACTTATATGGTTGCATTATTGGTTCAGTGGTAGAATTCTCGCCTGCCACGCGGAGGCCCGGGTTTGATTCCCGGCCAATGCATGGCTTTTGTGGTCGACATCCTTGTCTTTGAGTTGGTTTGACCGCGTGGTAAACTTTTTGAGGACATCCGGATGAGAAAAAACATCGACATGTTGCCCAGCCCCATCTGCCACGTGGATTCCCGCCTTCCATTGAGGGCCCTTGAGTTGATGGTGATCTCCGATGGAAAACTGCAACTATCATCTTGTCCTCGTTAGTATAGTGGGCAGTATCCCCGAATGTCACGCGGGAGACCAGGGTTCAATTCCCTGACGGGGAGAAGGGACTGTTTTTGCCCCTTTCGGTTCCCGCTTCGCCATCACAGCCTTCGCATCGCTACTCGGATGAATGAGGACATACCTTCAATCTTCACATGGTTGTATGGTGAATCCTGATACTTGTGATTATGACTAGATAAAAAGTGATGCGTTCTCGACCACCGACCCAGGTTCCACCGAGATTTGAACTCGGATTGCTGGATTCAGAGCCAACAAGACAGAGCCATTCAATGTGAAATATCTTCAGTATGAAACTAAATTTGGGATAGAAATACGTTTACTGATCCAACTTGTATAATCAATTGGCACGTTGACCACACTGATGCTCAGAACCGCATCTAAAATGCAGTTGTACTATTTCCTGGATCTGTGTGGAAACAGGCATGTTTTCATCCGTGGTTTCCACCCATATTTGCGGTGTTATGAGCCCCCCTGCCACTTCGAACATGTCCCCATTTTGGCATTCGCAGAATGCTTCCACCCCGGCTACGCTGAGGTGAAGCACCCGCTATAGAGTGTGCTAAAACCCAGGCCCAAACTCAATCAAGCCATAAGGCTTCGACTAGCACATTCTTAAATGACAATTGTGTTGATTGATGGACTTTGGAAGTGTTGTCCACACTATACCTGATGCTGAACTGTGAATTATGTAAATGAACTGTGAGCTTCCTAATAAAAAGAGGAGGCTCAGAGATGAACTTTGGGAGAGCAGGCAGAGCAGGGGAGATGCCAAGAAGGGTGTCTCTGTCTGACTGTTCTCTCCAGGAAAGAGCAGGAGGGGAGATTGCAAAAGTGCATCTCTGTCTGACTGTTCTCTCCATGTTTGTCTCTGTGTCAAATTATAACCATTGTATCCTTGTCTCATTGCTTCATTGTCTACATTATTATTGTTTTATGTTTTTATTATGCTTTTATGTAGTTTTGTCTTTCTCCTTAGTGATCTACATGTAGATTTGAACCTAATACAGATTATCTTTTGTAAAGCTCTGTCTTGGAAGTCGCTTTGGATAAAAGCGTCTGCTAAATGAAAAAATGTAAAAGCAGACTAGTGTGTGTACAGTATATAATGTAGGAGATGATCTGGACCAGACACCTCTGCTGGGGTCTGCATCTCTGTCAGTTCCTGTTGATGTGTGGTATGGTATGAACATCTGCGTCTTGAGAGGGACCGCAGACCCTGCACCGGAGCGGTAGAGACTGTGACATTCAAAAGTGTCATAGCAGAGGATGATTTCGATCCATCGACCTCTGGGTTATGGGCCCAGCACGCTTCCGCTGCGCCAATCTGCTGCTGTTGGGGTGTTGCAAACCCACAATCTCAGCAGTATGAGGCCAGCGAATCATCCACTTGGCCAGTAGAGCTTGAGGCAGTTCTTTTTTTTTTAATAACCAAAATATCATCCGTTTCCAAATGAAAGGGTCGTTTGACAGGTGTTCAAAGGGCACCATCTGCGTCTGGAGAGGTTGGCTCGGCAGCTCTGGCCTGTCAACAAAGCAGCTCTGGCCCGTCAGTACAGCAGGTGTGGCCGGTTAGCTCAGTTGGTCAGAGCGCGGTGCTAATAACGCCAAGGTTGTGGGTTCGATCCCCACACTGGCCAAAGATCTTCTTTAGATGTCCTTTCCTGTTTGATTTAGACAATATGTGGTGAGGCTTTCAAATGCTTCATCAGGGATTTTGAGGTTTGCAAATTTCTGTCTACTCGAGAAGGGGTGACTTCTGACTGGGGTCCAGTCTGAGACGATTGAGACGCTGGACCTGGTGCGCAAGCCTGTCTCATTGAAACAACTGAACGACTGGACAAACCTGTCCTTTCGCCAGAGCCCTGGTGCCAGATTCAGCTTCAATATGTTTTTCATAGAATGTGGGTTAATGGAGATGGCAGATGATCTTGTGGGTTCCAACGACCCCCGAGACAACGCAAGTGTGGGGCAAAAGACAGCGCAAGCAGTAAAGGCCAGGAGAGCGTGGGGGTTCAAAATCTCATAGCAGAGGATGGTTTCGATCCATCGACCTCTGGGTTATGGGCCCAGCACGCTTCCGCTGCGCCACTCTGCTGCCTGTCACCCCAGATGGGACTTGAACCCACAATCCCTGGCTTAGGAGGCCAGTGCCTTATCCATTACGCCACTGAGGTTGGAGGATGGCACTGCTCCGCTCCACTGGGTGGTAAGAGGGGTGGAGCAATGCAGCTGAATCGATGGCGCAGGCTGCAGTGCGTGTTTGTGAGTTTGAGCCTCACACGGGGCAGGGTTGTGAATGTTGGTGTACTAGATAAGATAAGATAATCCTTTATTTGTTCCGCAGGGTGGTCATTGCACTTTGCAAGAGCAGCAGAGAACACTACAGCCAACCCAGCTAACCCAAATCTGTCTTGAAAAAGTTTTACTTTTTTCCTCTTTTTTTGCAGTTTAAACTATTAGGACAATTATGAGTCCAAATGCAGGATAGCAGACAAAGCAGGGAGACCCTATTTTGGAAGGGGTGTACAGACTTGTTTCTCTAAACAGGAACCGAACCGATGGCGTGGATGTGAAAGCATTGATTCTAGCCCTTCTTCCCCCCCTCTAAGAGTAGCTTTTAACTGAAAGCCAACAGTCAAGGCGTATGATTCTCACACGTTGTTGGAAAATCCATATTAGACTAAAGGCTTTCTTTGCGATCTTAATTAGAGGAGGACTGGAGCATTGCATGCCTACAACGCCAAAATACCAGTTACTGTCTCACCCTTCGATAGCTCAGTTGGTAGAGCGGAGGACTGTAGTTTATGACTGAATTGGAAATCCTTAGGTTGCTGGTTCAAATCTGGCTCGAAGGAGTTTTACTTTTTATTTTTTTGCAGTTTAAACTATTTACAGTCCAAATGCAGGATAGCAGGCCAGATGGCAGACTCCAGACTCCAGGCGCAGATGGCGCCCTTTGAACGCCTGTCAAACAACCCCTTACATTTGGAAACGGAGGCTATTTTGTTTATTAAAACATTAAAAAACACAACAGCCCTGTGTGAGGTTCGAAGTCATGACCTCCAGATTATGAGACTGACGCGCTGCCTACTCCACCAACAAGGCTCGGAGCCTAACAGGGCCCCTCCCCCCAGGCAGTTTAGCTGAAATGCGTGAGCCTGACAAAATTACATCAAAAAGAAAAAACTCTTCCTTGCGTTACTCACACAGGCTCTGTGGCTTAGTTGGTCAAAGTGCCTGTTTAGTAAACAGGAGATCCTGAGTTCAAATCTCAGCGGTGCCTTTATTTTGGTCTCCCAGGAGTTACTCTTCCTGGGCACTTTAGCCCTGCAACTAGGTCCTCATGTTTTGACAGCAAATTGACGCCGTCTCCCTGTTGGTCTAGTGGCTAGGATTTGGCGCTTCCCGGTCAGGGAAAGCTAGGAGTGCTTTTCAATCCTCAGATAAGAGGTCACTGTGTCGTCTTCAAGGTGAGGCAGGTTGCCGTGACAACCGCAGAACACCTCAGCAAGCACTGCAACAAGGTTCGAGTAGATATTGCCTGAACAGGGACATGAACCCTGGGCCCTCTGATTAAAGGTCTGATGTTCTGCAGACTGAACTATCCAGGCCCTGGAAACATATGAATGATGGTTTTATTCATCTTCCTCCTGTGCAACCAAGTTGCTTTATTTTTCTTCTTCCTGAGCATTGAAACTACTGAACACCTTTACTATTGTGTTCCAGATGTTTAAAGTAAACTTAGATATTGGGTCTATCAAGGCTTCCTGTTTCTTAAATAGTTCATTATCTCCTACTAGCGCTTGAATTTGATATCCCTCCCCCCTCACTTCAATATCTTTCCATTTGGCTACGTAGTTTCTGTTACACCAACATGCAATGGCTCTGATCTGTGCTGCATAGTAATAATCCTTGAAACTGGGCACCGCCATTCCTCCTCTCTCCTTAGGTAACTGTAGTGTTGCAAGCCTAATCCTGGGTCTCTTGCCCACCCAGATGAACCTTGAGATCCACTTGTCCCACTCCATAAATTGACTTTGTGGTATAGGTATGGGTAAAGATTGATAGAGATACAATAACCTTGGCAATATGTTCATTTTTACAATTTCGATCCTTGAACTGAGGTCCATGACCTGACCTGACAACCTTGCTAAATCCCCCTTAATGCTCTGATTGAGCTGTGTGTAGTTTGGGTTATATAATTTGTCTACTCCTTTTGTTATATTCACTCCTAAGTATTTAATCTTCTCACAGTCCCATCTCAATTTGTATTTCTCTTTGATCCCTATTGTTGGTGTGTAATTTAGAGCCAAAATCTGTGTCTTTGCCACATTAAGTCTATACCCTGAATAGTGCCCGTATTCCTCCAGTAGATCCATAAGTATTGGAAAGCTCATGTCTGGTTGTCCTATGTATGCAATCACGTCGTCCGCGAATAGGCCCAATTTGTGTTCTGATCCTCTCATTTCCACCCCTTTGATATTATGATGCTGTCTAATTACTTGAGCTAGTGGTTCGATGAAGATATCGAAAAGTGTTGGAGATAGGCAACAACCTTGTCTAGTCGACCTCTCTAGTTTAATCCGATCCGTCAGACTACCATTCACTTTCACTCTTGCTGTTGGCTCATCATACAGTGACCGTATGCATTTGATAGAATCCCCATTAAAGCCAAATTTTCCTAAGACTTTATACAAGTAGGTCCATCCCACACAATCAAATGCCTTTTCTGCATCCAAACTCACTAAGACCACACTATTTCCCCTCCTCTGAACCTCCTCTACTATGTGAATGGTTTTCCTTATATTGTCCTGTGCCTGCCTTCCTTTTATAAAACCAGTCTGGTCTTCATCTATAATATCAGGCATGAACGACTCAAATCTTTTTGAAATAATTGAAGTATAGATCTTATAGTCGACATTAAGCATGGACATCGGTCTGTAGCTACTACACATTTCTTTATCCTTGCCCTCTTTAGGTATTATAGAAATAATAGCCTCCTTCCAGGATGGGGGAGTCCTGCCCTCCTTCATAGAGTATCTAAATGATGCTAACAATAAGGGGTTAAGTTCCTGCCTAAATACTTTATAGAATTCCGATGGGAATCCATCACTACCTGGTGATTTACCATTCTTCATTCTACTAATTGCATTCCCAAACTCTTCCTCTGTGATATCTGAATTGAGGAGTTTATTCTGCCCTTCCCCTATCGACGGTAAGTCTATCCCCTCCAAAAATGTTTCGATACTCTCTTCATCTGCTGCTGCTGGTTGTGTGTATAGTGTCCTATAATATTCCTCAAATATTCCCTCTATTTCCTCTGGCTCTTTTAATAACTCATTAGTTTTGGGGTTCCTAATCTTATGAATAGTGCTTAGTGTTTGTTGTACCCTAATCCTTCTGGCCAGTAATTTATTTGCTTTTGGCCCTCCTTCATAGTACGTCTGCTTTGCAAACCTCACTTTTTTCTCCACCTCTGACAATAGTATCTTATCTATCTTGCCTCTAATTTCTTTGACCCTCGCAAGCGCCTCCGGGTCATTTGTGTTTTTATGTTGTTTTTCAAACTCTTTTAGTTGCCCTGTTAAGTTTTGATACAGTTCCAGTTTGGTTCTTTTAAGGTGCGCTGTTTGTGCTATGAGCTTCCCTCTTATTACTGCCTTCAGAGCGTCCCAGAGAATAATTGGGTTTACTTCTCCATTATCATTTTCTTCCCTATATCTAGTTATGTCTCCTTTTATTTCTTTCACTAATTCCTTGTTATTCAGTAGACCTACATTCAACCTCCAGACTGTGTTCTTTCTTCTAGCGGTTAGATTCACTGTCAGATATACTGCACTATGGTCAGACAAGTCAGTAACACCTATCGTACAGTCTTCTACCCTGTGTTTATCCTCCATGGTCATGAGAAAATAATCTATTCTTGCATAGTTCGAGTGTGGATGTGAATAATGTGTGTAGTCTCTATCTAGTGTATGCCTATCCCTCCATATATCTATAATTCCCAGTTGCTTCAGTTGTATGTTCATGTACTTAGAGATATGTGCCCTAGCTTTTCTTGTACTCGTCGTATCTAAATCATGATTTAGTACCACATTGAAGTCCCCCCCACAAATCAGGATCCCATCCATTTCCACAGCAATGATATCAAAAAGCTCCTTAAAGAATGTCTTATCGCTATCAGGTGGCGCATACACATTGATTAATGTAACCATTTGTCCTTCCATTTTTCCCTTAACCACCACGTACCTTCCCTCCCTGTCACATATTTCTTTGCTTGTTTCAAATTTCACTGAGTTTTTAATTAGTGTGGCCACCCCTCTCCTATGCGACTGCTTAAATGAGCTATAGAACGTATTGTTGTATCCATATCTTTTAAATTTTTCATGTTCTTGTGACGATAAGTGAGTTTCTTGTAGAAAAATAACCTGCATCTCTTCCTTTTTAAATTTTGTTAACACTTTCCCCCTTTTTATCGGATTGTTCATACCATTAACATTTAATGACACCATTCTAATACCCCTACGTTGCATAGTAATTCCTCTTGAAACATTCTTCTGTTCTCCCCATGTCACAGAACACAATATGTAAAATAACAGCAACCGCTGAACTTAAAAAACACATTTTAACAATCAGAACATGAACTTCCAAGGCATTCGGGGGTTTCAAACATGTCCCCCTGTTCCCTGTTGGTAGGTGAGGGGTTAAGCCTCTCATAGTGAGAGGGCCCCCCCTAGTGGCGGAGATCTCCTCGGGCGTTGATCTCCCAAGCTCACTATAAATGTCCAACATCTAACTTCCAGAGCTCCCGGCCGAGAGCTTTATGTGCATTTTCCATATATTATTTTAACCCACTGCGGTTTTTCGAAAGGACAGTCAAGCCACAAATTATAGGCTTTATTCAAAAGTTAACTTCCTCTATTCTCACCCGCACGCTCATCTCCCGATTTTGGTCCACTTGCGTGCTGCCTCCAGCCTCTGCAGCGGTGTCGGTCTCTCCTCTCCCGGGTCCGGGACCTGCCATCCTCTCTCCCGCATCGCCCTCGCCGCGTCTTGAGCGCTGTTGTAAACTTTGAATCCTTCAGTCCAGTGCACTCTCAGTGTGTCCCTTGGGGATTGAAATCGAATCCCCCTCTCTTTTAGAATTTTTTTGATACCCGCATATCTCCGACGTTTAGCCGCCACTTCTGCTGCGTAGTCATGGTCAAAAGTCACTCAGTGACCCTCGACTTCCAGCGGCGTTCGCCAGGCCGTCTTGAGGACGTTCTCTTTAACCTCGAACCTCAAAAAGTTGACAATAATCGCTCTCGGGGGCTTGTTTGGTTGTGGTTTCGGTGCTAACGCCCTGTGCGCCCTTTGAATGTCCAGTTTAATATCCTCCGACATTCCCAGCTCCTTATGAATTAATTTGTCCACATATTCAGCGACCGAGTCTCCCTCTACTCCTTCTTTCAGCCCCCAGATTCGAACATTGCTTCTCCTTGACCTCCCTTCCAAGTCAGACAGTTTCTCTTGAAGCTTAGATTGTTGTTCGAGTGAAGCAGTGAGGATGTCCTGTACCTCTGTAGTCCATTCCTCCACCTCAACTGTACGTTCTTCTAGGATGTCGATTTCTTTCTTTTGCGCCCGCATGTCGACGCCCACGGACTCAAATTTTGTATTAGTTTCCTCTCGAAGGCTATCCAGCCCTTGCTTCATCTCCTCCATTTGCTTGCCAATTTTGTCCAGTTTGGCGTCCATTGTCCGCTGGCCTTTATCAATTTTAGCATGTATCTTGTCCATACCAGTAAGAAAGCTAGCCTGTAGCTCAATCACCCAGCTAGGTTGGTCGGCATCGCTAGCTACCGCTGCGTTAGCCCGTAGCACCTGTTCGTCTTCTTCCTCGTTGTACATATTTTCCGTCTGTTTCTCCGCTTTCTTCTTTTTCTCCTTTCCCTTTCCACTTTGCGAATTACTCATGGCGTCTATTCTTCAAAGTTCGAGTTGCAGCTTTAGGATTTTTTCCGTTTTTTTGCTTAATTGGCCGGGAGCTCTTCTTGTTTGCTGCCTATCGTCTCAGTTGCATACCGGAAGTCGTCCGTCCTGCATGCGTGAGTTGGAATCTCATCCTCGTCGGCAAGCTATATTCATGGAGCGCCCACCTTTTTCGAAGTTAAACTTCCGTCGCTCGGCGCATCGTGCTCCTACCAAATCTCCTAGGAGATCCCGCTCCTTTACTAAACCACGGTGCCTCGTACTCTAACGAGCAGAAGAGATTATCCACCCTCTTCAACTCTGATGGTCTGCGGGCAGGACCAAGATCCGAAACAAACATGAAAAAGAGCTCGTCCTTGGGTGGGCTCGAACCACCATCCTTTCGGTTAACAGCCGAACGCGCTAACCAATTGCGCCACAAAGACCCTGCCACTGCCTTCCCCATACGATCCATATTTGAAAGCAGGTAGCGCAAGCGTGGCCTATAAGACAAGTATGAGCTGGCAGCGGGTGGCGATGACTCAAAAACGGCGTCCGGAATACAAGAACAAAGGTAAAACGTGCGTGAAAGTAAAACTAACGCGATAGGTTTCTGAACGTGGCCGGGGCTCTCGATGATGGTTTTAATGACACAAAGGTGGTGTGAGTAATACAATAAAAATGTTCCGCTCCGATTTTCCACATGGCAAAACGTTTTCGCAGCGTGGCAGTGGGTGTTTGAGATAATATTACTACTTACTATACATATGTACAACAGTTGTACAAGAAGATGCAGAGTTACAAAAAGTGTCTCAAACATACTAACCTGACTGTAGATGATCTGCAAAAAGCAGAGATTGCTATCATTAAGCATTGTCAAAACAATAGCTTCCAGGAAGAGATGTCTGCTCTTCAGAGAAAGGACTCCATCAAGAAGAGTAGTCGAATCTTTAGACTCAATCCACATCTGGAAGAGGGAATACTTCGTGTTGGAGGGCGGCTCAGCCGAGCATCCATGCCAGCCGAAGCCAAGCATCCAATGATCATCCCTAAGAACCATCATGTGACAGACTTGATTCTGCAGGATGCACACGAGCGCCTAGGACACAGTGGACGTAATCATGTCTTGTCTCGCATACGCCAAAGATACTGGATTATAGATGCTACCTCGTCAATCAGAAGAATGCTGTCTCGGTGTACTATCTGTCGAAGACAACATGGTGCATCAGGTACACAAATTATGGCAGACTTGCCAAGAAACAGAGTTCTACCAAACGAACCACCCTTTACCAGAACTGGTGTGGATCTATTCGGGCCATTCAGCGTCAAGCGGGGAAGAGTGTCTGTAAAAAGATATGGGGTGATATTCACCTGCCTTGCATGTCGCGCAGTCCATATAGAAATAGTAACATCATTGGCGACAGACTCCTTTATTCAAGCTCTACGTCGCTTCATTGCAAGAAGGGGTCAGGTAAAGGAAATCAGATCCGACAACGGGACCAACTTCGTCGGAGCTGACCAGGAGCTGAGGAAGGCAATAAAGGAGTGGAATACTTCTCAGATCAAGAGCAGCTTGCTCCAATACGACATCAAATGGTTATTCAATCCACCAACTGGATCCCACCACGGAGGCGTGTGGGAAAGAATCATCCGATCCATCAGAAAGATCATGAGTGCCACATTGAGAGAACAGAGCTTGGATGAGGAAGGCCTTCAAACGTTCTTCTGTGAATGTGAAGCCATCCTGAATAGTAGGCCTATCACTACGCCCTCTAATGACATTAATGACTTGGAAGCTCTTACCCCACAACACTTACTCTTGCTCAAGACTAACCCAAACCTGCCACCGGGTGTCTTCGATAAGGATGATACTTACTCACGCAAGAGATGGAGACAAGTCCAGTACATGAGTGATCTGTTCTGGAAACGCTGGACCAGGGAATACTTACCGTTACTTCAAAAAAGACAGAAATGGAACCATCCAGCACGCAACTTCACCAAGGGTGATGTAGTCTTAATCGTAGACGAATCAGCCCCCAGAGGATCATGGCTGATGGGAAGGATCGTAAAGGTTGTAATGGATGAGCATGGAGTCGTCCGCAAGGTTCAGGTCAAGACAAAGACAAACGAGCTTGAGCGGCCGATCACCAAACTCT
This sequence comes from Neosalanx taihuensis, assembly GCA_030340665.1. NCBI lineage: Eukaryota > Metazoa > Chordata > Actinopteri > Osmeriformes > Salangidae > Neosalanx > Neosalanx taihuensis. The sequence continues at coordinate 4,890,278 of JARGSH010000050.1, read as the reverse complement.
GCCTGCTTCAAGAAGCAGAATGATAAGGACTGTTTAGTATTGAACCTTTATGTTGTAATTGTTTCTAGAGTAGAAAGCAATTAGGGGCCGGGTGTGTAGTGGCCAAAGTATAATTTATGTTAAAATGATAAATAATTTAATATGAGTAATTTCGAATTTATGATTTTGTAAATAGGAATATTTAATGCTTAAAATGTTTAATATTATTTAGGAAAGTTAAAAGAATTAGACTTCACACTTTTAGTTTATCTGTTACGGAGACTAGGCAGAATGTGTACTGTCACTTTAAGAATTGGCCATCTCTGTTTCCTTAAGTGGGGGTTTGGCGCGTGTCTTTGAGTTACAAAGTAGCTGAGTGTGAGTATACAAGCATACAATGTTTCTTACCTGGCTGACTGACTGACTATCTCTGGCATACGTTTAGAACTTCTTTTTTATTTTTTGTCTAGTTTAGTTAATTCATGTGATTTTTGTAAACCTCTGGAAAACAAAGACTAAAGTTCAATTTTTATTTGCAAACTTTTTGTCGAGTGGATTTATTACAAATAACATGGATATAACGAACAGTGCTACTGTGGATCAAAGACGGTCGGTGTAAGTTACAGTATGTTAACTGAAGAACTCAAGCTCAAATAAGAACAAGCCTCTATATATAGTATATGGCATATGGCATTTCAAAATGGGCTCCTCCGGGATTTGAACGCGGGACCTCTCGCACCCAAAGCGAGAAGCATACCCCTAGCCCAACGAGCCAACTTGATTCTGCATTATCAGTTAAAAGCTACTCTTAGAGGGGGGGAAGAAGGGCTAGAATTGATGCTTTCATAAACTACAGTCCTCCAACTTGATGCTGCATTATCAGTTAAAAGCTACTCTTAGAGGGGGGGAAGAACGGCTAGAATCTGTGCTTTCACAGATGATCTGGTGCCTGTGGAGGCCAGGTCATCTGGCACAGCACCCTGTCTGTAACGGGGATTTCCACCAGTTTAGGTGGCTGTGGTTCCATGGTGTAACGGTCAGCACTCTGGGCTCTGAATCCAGCGATCCGAGTTCAAATCTCGGTGGAACCTGGGACGGTGGTTGTGGATGCATCACTTTTTATCGAGTCACTGAAAGGGGCAAAAACAACCCCCTTCTCCCCATCAGGGAATTGAACCCTGGTCTCCCGCGTGACAGGCGGGGATACTAACCACTATACTAACGAGGACACAACGATAGATGCAGTTTTCCATCGGAGATCACCATCAACTCAAGGGCCCTGAATGGAAGGCAGGAATCCACGTGGCATATGGGGCTGGGCAACATGTCAATGTTTTTTCTCATCTGGATGTCCTCAAAAAGTTTACCACGCGGTCAAACCAACTCAAAGACAAGGATGTCGACCACAAAAAGCAATGCATTGGCCGGGAATCGAACCCGGGCCTCACGCGTGGCAGGCGAGAATTCTACCACTGAACCACAAATGCAACCGTATAAGTCATCTATGAGGTCACGTGACACGAGTCGCTCTCACCGTTGCGCCTAGGCGAGAGGATGGAGACGTGCCAAATTGCACCAAGAGTTCAAATCTCGGTGGAACCTGGGTCGGTGGTCGAGGACGCATCACTTTTTATCTAGTCATAATCACAAGTATCAGGATTCACCATACAACTATGTGAAGAGTGAAGGTATGTCCTCAGACATCCGAGTAGCGATGTGATGCGGGTGGGAACCAAAAGGGGCAAAAACAGACTCTTCTCCCCGTCCCAATGCAGAACATGATTCTTATCTTCTACCTGGAGTTCAGGGAGAAATCCACTAACGAGCGCACGACAAAGTGCTACAGGGAAAGCATCCGCTGTAAACTCAGTGTTTGTCAAACATCCTAGTAAGCCTTTCCAAGTAATCTGTAGGCTCCTAAACTTCTGTTTGCAGTCATACGCTTTACTCCAGTCTAGCATGTCTCCTTTTGGTATCACTGCTATCAACGACGGTTGAGTGCATCATAAGGTCCTTGTGGCAGTGGATAACTATCAACTGGGGTCACTAGTTTCTCTGGTGGTTTTTGTACTGGCTGCACCTGACCAGATTCTTTCCTTAACAGTTACTTTTCTCTGTCTATGGCTCTCCTGCATAGCCACAGCAATAGTAACAACATCATATTAATCAACCGTAAAGCAGGCTGCAAATCTTTGGTAGTCTTTCTTATTTCTCTACAGAAATATTGCTACTCTCCACCTGTTTCAGTTCATCCAAACTCTTAGTTGTGGCACTAGTGCTCACTTTTAGCTACTGTGTGTCAATGTGTTTTTGTCATGATATTGATTGCATTCATTCCGCTGTATCCGGGTCTATTTCTAAGTCTGAGAATGGTGTTTTGGCCCGTGCCAAAATCCAAGCCATCTCGAAAGATGTCTTTGTTAAACGCGAAAGTGAAGTGGTGAGCTGCGCTATTTTACTCTTTCTTATTTCACTGCCAGGTGGATAACTTTCATTGAAATTTGGATGCGCAGTTTTGAAATGGTGCTCCAAGTTGCTTCGTTTGAAACAGGCGTGGGTTTGTTTGCATATTAAGCACGGAGGGTTCATGCCATGAAGAATAAATAAGAATTTGTCTGTCTGGCTCGCCCCCTCTCCGTCGTTTTCATGCTGATTTTCGTTTGGTGTTAGTGCTGGTTTTTGCCCTTTTTTATTAAAAAACGACCCATTGTGCCCGCATCTCAAACTGGCTTGCTCTGTCCGTCGTCAATCCCCGCTTGGTGCATAACGGCGCGCGGGTTTGCAGGCCGGCTGTATTCACGCGAGACCGCAGAAAATTACTTAATTTATAGTTATTACCTATTAAGTATTATGCAGATGTTTGCGTTTGTGTTGACTGCATGTTTATGTAGTACATTTGAAAAAAATGTATTGGCTGTGTTACCATATTGTTATAAGATAGTATGCCAGTGCGAGCCACCAATTAGATTAGATTAGATTCAACTTTATTGTCATTACACAGGTACAAGTCCAGGGCAACGAAATACAGTTAGCATCCAACCAGAAGTGCAAAACAGTTATTAACAACAGAATATAATAATATGGATATACTCAATTAATGGATATATTTCAATTAAAGCTTGACGAGCCGAATGTGGCTCGCGAGCCGCGCAATGAGTATCTCTGCTCTACGCTGTCCTCGAGGCCGGCTCTACGCAGGGGCAAGAGGGGGCAGTGCCCCCTCAAATAAATGTCTTGCCCCCTCAAATCAAAATTTTAGAAGTTGAGAAAGCACATCTTAATACGCTCATAAAATGAACATATTACAAGTTGACAAAACGATCTGCAGTAGCAGAAAAAGTCAGCCGAGTATCGCTGTTGCAGTATGCAAATGAGCCCAGACGTAGACCACGGAGCGGTAAAACTTTGAACAAGCAGCAGCAATCAAAGCACAGAGATGACCATAGACATTAAGAAATTCATCAGAAATCAGAAACGTTTCTACCTTATTTATAGCCCGAGGCGAGATTACCACCACCCCCCCCCACCCCCACCTCCACCAAATATCTGCCCTGGTATTTTCTGTTGCGTCTGACTGCTCCCTCATATATGCCTGTCTAGAACCGGCCCTGGCTGTCCTCATTGTCTGTGTATCTTGCACAGTCTCTGGAGTGTTGTGACCCACCATGTTTTCTAGTATGCCACCATTGCTCTGTCTTTGGATCTGGGTTGCAACAGAAATCCAAGGATTGCGCGCCACAAGTCGTGCTGCGTATTTTGAACAGGCAGCTCACGCAGGGACTTGAAGGCTGGACACTCAGATTAAGCTGCTGTGGTGACAAGGTGGAAGTGAAGCATGTGACGAGGTGGCCGAGTGGTTAAGGCGATGGACTGCTAATCCATTGTGCTCTGCACGCGTGAGTTCGAATCTCATCCTCGTCGGCAAGCTATATTCTTTTTCCATTGGTGTGAGTTGCATCAAGCTTGTACTTACATTTACATTTATGTAAGTAAGTAGCCCACACTGACCGGTGGGGACCTCATTCTGAATATTGCTATAACTGTTAGCTGTTCCTTGCACTCTCTAACATCTCCTCTACTCCGTCTCGCTGTCCTCCCCTCCATACCTCCCTTTGGTATGGGGGGACTGAGCTCTCAGCACTTGCGTGGTCATCGGCCAATGTTGGACCTGGTGCCAGTGGACATCGATCCGAGATGGTCTTCCAACCCCGGATCTGGTCGCCAGTCGGACGTCAGTCTCCCTGATGGACAAGGAGAGAGTTCCCGGTCCTTTTCCTCATCCCCCTGCGTGTGATGCTGCGCCAATCATGGGCCCAAGCCCAGTGACTGCCTAAATTGACTTTGTGCGACCTAAGACCCACGTTGAGCATTGAGTATTGATGTTTCAACAACTTGTTAACTCTCTCTAAAGTTATGACTGTTTTAGCCTGTGTTCTGCTCTTCACTTTCTCCAACCGTCCCTGGAGGAGGGGATCCCTCACTGAATTGCTCCTTCCAAGGTTTCTTCCATTTTTTTTGTTCCTAGTGAGTTTTTTCTGGGAGTTTTTCCTTGTCTTCCTTGAGGGTTTAGGTTGGTTGACGGGTTGGTTGAGCCCTCTGTGACATTGCTTGTAAAAAGGGCTATACAAATAAATGTTGATTTGATTTGCTTTTTTCAGCTGAGGAACATCTCTAAACTCAGGCAAATGGTGTCACAAAATGATTTGGAGATGATCATTCATGCGTTTGTGTCTTCACGTTTAGACTACTGTAACAGTTTGTTTTCATGTTTAACCCTCCTGTTGTCTTCGGGTCAAATTGACCCGAAACTGTGTTTCAAAGTAAAAAAAACACCCCTAAATTATATTTTTTCAACTTGATATTTTATGACTTTGTCTAGATTGACCCCAACATTAGGATAAGTGAAATTTGACTTTATTCACATTTCCATGTAAGCTGTACAAAAAATTGCACTACTATTGTCCTCGGGTCAAAATGACCCGACAGTCAAATTGAGTTGAAATCACAGTCACTGAGTCAGTTACACACAACAAACATGTGAGAATGCTTTAGTTCTGTCTATGATCAGTCAGTAGCAGATATAAACATGTGGTTTTCTCCCATGGAGTGCACTTTCTGTAACCACATCTGACCCCATATGGATTTAGATGAGAGTGTATACAAATGCGGGAACAGACAGGTTCTCGTTGTTGAAATGTAACAATATTGCCTATGTTTTCAAACCCTACAGAGGGTAAAAAGCACGGGAAAGCAGGTGCGGGAACCGGCAGCCTATCAAATGATCAAAATGTAACAATATTTGTCAACAAACCCTTGTCTGTCTGGCCTCTCAGATGCTATAAAGGTGCCGTTGATCACAGTACCCCAAATTATCTCTGTGCTGAAGCCATGAAGCGTGCACATTACTCTGTTGAACAGGCTCTAGAGCAGATTTTTGAAAATGTCCAGGAAGACAACAGTGACTCAGAAGAAGAGGAGGAGGTATCAGAAGAAGAAGATGGGGAGGAATACAACCCAGAGCATGATGCCTCATCTTCAGATGAAGAAGAAATGCCTCAAGAGACTTTCCTTTCAAAAAATGGCAAAATAGCATGGTCCTCAGCATCATTTGACCAACATGGCAGGATGGCAGAGCAAAATGTCATGAAGATGACTCCAGGACCCACAAGATATGCCGTTTCCCATGTCCACGATAATGCCTCAGCATTCCACCTGTTCTTCACGCCAGAAATAAAAAAGATAATCCTGGAGATGACAAATCTGGAGGGTTTTCGAAAATATGGAGACAGCTGGAAAAGGATGGATGAGTTTGACCTGTATGCCTACATCGGACTGCTAATCTTAGCAGGTGTGTACAGGTCCCGAGGCGAGGCTGCAGCTAGTCTATGGGATGCAGAGAGTGGAAGGCCAATCTTCCGTGCCACGATCCCCTCAAATGCTTTCACACATACTCAAGACTGATACGATTTGATAACCGTGAGTCAAGACCTGCAAGACGTGTGACAGACAAGCTGGCTGCCATAAGAGAGGTTTGGGACAAGTGGGTGGAGCGGCTGCCATACCTATACAACCTGGGGCCTGATGTAACAGTGGATGAATAAAAATGTATTCAAAACTACTTTTTGCACATATTTGCCACTTTTCTAGACTATAGAAATGCTATACAAATATTGTTACCACCAAATTATTGTTTACCACCTATACAGTAATAAATAATGCAATTGACTCATAAAAAACGAGTGGTGTCTCTTGAATAAATGCTATCTTTCTGCCATGTGAACACGAAAAAAACTCAGGTATTCAAACAATTTGTAGTGACAAGTTGTGTTTATTCAAGCTAAGTCTACATTTGTTGTTAAAAATTCAATTAAGCTGCTTTATTTTGGGGGTTTAGTGAAGGCGGGTCATTTTGACCCGGAGGACACGGGGTGTGCATAGAATATGAGGACAACAGGAGGGTAAAACAAGAAGGAGCTGTCTCGCCTGCAGTTAGTGCAAAATTCAGCAGCGAGAATTCTGACCTGCTCTAATAGGAGGACCCACATATCCCCTATTCTAAAAGCTCTGCATTGGCTGCCAGTGCCCTTCAGGACCAACTTTAAAATTCTGGTTTTAACTTTTAGAGCTTTGCATGATCAGGCTCCATCCTATATTACTGATCTTATTCAGCCTTACACCCCTGCTCGGGCTCTGAGGTCTGGGGAGCAAAATTTGCTAATGGTGCCACGTACTCACCTACGGACCAGAGGTGACCGATCCTTTCATGCTGTTGCTCCCAAGCTCTGGAACGATCTTCCCATCTCTCTGCGTTCAATAGAGTCTGTTGACGCATTCAAACGTCAACTAAAAACCTATTTATTTGTGCAGGCTTTTGCTTAATTTGTTATTGGTGCTGCTATGTTTTATCACTGTATTGTAATTGGCCTTTTAAATGTATGTATATTTTAATCAATATTTTTATGACATTTTAATCTGTTGTTTGCTTCCCATTGTAAAGCGCTTTGTGACCCTGGTCTGCGAGGGGCGCTATATAAATAAAGTTTACTTACTTACATTGTCTCAGGGGTCGTTGGGACCCACAAGATCCTCTGCATTGTCTATTACCCCACATTTGAAAGAATAACACATTAAAGCTGAATATGGCAGCCTTTGCTGTGGCATCTCTGAAACTATGAAATGATCCACCTCTGCCCATAGACAGGCCTCTTCACAGTTTTCCTTGAAGTCACTCCTAAAACCCACATTTTCTCTTTGGCCTTTGTTTCAATTCAGTTTCAACAGTTTCAATTGTTTAATAATACTGTAATCTCTCAGTATTGTTAAAACTTAGTGTGATGTAGCGAGAGGCTAAATAGTTCTTAGCAGGGCAGTTCAACCAGCACAAGGACACAAATCTCAAAATTATGGTTTTTTAATGAGTTGCTCAGGTCAACAAACAAGAATTTCAACAAAAAGAAGCCTGAGTTGTAACCAAACAAAAAAGGTCTTTGGTATCAAAGCCTTAAACTGAAAGTAAACTCAGCGCAAACAGTTTCTTTCCTTTTGGGTTACCAGCCTTACATTCAGGTTCCCAGGATTTCCAGTGTCCATAAAACAAGCAGTTCCTCAAAATAAGGTATTCCAACCAGAGGTAGTCCAGCCCAGCAAGTCTCCCGGTCCACACTATCCGCTCCACCATACACAGCCCACCCCCTTTGTCTCTGTCAGGCTTTTATAGACCTTCCCGCCATCCCCTAATCAATCATGACCTGCAGGTGTGCTGGGTTGTTAGGTCTGGTGAGGAGAAGTGTGGCTTGTAGCTCCACCAGCAGGTGGAGCCCTGAGTGGTTGGGGTTGGAGCCATTTTAGGGGGATGTAGCGCCCCTCCAGGACCCAGCCTCTCGTGACATCACATTAGATTAAATATCCATATGTTACAAAATACACAGGCTACCCTATTCAGATGAAATATCGATTGTCTACGAGGACCTCTGACGAATGGCCACGCTACCACATCGTCAGTGTCTTTCTCGAAGCTGACAGGTTGTGCAGGAGGACGCAAGACTCTCTCAACAGCCAGAAGCAGTTGTACATCACCCGACACAACATGGTGGTGGGTCACAACGTCTCAGATATGGCATGAGGAGTAAATTAAAATGTTTCACTTTATATCTCTATCGTGACAAGTTTTCACCACATGACTTCAGGTCTTTTCGACCCCGAGGAAGTAGAAGCGCTAACGTAACTCACACCAAAGCTAAATCTGAGGAAAAAATCTGCGGACACATCGAGGGTGCCACCTAGGAGCAAACCGTCTCCCAACGGGCCCAATCATCTTGTGGCGCATACCCAACTTTGGTAGGAGCATGAACGGCTGCAGTTGAAGTCTGAATTGTCCACCAGGCCACACTTGCGCTGCCTTCGGTCAATAAGACCCACTGCCACGCTGCAAAAACGTTTCGCAATATGGAAAATTTAGAGCGGAACTTTTTTATTGTATTACTCACACCATCCTTGTGTCATTAAAACCATCAGGCAGGCAAAGGAGCAGGCAGGCAAGCAAAGGAGCAGACAAGCAATGGAGCAGGCAGGCAATGGAGCAGGCAGGCAGTGGAGCAGGCAGGCAAGCAAAGGAGCAGGCAGGCAGGCAGGCAATGGAGCAGGCAGGCAAGCAAAGGAGCAGGCAGGCAATGGAGCAGGCAGGCAAAAGAGCAGGCTGGTAATGGAGCGGGTAGGCAGGCAATGGAGCAGGCAGGCAATGGAGCAGGCAGGCAATGGAGCAGGCAGGCAGGCAGTGGAGCAGGCAGGCAGTGGAGCAGGCAGTGGAGCAGGCAGTGGAGCAGGCAGGCAATGGAGCAGGCAGGCAATGGAGCAGGCAGGCAAGCAAAGGAGCAGGCAGGCAATGGAGCAGGCAGGCAAGCAAACAGCGAGCAGGCAGGCAAAACAGCAGGCTGGTAATGGAGCGGGTAGGCAGGCAATGGAGCAGGCAGGAAATGGAGCAGGCAGGCAGTCAGTGGAGCAGGCAGGCAGGCAGTGGAGCAGGCAGTGGAGCAGGCAGACAAAGAAGCAGGCAGGCAATGGAGCAGGCAGGCAAGCAAAGGAGCAAGCAGGCAATGGAGCAGGCAGGCAAGCAAAGGAGCAGGCAGGCAAGCAAAGGAGCAGACAAGCAATGGAGCAGGCAGGCAATGGAGCAGGCAGGCAGTGGAGCAGGCAGGCAAGCAAAGGAGCAGGCAGGCAGGCAGGCAATAGAGCAGGCAGGCAAGCAAAGGAGCAGGCAGGCAATGGAGCAGGCAGGCAAAAGAGCAGGCTGGTAATGGAGCGGGTAGGCAGGCAATGGAGCAGGCAGGCAATGGAGCAGGCAGGCAATGGAGCAGGCAGGCAGGCAGTGGAGCAGGCAGGCAGTGGAGCAGGCAGTGGAGCAGGCAGTGGAGCAGGCAGGCAATGGAGCAGGCAGGCAATGGAGCAGGCAGGCAATGGAGCAGGCAGGCAAGCAAAGGAGCAGGCAGGCAATGGAGCAGGCAGGCAAAACAGCAGGCTGGTAATGGAGCGGGTAGGCAGGCAATGGAGCAGGCAGGCAGTCAGTGGAGCAGGCAGGCAGGCAGTGGAGCAGGCAGTGGAGCAGGCAGACAAAGAAGCAGGCAGGCAATGGAGCAGGCAGGCAAGCAAAGGAGCAAGCAGGCAATGGAGCAGGCAGGCAAGCAAAGGAGCAGGCAGGCAAGCAAAGGAGCAGGCAGGCAATGGAGCAGGCAGGCAAAGGAGCAGGCTGGTAATGGAGCAGGTAGGCAGGCAATGGAGTAGGCAGGCAAGCAAAGGAGCAGGCAGGCAAGCAAAGGAGCACGCAGGCAGTGGAGCAGGCAGCAGAGCGGTAGATAAACAGATTGGCGACACTCCCATAGGACTCCATAGGAAATAGTGGCGGCTCGACTTCCGGGTAATGGAGCCCTCAATAGTTCCAAACGTTCCTTCCATGGCGCTGGACTACATGTGTTTCTATGGCTGCACAGCAAGAAACTTGGGAGGTAAGTTGATGAAATACCGGCCAATTCCAAAGAATTAAATGTGTTACTTATATCAGAGGTCCTTTATTATCTAGATATCACAATTTATCGGTATGTCCTGGATATAATTAGGTTGTTTTCAGCTATAGCCTGCTAGCTTGTGGAGGGTTATAGCCTCCTGATGTTTTTGTATGAACAGTGATTCATTAACAGTTGTAAATGTACCAGTGTAAAGTTTATTTTTAATATTTACTGTTCAAAAGCAAGTTCACTGCTGTTTGTCCCATAGGAGAACAGGGCAGCGGGAGCTTTGTTTGGAACTATTGAGAGCTACATGAATCACGTGACCGCGCTGGCGGTGAGATCAGAGGTTGTCGCCACTCTGAATATCGCTCTGCACCCATGGATGTATTAATATAACTGGATGTGGTATAGAAAAATGGCGGTCGTTGATTTCAGTGAAGTTGCTCATCTGGCACATAGCTGACATCAATGCTGGACCATGAGTCACACCCCCTGCAGGACTCAGTGTGTGAAGGAGAGATTCCGCAGGTCCTTCCTTCCTGCTGCTGTCAGACTGTTCAATAAACACTGCTGTCCATAGCCACTACCAGGTGCAACATATGGATGTATCTGGTAGGCTTATACTGTGGATTAGTGATACATCTGGAATAATGATGTAGTTTGTTAGTGCTCCTAGTGATCATCTAGTGTTTTAGCTTGTTTTTAAACAGACCCTGCTGCACCTAAGCCTTTGGCACAATTTTCATGTGTGTGGTTCTAGTTGACTCTTAGTGAAATGTTGGTTGAGTAGCCTATCTCAGAAGCTGTGGCCTTTATAGCCTCCAGCTCTCACTGAAGACACAAGGTTAAAGTGGACGTTTTTGTCTACTTATTTGGAAACAGCAGAGGTAAAATTATAAATGTTTACCACAACATGGACTTGAGCGAGATGTTATCTCGCTGATGAAGCATTTGAAAGCCTCACCACATATTGTCTAAATCAAACAGGAAAGGACATTTAAAGAAGGTCTTTGGCCCGTGTGGGGATCGAACCCACGACCTTGGCGTTATTAGCACCACGCTCTGACCAAGTGAGCTAACCGGCCACACCTGCTGTACTGACGGGCCAGAGCTGCTTTGTTGACAGGCCAGAGCTGCCGAGCCAACCTCTCCAGACGCAGATGGTGCCCTTTGAACACCTGTCAAACGACCCTTTCGTTTGGAAACGGATGCTATTTTGGTTATGAAAAAAAACAACTACCCTGTGTGAGGCTCGAACTCACGACCTTCAGATTATGAGACTGACGCACTGCTTACTGCGCCAACAAGGCTTGGAAGCTAGCAAGGCCCCTCCCCCCAGACAGTTTTAATGAAACGCGTGAGCCTGACAAAATGACAACAAAAAGACAAACCTTCCTGTTACCTGTGGGATAGGAGAGTGTGAGCAAATGCCCTCTTCTCTCAAGTATTGTGGGTTTAACTCCAAGCTCAGTCAGCGAGCAGTGAGGCGAAAGGATGTTGGTTCGAGTCCGTGGTTGTTTCTGATGTGGGCCCTGCCCTGTTCGAAAAGGACCTGCCCCGACCATCAGAGTTGAAGACACTGGAAAATCTCTTCCTCGTGCTTCTCAGAGAGGCGCCGTGGCTTAGTTGGTCAAAGCGCCTGTTAAGTAAACACGAAATCCTGACTTCAAATCTCAGCAATGCCTTTATTTTGGCCAAGGTCTCCTAGGAGTTACTCAGCCTGGGCACTTTAGCCCTGCAACTAGGTGCTCATGTTTTGACAGCAATTGACAAATCCCCCCTGGTGGTCTACTGGCTAGGATTCGGCGCTTTCACCGTCGCGGCCCGGGTTCGATTCCCGGTCAGGGAAAACTCTCTATGGTAGAGCTTTTCAACCCCTCAAGCTGTTGTCGGTGTTTAAATTGCTCTTTCTAATTCCATGTCATTGTGACCTATTGCGTTGCTTGGAAGGAACCAGGAACTCCGAACGCTCAGATAAAAGGCCACTGCGTCGTCCTCGAGGCAAGGCTTATTGGTGGGACCAACACTGTCAACACCTCAGCAAGCGCCGCAACAAGGTTTGAACAAACATCGCCCGAACAGGGACTTGAACCAGGGACCCTCAGATTAAAAGTCTGATGTTCTGCCGACTGAGCTATCCAGGCCCTGTACGGGGACCGCCGATACGGAAAGATGCCTTCCTTACAAATCCTGAACATAACTCTTGTCAACGCCATGTCAGGGAGGAAGGAAAAGAGTGGCAGCCATGGTTACGTTTGATCGGGGTGGCTCAATGAGGTTGAAGGCGGTGGGGCGTCCTATTGTCGTGTCCTCGTTAGTATAGTGGTTAGTATCCCCAATCTCAATTCTGACGTTGTGCTATCTGTGGCTGAAACGCATGAGCCTCAAGCCCTACTGGCAAAGTGGATGGGGCGCTGGCCTCATACTGCTGAGATTGTGGGTTTGAAAATCTGCAACAGCAGCAGAGTGGCGCAGCGGCAGCGTGCTCTGCCCATAACCCAGAGGTCGATGGATCGAAACCATCCTCTGCTATGAGACGTTTGACCTTCATGGTCTCTTGGGCTTTAAGTCTTTGCCAGACTCCGAAATGGTAGGGTCAGCATGGCTTTTTTAGTACCGCTCCAGTGCGGGGTCTGCAGTCCCTCTCCAGACGCAGATGGAGACCTTTGAACGCCTTTCAAATGACCCCTTTCATTTGGAAACGGATGCTATTTTGGTTATTAAAACTGACCCGTGTGAGGTTCAAATTCACGAGGTTCAAAATCCATATTAGACTAAAGGCTTTCTTTGCTATCTCAAATAAAGGAGGACTGGAGCGTTGCATGCCTACAATGCCAAAATACCAGCTACAGTCTCACCCTTCGATAGCTCAGTTGGTAGAGCGGAGGACTGTAGTTTATGACTGGATTGGAAATCCTTAGGTCGCTGGTTCAAATCCAGCTCAAAGGAGTTTTACTTTTTTCCACTTTTTTGCGGTTTAAACTATTTACAGTCCAAATGCAGGATAGCAGACAAAGCAGGGTGACCCTATTTTGAAAGCGGTGTACAGACTCGTTTCTCTTAACGGGAACCGAACCGATGGCGTGGATGTGAAAGCACAGATTCTAGCCCTTCTTCCCTCCCTCTAAGAGTAGCTTTTAACTGATAATGCAGCATCAAGTTGGCTCGTTGGTCTAGGGGTATGAGTCTCGTTTTGGTTGCGAGAGGTCCCAGGTTGAAATCCCGGACGACCCTGTTTTAAAACGCCAGGCAAGCCCTGTATGGTACGTTGTTGGAAAATCCATATTAGACTAAAGGTTTCTTTGCTATCTTAATTGGAGGAGGACTGGAGCGTTGCATGCCTACAACGCCAAAATACCAGTTACTCTCTCACCCTTCGATAGCTCAGTTGGTAGAGCGGAGGACTGTAGTTTATGACTGTATTGGAAATCCTTAGGTCGCTGGTTCCAATGCGGCTCGAAGGAGTTTTACTTTTTTCCTCTTTTTTTGCGGTTTAAACTATTTACAGTCCAAATGCAGGATAGCAGACAAAGCAGGGTGACCCTATTTTGAAAGCGGTGTACAGACTCGTTTCTCTTAACGGGAACCGAACCGATGGCGTGGATGTGAAAGCATCAATTCTAGCCCTTCTTCCCCCCCTCTAAGAGTAGCTTTTAACTGAAAGTCGCCAGGCAAGTTGGCTTGTTGGTCTAGGGGTGTGATTCTCGCTTTAGGTGTGAGAGGTCCTGGGTTCAAATCCCGGTAGAGCACATTTTGAAACTACCACCAACTCAAGGTCCCTGAATGGGACGGTGGTCAAGGATCCGTCACTTTTTATCGAGTCATATTCACAAGCATCAGGATTCGCCATACAACTATGTGAGGAGTGAAGGTATGTCCTCAGTCATCCGAGTAGCGCTGTGATGGCGAAGCGGGTGGAAACCAAAAGGGTTAATAACAGTCCCTCCTCACCGTCAGGGAATTGGAAGGTGGGAATCTGCGTGGCAGGAGGGGCTGGGCAACATGTCAATGTTTTTCCTCATCTGGCTGTCCTCAAAAAGTTTACATCTCCCTTCATAACTTTTAGTCAGTAGTAATATTATCTCGAACACCCACTGCCACGCTGCGAAAACGTTTTGCCATGTGGAAAATCGGAGCGGAACGTTTTTATTGTATTACTCACACCGCCCTTGTGTCATTAAAACCATCATCGAGAGCCCCGGCCACGTTCAGAAACCTATTGCGTTAGTTTTACTTTCACGCACGTTTTACTTTTGTTCTTGTATTCCAGACGCCGTTTTTGAGTCATCGCCACCCGCTGCCAGCTCATACTTGTCTTATAGGCCACGCTTGTGCTACCTGCTTTCAAATATGGATCTTATGGGGTAGGCAGTGGCGGGGTCTTTGTGGCGCAATTGGTTAGCGCGTTTGGCTGTTAACCGAAAGGATGGTGGTTCGAGCCCACCCAAGGACGAGCTCTTTTTTCATGTTTGTTTCGGATCTTTGTCCTGCCTGCAGACCATCAGAGTTGAAGACGGTGGATAATCTCTTCTGCTCGTTAGGGTACGAGGCGCCGTGGTTTAGTGAAGGAAGTACAAGCTTGACGCAACTCACACCAAGGGAAAATCTGATGAAATAATCTGCCGAAACATCGAAGATGTCACCTAGGAGTAAGCCGTCCCCCAACGGGCACAATCATCTTGCGGCGCATACGCAGATTCGGTAGGAGCAAGATGCGCCAAGCGACAGACGAAGTTGAACTTCAAAAAAAAGTGGGCGCCTCATGAATATGGCTTTCCTACAAGGATGAGATTCGAACTCACGCGTGCAGAGCACAATGGATTAGCAGTCCATCGCCTTAACCACTCGGCCACCTCGTCACTTGCTTCACTGCCCCCTTGTCACCACCGACAGCTGAAATCTGAATTGTCCACCAGGCCACGCTCGCGCTTCCTTCGGTCGATAAGACCCACTGCCACGCTGCGAAGACGTTTCGTGATATGGAAACTTGGAGCGGAACGATTTTATTGTATTACTCACACCGCCCTTGTGTCATTAAAACCATCATCGAGAGCCCCGGCCCAATCAGAAACCTTTCGCACTAGTTTTATTTTACGAACAGCCACCATTTCGGAACAGTTTGTAGTTTTTTCTGGGTTTCCCGCTCTATTAAGCAGTTGGTTTCTGTACTGTAGTGGTTATTACGTTCGCCTTACACATGGATGGTCCCTGGTTCGAAACTGGGCAGAAACTTCATTCTGCTTTTGTCAATTTCCAATTATGCCCACTGACTAAGTTGAGGCTTGTTTGAGTTGGCCTGTTTTCGGAAACGCCAAGTCAAATGTCCTGGTGCCGCTTGTACGCTCATTCCGTAGCTTCTGCTGATCCCTGCGAGGACCCGATCAGGTCTGAAACATGCTCAGCAGGAAGCCTGAGAACCAGCGCTGGGAAGGTTTGACTCAGACCACCCTGATTGTTGTTAGCTTGCTGAAAAACGTTCAACTAGCTAGAATTCCTACGTTGCCTTAATGGACAAGGCAGATGATCTTGTGTGTTCCAACGACCCCCGACACAACGCAAGTGTGGGGCAAAAGACAGCGCAAGCAGTAAAGGTCAGGAGAGCGTGGGGGTTCAAAATCTCATAGCAGAGGATGGTTTCGATCCATCGACCTCTGGGTTATGGGCCCAGCACGCTTCCGCTGCGCAACTCTGCTACCTGTAACCCCAGATGGGACTTGAATCCACAATCCCTTTAAAAGGCCAGTGCCTTATCCATTAGGCCACTGGGGCTGGAGGCTATCACTACTCCGCTCCACTGGGTGGTAAGAGGGGTGGAGCAATGCAGCTGAATCGATGGCGCAGGCTGCAGTGCGTATTTGTGAGTTTGAGCCTCACATGGCGCAGGGTTGTGAATGTTGGTGTACTAGATAAGATAAGATAATCCTTTATTTGTTCCGCAGGGTGGTCATTGCAGTTTGCAACAGCAGCAGTGAACACTACAGCCCTCAGAATAACAGTTTAAAATATACAAAAATACAAAGGACACGATAGAGGGGATCCTATCAAAAATGAAGGTAAGAATCTAAGAGTATGCGAAAGCAACATAGTATATAAAGTAAAGGACAGTTAAATGGTAGATAACGTCATAACGCCTTTTCTTTGAGGGTGGCACACTATGCTCATCTACTTGACATATTTTCCCTTGTTTCCCAAACACCCAATTTGCAAAAATGGCACTCGAGCCAGCCAGGAGTCGAACCTAGAATCTTCTGATCCGTAGTCAGACGCGTTATCCATTGCACCACTGGCCCACGTCTAAGGGTTGTCACCCAGTCTCATTATCTGAAGGTCTTGAATTTGAACCTCACACGGGTCAGTTGTATTTTTTTATGTTTTAATAACCAAAAAAGCATCCGTTTCCAAATGAAAGGGGTCATTTGACAGGCGTTTAAAGGTCGCTATGTGCGTCTAGAGAGGGACTGCAGACCCCGCACCGGAGTGGTACTAAAAAAGCCATGGTGATCAAGAGCTTGGAGAACGCGGGCATCGATCCCGCTACTTCTCACATGCTGAGCTACTTCCCCTTGCTGACCCTACCACTTCAGAGTCTACAGGAATTGTGCCAAAAGCCAAACTGATGCGCAGTGTCTGTAACGGGGATTTCCATCAGTATAGGCGGCTCGATGATGTAACGGTCAGCGCTCTGAATCCAGCGATCCGAGTTCAAATCTCGGTGGAACCTGGGTCGGTGGTCGAGAACGCGTCACTTTTTATCTAGTCATAATCACAAGTATCAGGATTCACCATACAACTATGTGAAGAGTGAAGGTATGGGGCTGGGCATACAGGGATTTCCACCAGTCTAGGTGGCTGTGGTTCCATGGTGTAACGGTCAGCACTCTGGGCTCTGAATCCAGCGATCCGAGTTCAAATCTTGGTGGAACCTGGGTCGGTGGTTGAGGAAGCATCACTTTTTATCTAGTCATAATCACAAGTACCAGGATGCACCATATAACAGGGGTGTCCAATCCTGGTCCTCGAGGGCCGTTGTCCTGAAGGTTTTAGGTGTTTCCCTGAACCAGCACACCTGATTCTAATGAAGGGTCGTTATCGAGCTCTGTTGAGGTGTGCTGGAGCAGGGAAACATCTAAAACCGTCAGGACATTGGCCCTCGAGGAACAGGATTGGACACCCCTGCCATATAACTATGTGAAGGTATGTCCTCAGTCATCCAAATAGCGATGCGAAGGCTGTGATGGCGAAGCGGGAACCAAAAGGGGCAAAAACAGCCCCTTCTCCCCGTCAGGGAATTGAACCCTGGTCTCCCACGTGACAGGCGGAGATACTAACCACTATACTAACGAGGACACAACAATAGTTGCAGTTTTCCATTGGAGATCACCATCAACTCAAGGGCCCTGAATGGAAGGTGGGAATCCACGTGGCAGATGGGGCTGGGCAACATGTCGAGGTTTTTTCTCATCTGGATGTCCTCAAAAAGTTTACCACGCGGTCAAACACACTCAAAGACAAGGATGTCGACCACAAAAGCCATGCATTGGCCGGGAATCGAACCCGGGCCTCCCGCGTGGCAGGCGAGAATTCTACCACTGAACCACCAATGCAACCGTATAAGTTGCCTATGAGGTCACGTGACACGAGTCGCTCTCACCGTTACGCCTAGGCAAGAGGATGGAGACGTGCCAAATTGCACCAAGAGTTCAAATCTCGGTGGAACCTGGGTCGGTGGTCGAGGACGCATCACTTTTAACTAGTCATAATCACAAGTATCAGGATTCACCATACAACTATGTGAAGAGTGAAGGTATGTCCTCAGTCATCCGAGTAGCGATGTGATGGTGATGCGGGTGGGAACCAAAAGGGGCAAAAACAGACTCTTCTCCCCGTCCCAATGCAGAACTTGATTCTCATCTTCTACCTGGAGTTCAGGGAGAAATCCACTAACGAGCGCACGACAAAGCGCTACAGGGAAAGCATCCGCTGTAAACTCAGTGTTTGTCAAACATCCTAGTAAGCCTTTCCAAGTAATCTGTAGGCTCCTAAACTTCTGTTTGCAGTCATACGCTTTACTCCAGTCTAGCATGCCTCCTTTTGGTATCACTGCTATCAACGAGCATTTGAGTGCATCATAAGGTCCTTGTGGCAGTGAATAACTATCAACTGGGGTCACTAGTTTCTCTGGTGGTTTCTGTACTGGCTGCACCTGACCAGATTCTTTCCTTAACAGTTACTTTTCTCTGTCTATGGCTCTCCTGCATAGCCACAGCAATAGTAACAACATCATATTAATCAACTGTAAAACAGGCTGCAAATCTTTGGTAGTCTTTCTTATTTCTCTACAGAAATATTGCAACTCTCCACCTGTTTCAGTTCTTCCAAACTCTTAGTTGTGGCAATAGCAGTCTGCACAAGCAATGCCCTGTTAACATGTTCAAACAAAGAAAGAGTTCTCTCTCTCTGTAACTTTATCAGTTTGATCACGTTTTAACCAAGAGTCCCGGACAGAAACTCTTGATCATTCTTAGCTTCTCTATCAGATTCACTTTTAGCTTGCTCACACCATATCTTCACAAAATAGCTGGCACGTCTCATAGCTTCAGTTGCCCAGAGCAACAAAAAACAGCCAGATTACATATTGTTTGCAATACGACTTGTTTCCTTTTCTATCAAGACCGCATTTAACTCTCCAGTATTTTTTTTACATCAAACGTTCACTCCAGTGGGAAACAATGCATCGTGTCATATTTAGTCCACTCATGCCATTTCTCAATGCTTGAAACTGCTTGAATTTCATATAAATCAAACATAAATGGGGTTGGACTATTCTCAAGTAACAATGTCTCTATTGCTCCCGTGCTGGAACCTTGATTACCCATACTGAATTAAAATGTATCTGTAACAACTCAGAACGGCATGTGGCCAACTCTCTTGGCTCCAAGTCTCAACTTTAGCCTTTTGTAGCAAGGATCATACGGCACTTTACAATAGTCACAAACCCACATAGCACTCTAGACCAAGCACATAGCAATATTAAAGAATCACAAATCTACACAAGCATATGATGGTGAACAATAGAACTACAATATTGTGTGGTAGTGGACTACAAATATGGCCTATTCTCGCTTTCCAGGCGCTTGATTATGGCACCGCTATCCTGCCAGTTGTTGAAGAAAGTGTTTTGTCCGTCTCTTCGTAAACGGAGTCACAGTTCAGTTGAGTTCTGGATTAAATAAGTATTTAACAACCTGCAGATTGGGAGAGTAATGACCAGACCTCTGGTCTGGAGATCACTACCAACTCATGGGCCCTGAATGGAAGACGGGAATCCACATGGCAGATGGGGCTGAGCAACATGTCAATGTTCTTCCACATCTGGCTGTCCTCAAAAAGTTGAGGACAAAGTTGATGCAGAAAGAAACTAGTTTTGCAGGATGAAAATCTACCTGAATGGAGAATGCTGGCATCGATCCTGCTGCCTCTCGCACACAAAGCAAGCTCTCTACCACTAGAGCTAATCCCAAATTTCGTAATCCTCCTAGTTTCATAGTTTCTTGAAAGAATTCAAATGAATTCAGTCTTGCACCACAGTCATCAATGATAGATAGAAAAGGATCATGGAGAATGCGGGCATCGATCCCGCTGCCTCTCGCATGCGAAGCAAGCGCTCTACCACTTGAGCTAATTCCCCATTGGTGATTCATTTGATGGGGAACTTGTCATCGACTGCATGAGGACCCAATAGGTCCACGTCTCAGGACAAATGGTGCCTTGAAAGAGTTCAAATGGTTTCTGTCTTGTACCACAGTCATACATGCTCGTTTGAGACAAATCTTCCTGGGAAAAACATGATGGAGAATGCGGGCATTGATCCCGCTGCCTTTTTTTTTATTGAGTCATAATCACAAGTGTGACGACCCTGGTGGGTCTCTGGGTAACTGCATGTATAATCAGTGCTCTTTCCTATGTGCCCAGGTCACGTTCCCTAATGGCCATGGGTATAAGAGGCCCACCTCCCTCAACATGGCGGTCGATCTCCTCCTCCCGGTCTTGGCTGTTGTTTTCGTTTTGGTTACTTTCCCCTAGACTGACTTTACTTTAGCTTACTTGATGTTTACTATTATTTAATAAATATCTTCTTTATTTGCAACCTGCGTGGGCCTCCCCTCTATGTTTCATTGCTCATGAGCCGGCAGTGTTACAACTGGAATTTAAAACTATATTGAACGTGCAGTGACGGAATTAACTTGCTCTCGGGAGAAACTAAACCCGAGCAGATAAAAACGAAGACGAATCGCAAGCGCAAACAAACGCCGATAACAATGGCAGGTGATCAAACAAAGATCAAAGAGACTGACCTCCTAAGTCTGATGCTTAGTATTAAGGCTGAACTTGGTGCATTCCGTGATGATTTCAGTAAGCACTCCGGTGAAACGAAACAAGAAATTGCGAAGTTGATGCTGGAAATAAAAGGAATGCAAGCTCCCAGCAGCACCTTTGTACACTTCATTGTAAGAATGAGCACATGTATGTTGCTTGAAGGCCCTTTTGATTTTCCAGTTAAGACAGTCTGAATACGTCAGGTGATTCAGAACTCCTTCAGCAAGCTATCTCATTCGGTAGAGCGTGAGACTCTTAATCTCAGGGTCGTGGGTTTGAGCCCCACGTTGGGCGTGACAACTTTAAAGCCTTTCCTGCACTTTCCAAAGCATCTTAAAGACTGATAAATAATGTTAAAATATGGGTGCTGTGGCTTAGCTGGTTGAAAGCACCTGTCTTGTAAACCGGAGATCCTGGGTTCAAATCCCAGCTGCACATTTGTAGACTTCATTGTAAGAATGAGCACATGTATGTTGCATAAAGGCACTTTTGATACTCCAGTTCCGAAAGTATGAATACGTCAGGTCTCTCTCTGGTTGCTGTCTTGTACCACAGTCATACATGCTCGTTTGAGACAAATTTTTCCTGGGAAAAACATGATGGAGAATGCGGGCATCGATCCCGCTGCTTTTTTTTTATTGAGTCACAATCACAAGTATCAGGAGTCACCATACAACTATGAGAAGAGTGAAGGTATGTCCTCAAACTCATGGGCCCTGAATGGAAGACATGTCGATGTTTTTTTCTCATCTGGATGTCCTCAAAAAGTTTACCACGCAGTCAAACCAACTCAAAGACAAGGATGTCGACCGCAAGACCCATGCATTGGCAGGGAATCGAACCCAAGCCTCCTGCAGGGCAGGCGAGAATTCTACCACTGAACTACCAATGCAACCATATACATTTGGGGTGCACACACTTTTTCAGAAAGCAAGCTACTTACAAAATGACCGAGTCAAAGTGATCTACCTACTATAAAATTACGCAACGTATAATTATTCGGAAATATATTGAGAAGTCTTCATAAGTGTGAAGTTATTCAGGTTTGTTGTGATATGTTGGCGATCTATTGTGGGGGAGAAACCTCCCCCTGTTGGATAAGTGGGGCGGATGCTTTAACCTGCCGGATCTGCTTCATGTGAAACCTGTTTGTTTTAACCAGTGAAACTGAACTGTTGTTTACCTGGCGATTAGCATGTGGAAAACAGGAATGCTGAGGAGAATAAACACTACTAAAAATATTACCGAGCTTGAGTGAGACACTGATTCACCGGTTTAGAACACCCTTGATGGTGGGAGTTACAAGGTTAGTGTAGGTAGCCGAGTAAAACCGTACAATAAGAACCATATATGTTAGTACACCTATATAATTGTGTGAACCCATATTGCTTGTTACAACCCCAACACAAAATAAGGAAATCAGCTTACAAATCAATAACTTTGATTTACAAAAAAACAACACAGGGATCAAGGATGACTGCCAGTGGCACCAAATGAAAGAAATAAATAATAACCCACCCCCCCTTGACAGGTGCTAAGCACCCATAAATACAGTGGGTGGTGCTCACTCTTATGTTGGAGTACTTTTTCTCTGTGAGTACGCTCCAGAATTGTCCATGAGCTCTGGCCTTCAGCTCAATGTCGGCTTGTAGTGTCAAAATCTCATCTTCCACTCCAGAAGAGTTCTGGTGAAACAGTGTTGCAATTTTTTATGCGACTGAAACAACGTCAGCATCTTCCTGAAAATGAATACATGAATGTAGCGATTGGCTCGCGTAAAGCAAAGTCTTGACTGCTGTCCTGACAACTGGGATTTTAGTTCCTTAACCTTTATCTTTCTCAACTCACTTTTCGGGTGTAAGTTAGTGTCGTAGTTTTTATGTACAGTCTGAAAATGCCGCTCCACATTTCCCTTTTTCGGTATAGCGACTGCAGTCTGGCAGATGAGGCAAACGCACTTTGAAAATAACATAGTGAAAAAAAAATCCAACTCCCATTCCGTATGGAGATGGTAAGTTTAGTCTATTTATTTGGTACAGCTTCCCCACTAATTTTTATACTCTTAAGTTTAGAAGTTGTAAATTGGAAGATAACTCGCCAATATGAGCACATGCGCAGAGGTCAGATTGGTCAACCCGACTGTTAGTCAAGTGACAAATGTCATAGCGAGGATAATTGGCTGACGTCTACGTTTGCATTTTATCTATCCATATAAGATTTGATGTTGCTGTTTGAAAGTCTTGTTAAACTGGATTTTATATGTATTTCAATAAATCTGAAAAAAAGGGAGTTTACGTTTTAATACCTTCGCGATCGACTGGTAGATCGCAATCGACGTATTGAGCACCCCTGGTCTAGGGGTATGATTCTTGCTTCAGGTGTGAGAGTTCCTGGTTTCAAATCCTGGATGAGCCAATTTTGAAATGCCAGTCCCTGTGGCTGCCTAAACTGACTTTGTGCTACCTCAGACCCAAGTTTAGCATTGAGTTTTAATGTTTCAATGACCAATTCACTCTTTCTAGAGATATGACCGTTTAGCCTGTGTCCTGCTCCACTCTTTCACCAACCGTGCCTGGAGGACAGGATCCCTCACTGAATTGCTCCTTCCAAGGTTTCTTCAATATTTTCTCCCTAGTAAGATTTTCTGGGAGTTTTTTTATTGTCTTCCTTAAGGGTTTAGGTTTGTTGAGGGGCAGAGTTAATACGCTTAAAATAAATGGAGCGTCAATGTTGGTCATTTAAAACAAGTTATGTGAAGATCTTTGTAGGCATTCACGTTGTCAAATGACGGTGTGGCCTAATGGATAAGGCGTCTGACTTCGAATCAGAAGATTAAGGGTTCAAGTCCCTTTGTGGTTGTTGTCAGCATGATGTTCCTCAGAAATAGATGAGTTTTAACTGTGATTGATAACATTTTAAGGCTGTGATTGTGCTCAAACATGGTAACAGGTTGTCTCAAAGGGACCATCTGAACTTGATGCATCTTGACTGCAGTCCTACTGTCACGCTCGCCTTGTTTTATGCTGTTTGTATTGATTCTGTTGCTGGAGACGACAGGGAACAGGGCATTCTTAAATTATTATTTTAGAGTTTCTCTTCCTTGGAACAGATTTTATGTTCCAACCGAGGGGGGCTGGTGTTTTCTTGGTGTGTAAGGCTATGTCAATTGCCCTTTTTTGGTCTGTTAAGCTGCACTTGATCGGTGTGGGCCTCTTTCTTGATATTGCTGTAACTGTTAACTGCTCTTACCACTCTAATATCTCCTCTCCTCTCTCTCTCTGTCTTCCCTCCATACCTCCCTTTGGTGTGGGGGGTCTGAGCTCTAAGCACATGCGTAGTCGTCGGCCTATGTTGGACCTGGTGCCAGTGGACATCCTTCTGAAATGCTCTACCCACCCTGGATCGGATTGCCAGTTGGACGTTGGTCTCCCTGATGGACAATGCGCCAGTTCCCGGTCCCTTTCCTCATCCTCCTGCCTGTGATGCTGCATCAATCATGGGCCTAAGCCCTGTGGCTACCTAAACTGACTTTGTGCTACCTCAGACCCAAGAGCTTTGGGTTTTGATGTTTCAACTGCCAATTCACTCTTTCTAGAGATATGACTGTTTAGCCTGTGTTCTGCTCCTCTCTTTCAACAACCGTCTCTGGAGGAGGGGATACCTCACTGAATTGATTCTTCCAAGGTTTCTTAAATTTTTCTCCCTAGTGAGTTTTTCTGGGAGTTTTTCCTTGTCTTCCTTAAGGATTTAGGTTGGTTGAGGGGCAGTTCTATGGGCACATGTGAAACCCTTTGTGACATTGATTGTAAAAAGGGCTATACAAGCTGATTAATAGGGTTTAAAAAATGGAGCTTCGATGTTGGTCATTTAAACCAAGTTGACCGCGTGGCCTAATGGATAAGGCGTCTGACTTCGAATCAGAAGATTAAGGGTTCGAGTCCCTTCGTGGTTATTGTCAGCCTGATGTCGGCGAGTTGTAACTGTGGTTGATAACATTTTATAATAATGTCATTGGCCTGACAGATCAGTTTGTTGAATCTGTTGGCGTCCACCGCCCTCAACCTACTGCCCCAGCAGGCAACAGCATAGAGCAGTGGTCTTCAACCCTGGTCCTCAGGACCCACTGTCCTGCATGTTTTGGATGTTTCCCCCTTCCCACACACCTGATTCTAATGCATGATCGTTTACCAGGATTCTTCAGAGCTAGATAACGACCCATGCATTAGAATCAGGTGTGTTGGAGCAGGGAAACATCTAAAACATGCAGGACAGTGGGTCCTGAGGACCAGGGTTGAAGACCACTGGCATAGAGGATAGCACTATCCACCACAGACTCATAAAACATCCTCAACATTGTCTGGCAGACGTTGAAGGACCTCAGCCTCCTCAGGAAGTAGAGGCAGCTCTGGCCCTTCTTGTAGACGGCTGGAGTGTTCGCACTGACCGCCTGAATGGAAACAGGGGTCACTGTTGTCCTGGTCCTTCTCAGGTCGATGACCCCCTCCTTGCACTTTGCCGCATTGATGATTCCGAATAGTCTGTAGTTTAGTGGATGAATTGTTCTTCCTGCATTATAAGGTCATGACTTTCTTCGGAGCTCTGAGTAAGTGTCTGACAAATTAATTAAATAGAATGAACACACGCTCATCAAGTTAGCATGCCTGAACTCTCATGTTCCTCATCTAAACATGCTGATGCGTAGGTCTCCATCAGAAATGCATTATGGGTACTGTAAATATTTTAGAATAATACAGATTTGATGCTCACTACCTTGTATTTGGTTAATGTTATTCACAGGGTTAGCGTTGTATTGTCAAGCTTCACATGAATGACTAGGTTTAGTTTGTCACCATCAGTGTGAATGACGGCAGTTTAAATTCCTTCCCCCTCTCACCTGGGTGTTTGTTAAGATTATACTTTAAGGGATCATTTCCAGTGTTGGGCAAGCTACTTGGAAAGTGTAGTGAGCTAAGCTATCAGTTACTCTGCATGAAATGTAGCTTCACTACACCGAAGCTACCCCCCTGAGAAATGTAGCAAGCTAAGCTACAGCAACATGGCAAAAGTAGTTTAACTACATCAAAGCTATTTTTTAATGGAACAACTTTTTATTGGAACAACTTCATCCCAAGACAAAGCTATCTCAGTGATCAATAAAACTGTCAATCAGATAAATAAGCAGGCAAAAATTTTACATTCAATTGTTTATTAAACAATTATTAAACTGTGTTCTCACTGCTCCAAAACCAGAACAGAAAAATCTGCTCTAAACTGCTCTATTATGTTTATTTTGTACTATGCCATTAAAGACAATGTGCAACTAACTCAACGTCCACCTCACCCTCTGCCATCTTTTCACCAAGTAACGTAACTCACTCAAGTAAGCTAGCTTGTCCGTATTCCCCTGCATCAGAGACGTAGCCAGCCCAAGGATTGGTCCGTGTTGTCACCGTCATACAGAAGCGCTTCTGTCAGCTCCACCTACATGGCCTTATATGGCGGTAGTGTCACTGACTCCTCTTTTTATTTCAGACCGCATTAGAAAGCTCCGCTGAGCTGAGCTTCAGAGATGTTAGTAAAAATGTAGCTCATGTGGACGCTACCGCACTACTTGGTTAATAAAAGAGCTAAGCTACTTAAAAGCTATTTGATTCAGAAAACAGCGACGCTACCACCACGCTACTGAGAAATGTAGTTAAACTAGTAACGCCGCTACTTGTAGTGACGTTACTGCCCAACACTGGTGAATATTTAGTGAAAAGGAGGCCCTGGCGTCCCTGGCGAGGTTGAACCATACAGATGCCTCTGATGTCAGCCAGGGGGCGGGGCTCAGAGTACCAAGGTGTCACCATGACTGGTAACTGCAGCTCTGTGATACGGTGCTCTGCTTCACCTGCTCTCCAGTTAAGACTATACTACAGGGATCATTTCTATAGTTTTTAACTTGTGGAATGTGTTCTAAAGTGTCTGGTCTCACTATCCATGATGATGAGATATGATATTTCCTTCTAAGCGTGAAGCGAGTTGAGAGTAATGATTGATGTCATCTGCTCTCTGCTGTTGAACGTTCACTCCTTCCTAGTGGAGCTGTGAGGAAGGACATATGACCAGAGTGGAACTCTGTCATCCATGGAGCATGTCTCCTTTTATGTTTGACTTCCATCACTGGACAGTAATAATCATAAAGTGCCACAAATGTGTCAAGAAATGCATTATAAGAATCATTTGCATCTTCAACATAGACCTTGTTCCAGTTATGGTTACTAAGTTCCACTTTGAGAGCCTCAATTGCTTCCGGCTTTCTTATTCTCTGTAATTTACAGTATATGCAACTACTTTTTTTTATCTTTAACCTAGTTTCAAATATCACAAAAACCGGCAGATGATTGCTTATATCTGTCAATAATAATCCACTATTTACCTTTCTGTCAGTTAAATTAACAAAAATATTATCAATCAAAGTAGCGCTATCCTTAGTTATTGGACTTGGTTTAGATATTAATGGGTACAAACCTAAACTAAACATACTATTTACAAAATCTGTTGTTTTTATGTGTTCACATGATTTCAAATCAATCAAATCAAATCAACAAATCAATGTTAAAATCCCCACATACCACAAGACCCTTGCTGTTTTGCTTGGAATATAACTCAGAGGTTTTCTTATTAAATTCATCAATGCACGATCCTGGAGTCCTGTAAATACAGCTAATTCATATACTTCCTTTTGGTAAATCATTACAAATTTCGACAGTAACACATTCCATCGGCTCATCAACAGACATGGTCATTTCTTCAATAATCTTACATTTGATACTACTTTTTACAAACAGGGCAACCCCTCCTCCCTTTTTATTTTTCCTGTTTTGATTAAATAAGTCATATCCTTCTAGTTCATTGTCCAGCTCTTTATCTTCACATAACCAAGTCTCTGAAACTGCTACTACACTGAATTTGAACATAAAGTTATTCAAGTAATCCTTTATTTTGGGCATGTTTTTGTAGAGGCTCCTGCTGTTGAAGTGGATCATGGATAATTGTTCAGTTGATGCTTTAATGTCATCTTCAGAGTGATATCCACAGTCCAAATTTAAATGATCTGAGATATATCCATTGGGATCAATGTCTGTTTCTAAATCATATGGCTTGTACTCCTGGCCTTCAAAAGGCTTGAACTCTTCCATCGTATAGTCTTATCTAAACGTGTCCAGGTCTTCAATTTCTCGTATTACCATAACATCCGTGCCCTTGAGTTTTTTGGTTAATTTAAGCACTTCAACTTTGTGTTTCCGGTTTACAACATCTACATCTCAAGATGATTTTGGGCCTGTTTCCTTGTTTCTGAGGGATGGTGTGGCATGCCGAAATGTTGCTACTTTCTAGAGGGATGCATTTGCTCTGAAAGAAGTTCATGACTTGTTGTTCAAGTGTGTTGTTCACCTGGTGGTGTGTCTTCTCCCTCCTTGACACCAGATGTAGTCCTGGCATAGGTGCGGTGTTGAGTCACCAATCCAGTTATCACCAAGTCATCCATTCTTGTATATTGTTCTAAATCATCCACCCTCTTTTGTAATTCCTCAATCTTCTTGTCCTTTTCCTTGACTGTCTCCTTCAGTTGCCTCACTTCATCAATTAACGTCAACAGGTCCTTTTGCTTCACCACAGTGCTTAACTCTGCAGACATGAAGTTAAATGACTTCTTCACTTCTTCCATGTCCTCTGCCAATTTCTTCGCCATTTTGTATTCCAACAAGCTTGGTCACTTCGACTTTTCTCAAATTAACTCCCATTATTATCTCCAGTAATAATCCTTCGTGGTCCGTGTGTAAATAAAGGAATATACTAAAGGCAAACAGGGAATATTTTGTAAATCAATTCATGTCAAACTTACATTTCTCCCCGGATCAGTGTCATCTTTGATTCTTTTTCGGGATCTCCCGATTTTGCCAAACTGCATCCGAATTTCCACGTGAACGGAAGTGAACGAATGAACGGAAGTGAACGAATGAACGGAAGTGAACGAATGAACGGAAGTGAACGAATGAACGGAAGTGAACGAATGAACGGAAGTGAACGAATGGGGGGCGAGTTCTTCCTCATAACGCCTATTCTTTGAGGGTGGCACACTATGCTCAAATACTTGACATATTTTCCCTTGTTTCCCAAACACCCAAGTTGCAAAATAGGCACTCATGCCAGCCAGGAGTCAAATCTAGAATCTTCTGATCCGTAGTCAGACGCGTTATCCATTGCTCCACTGGCCAACGTCTGGCTGTTGTCACCCAGTCTCATTATCTGAAGGTCGTAAATTTGAACCTCACACAGGTCAGTTGTATTTTTTAATGTTTTAATAACCAAAAAAGCATCCGTTTCCAAATGAAAGGGGTCGTTTGACAGGCATTCAAAGGTCTCCATCTGCGTCTGGAGAGGGACTGCAGACCCCGCAACCGGAGCAGTACTAAGAAAGCCATGGTGACCAAGAGATTGGAGAATGCGGGCATCGATCCCGCTACTTCTCGCATGCTAAGCGAGCGCTCTACCATTTGAGCTAATTCCCCTTGCTGCCCCTACCACCCTGCCGCTGCGCCACTCTGCTACTGTTGCAGTGTTGCAAACCCACAATCTCAGCAGTATGAGGCCATCGCCCCATCCACTTGGCCAGTAGGGCTTGAGGCTCATGCGTTTCAGCCACAGATAGCACAACGTCAGAATTGAGATTGTCCCTCAGTCTCGTGATCGCTGAGGCGCAAACACGCTTTGACTTCAGAGTCTTCAAAAGAGCCTCAGACGCCCACCGCCTTCAACCTCATTGAGCCACCCCGATCAAACGTAACCATGGCTGCCACTCTTTTCCTTCCTCCCTGACATGGCGTTGACGAGAGCTATGTTCAGGATTTGTAAGGCACCACTACAGGGTCTGGATGGCTCAGTCGGCAGAGCATCAGGCTTTAAATACGAGGGTCCAGGGTTCAAGTACCTGTTCGGGCAATGTCTGTTCTAACCTTGTTGCAGTGCTTGCTGAGGTGTTCTGTGTTGGTCACGGCAATAAGCCTCACCTCGAGGACGATACAGTGGCCTTTTATCTGAGGGTCCGGAGTTCCTGTTTCCTTCCAAGCAACTGACCCGTTGCTTTATCTTGTAAAGTGTCACAATGACATGGAGTCAAAACACCGACAACAGCTTGAGGATTGAAAAGTTCTTCCATAGAGAGATTTCCCTGACCGGGAATCGAACCCGGGCCGCGGCGGTGAAAGCGCCGAATCCTAGCCACTAGACCACCAGGGAGGACTTGTCAGTTACTGTCAAAACATGAGCAACTATTTGTAGGGCTAAAGTGCCCAGGCTGAGGAACTCCTGGGAGAACTTGGCCAAAATAAACAAGAGTACCTGCCTGCAGTCCTCTGCTGGGGGGCAGCTCTACGGAGCGGCAGCTCTACACCAAGGCAGGAAGTGCCGCATTTTTTTTTTTTTCGGGGGGCGGCGGGGGGAAGTGAGGACATTTAAACCTGGATTTCAGGACACAGACCACATCACCCCGATCAAACGTAACCATGGCTGCCACTCTTTTCCTTCCTACCCGACACGGCTTTCACAAGAGCTATGTTCAGGATTTGTAAGGATGGCATCTTTCAGTGTCGTGGTTACCGCTACAGGGCCTGGATAGCTCCCTGTTCAGGTGATCTTTGTTCCAACCTTGTTGCTTAGCTTGTTGAGGTGAGATTGAAGAGATTTTCCAGCACTCTGATGGTCGATACAGGTCCTTTTTGTACAAGGCAGGGCCCACATCTGAAACAAACACAGACTCGAACCACCATCCTTTAGCCTCACTGCTCGCTGACTGAGCTTGGAGTTAAACCCACAATACTTGAGAGAGTAGGGCATTTGCTCACACTCTCCTATCCCACAGGTAACAGGAAGGTTTGTCTTTTTGTTGTTGTCATTTTGTCAGGCTCACGCGTTTCATTCAAACTGCCTGGGGGGAGGGGCCGTGTTAGGCCTGCACTCGCCTGCGAGCTCCCACTCTGGTATTGGCTCCAGAGTGGGGCCCCGGTTTCGCCGATCCGGGCGACGTAACTGACTTTGTTTTAGTCGTCATCATCAGGGTTATCTGAACCGCTCTTGGTCTGGCTAGTCACCTAAGACCTGTTTGCCTTGGGAGACCCTACCAGGGGCATAATGCCCCAGACAACATAGCTCCTAGGATCATCCAAGCACTCAAACCCCCCCCACCACGTTAAGGTGGCGATTCACGGAGAGCGATACCCGTTTCCAAATGAAAGGGTAATTTGACAGGCGTTCAAAGGACCCCATCTGCGTCTGGAGAGGTTGGCTCGGCAGCTCTGGCCTGTCAACAAAGCAGCTCTGGCCCGTCAGCACAGCAGGTGTGGCCGGTTAGCTCAGTTGGTCAGAGCGTGGTGCTAATAACGCCAAGGTCGTGGGTTCGATCCCCACACTGGCTAAAGACTTTCTTTAGATGTCCTTTCCTGTTTGATTTAGCCAATATGTGGTGAGGCTTTCAAATGCTTCATCAGGGCTTTTGAGGTTTGCAAATAGCTGTCTGCTCGAGAAGGGGTGACTGGTCCAGTCTGAGACGATTGAGACGCTGGACCTGGTGCGCAAGCCTGTCTCATTGAAACAACTGAAAGACTGGACATACCTGTCCTTTCGCCAGAGCCCTGGTGCCAGATTCAGCTTCAATATGTTTTTCATAGAATGTGGGTTAATGGAGATGGCAGATGATCTTGTGGGTTCCAACAACCCCCGAGACAACGCAAGTGTGGGGCAAAAGACAGCGCAAGCAGTAAAGGTCAGGAGAGCGTGGGGGTTCAAAATCTCATAGCAGAGGATGGTTTCGATCCATCGACCTCTGGGTTACGGGCCCAGCACGCTTCCGCTGCGCCACTCTGCTGCCTGTCACCCCAGATGGGACTTGAACCCACAATCCCTGGTTTAGGAGGCCAATGCCTTATCCATTAGGCCACTGGGGCTGGAGGCTGTTACTAATCCTTTCCACTGGGTGTTAGGAGGGGTGGAGCAATGCAGCTGAATCGATGGCGCAGGCTGCAGTGCGTGTTTGTGAGTTTTAGCCTCTCACAGGGCAGGGATCTCTTCCATGTCTTCCTCACACAGGTGCCGTGGCTTAGTTGGTCAAAGCGCCTGTTTAGTAAACAGGAGATCCTGAGTTCAAAGCTCAGCGGTGCCTTTATTTTGGTCTCCCAGGAGTTTCTCTTCCTGGGCACTTTAGCCCTGGAGCTAAGCAGCAGACAGCAATTTGCAAACCTCACGGGTTTACCAAAAGCCCTGATGAAGCATTTGAAAGCCTCACCACATATTGTCTAAATCAAACAGGAAATGACATCTAAAGAAGGTCTTTGGCCCGTGTGGGGATCGAACCCACGACCTTGGCGTTATTAGCACCACGCTCTGACCATCTGAGCTAACCGGCCACACCTGCTCTGCTACCGTTTTCATTTGGAAACGGATGCTATTTTGGTTATTAAAAAATCTAAAAAATACAACTGCCCTGTGTGCAGCGCCGTGGCTTAGTTGGTCAAAGCACCTGTTTAGTAAACAGGAAATCCTGAGTTCCAATCTCAGCAGTGCCTTTATTTTGGCCAAGGTCTCCCAGGAGTTCCTCAGCCTGGGCACTTTAGCCCTGCAACTAGTTGCTCATGTTTTTACAGCAACTGATAAAGTCTCCCTGGTGGTCTAGTGGCTAGGATTCGGCGCTTTCGCGGCCCGGGTTCGATTCCCGGTCAGGGAAATCTCTCTATGGAAGAACTTTTCAACCCTCAAGCTGTTGTCGGCGGTTAAATTCCATGCGCTGACTCCATGTCATTGTGACACTTTAACTTTACAAGATAAAACAACGGGTCAGTTGCTTGGAAGGAACCACCTTGACATTGTGCTATCTGTAGCTGAAACGCATTAGCCTCAAGCCCTACTGGCCAAGTGGATGGGGCGCTGGCCTCATACTGCTGAGATTGTGGGTTTGCAACAGCAGCAGAGTGGCACAACAGCAGCAGAGTGGCGCAGCGGGAGCGTGCTGGGCCCATAACCCAAAGGTCTATGGATCGAAACCATCCTCTGCTATGTGACTTTTGACCTTCACGGTGTCTTGGGCTTTAAGTCTTGGCCAGACTCCGAAGTGGTAGGGTCAGCAAGGGGAATTTTCTCAAATGGTAGAGCACTTGCTTAGCATGCGAGAAGTAGCGGGATCGATGCCCATATTCTCCAAGCTCTTGGTCACCATGGCTTTCTTAGTACCGCTCTGGTTGCGGGGCCTGCAGTCCCTCTCCAGACGCAGATAGCGACCTTTGCCCCACACTTGCGTTGTCACGGGGGTCGTTTGAACACACAATATCATCTGCCTTGTCCATCCTGCTTTGTCCATCCTTGTAAACTGCAATTTCCACCCCCTGGAGGACAAATAAAGGTTCATCTAATCTAATCTAAGGCAACGCAGGAATTTCAGGTAGTCGAAAGTGTCTTTCAGCAAGCTGAAAGTGTTTTTCAGCAAGGAACAGTCAGGGTGGTTTGAGGCAAACCTTCCCAGCGCTGGTTCTCAGGCTTCCTGCTCAGCATGTTTCAGACCTGAGCGTACAAGCGGCACCAGGGTAGCTAACTTGGCGTTTCAGAAAACTACAGGCCAACTCCAACGAGCTGCAACTCACTCATTGGGCATAATTGGAATTTGACAAAAGCAGAATGAAGTTTCTGCCCAGTTTCGAACCAGGGACCATCCATGTGTAAGGCGAACGTAATAACCACTACAGTACAGAAACCAACTGCTTAATAGAGCGGGAAAACCAAGAAAAAACTACAAACTGTTCCGAAATGGTGGCTGTTCATAAAATAAAACTAGCGCGAAAGATTTCTGAACGTGGCCGGGGCTCTCGATGATGGTTTTAATGACACAAGGGCGGTGTGAGTAATACAATAAAATCATTCTACTCCAAGTTTCCATATCACGAAACGTCTTCGCAGCATGGCAGTGGGTCTTATCGACCGAAGGGAGCGCGAGTGTGGCCTGGTGGACAATTCAGATTTCAGCTGTCTTTGGTGACAAGGGGGCAGTGAAGCAAGTGACGAGGTGGCCGAGTGGTTAAGGCGATGGACTGCTAATCCATTGTGCCCTGCACGTGTGAGATTTCGAATCTCATCCTCGTAGGAAAGCCGTATTCATGAAGCGCCCACTTTTTTGGAAGTTCAACTTCTTCCGTCGCTTGGCGCATCATGCTCCTACCGAATCTGCGTATGCGCCGCAAGATGATGGTGCCCGTTGGGGGACGGCTTGCTCCTAGGTGACATCTTCGATGTGTCGGCAGATTATTTCATCAGACTTTCCCTTGGTGTGAGTTGCGTCAAGCTTGTACTTCCTTCACTAAACCACGGTGCCTCGTACTCTAACGAGCAGAAGAGATTATCCACCCTCTTCAACTCTGATGGTCTGCGGGCAGGACCAAGATCCGAAACAAAACTGAAAAAGAGCTTGTCCTTGGGTGGGCTCGAACCACCATCCTTTCGGTATACAGCCGAACGTGCTAACCAATTGCGCTACAAAGACCCTCCCACTGCCTCAGGATTCACCATACAACTATGTGAAGAGATGACCTCAGTCATCCGAGTAGCAATGCGAAGGCTGTGATGGCGAAGCGGGAACCGAAAGGGGCAAAATCAGTCCCTTCTCCCCGTCAGGGAATTGAACCCTGGTCTCCCGCGTGACAGGGGGGGATACTGACCACTATACTAACGAGGACACAAGAACAGTCGCAGTTTTCCATCGGAGATCACCATCAACTCAAGGGCCCAGAATGGAAGGCGGGAATCCACAAGGAAGATGGGGCTGGGCAACATGTCACTGTTTTTTCTCATCTGGATGTCCTCAAAA
This sequence comes from Neosalanx taihuensis, assembly GCA_030340665.1. Taxonomy (NCBI): domain Eukaryota; kingdom Metazoa; phylum Chordata; class Actinopteri; order Osmeriformes; family Salangidae; genus Neosalanx; species Neosalanx taihuensis. The sequence continues at coordinate 4,856,030 of JARGSH010000050.1, read as the reverse complement.
AGTTTACAACGCGGTCAAACCAACTCAAAGACAAGGATGTCGACCGCAAAAGCCATGCATTGGCCGGGAATCGAACCCGGGCCTCGCGCATGGCAGGCGAGAATTCTGCCACTGAACCACCAATGCCACCGTTTAAGCTGTCTATGAAGTCACGTGACACGAGTCACTCTCACCGTTACGCCTAGGCGAGAGGATGGAGACGTGCCAAATTGCACCAAGAGCCAAACTGATGCGCAGTGTCTGTAACGGGGATTTCCACCAGTCTAGGTGGCTGTGGTTCCATGGTGAAACGGTCAGCACTCTGGGCTCTGAATCCAGCGATCCGAGTTCAAATCACGGTGGAACCTGGGTCGGTGGTCGAGGAAGCTTTACTTTTTATCAAGTCATAATCACAAGTATCAGGATTCACCATACAACTATGTGAAGAGTGAAGGTATGTCCTCAGTCATCCGAGTAGGGATGCGAAGGCTGTGATGGCGAAGCAGGAACCGAAAGAGGCAAAAACAGACCCTTCTCCTCGTCAGGGAATTGAACCCTGGCATCCCGCGTGACAGGCAGGGATACTAACCACTATACTAACGAGGACACAAGAATAGTCGCAGTTTTCCATCGGAGATCACCATCAACTCAAGGGCCCTGAATGGAAGGCGGGAATCCACGTGGTAGATGGGGCTGGGCAACATGTCAATGTTTTTCCACATCTGAGGGGTATTGCACAAAAGTAGAATCAAGAAATCCAGGATAACTGATCAAGCGCGGCTTTATCTAGTCTGGTCGGCGCATCCTGGCTTAATTGGTTGCACGTTTCCCAAACCAGGATGAAAAGGCGCCGCTATGTCAAGCCAGGTGTTGGTAGTCGGGATAAATGCCTTTTTACAGCATTTTTTTATAGACCTCGCGATCGTTCACAGAATCAACGATCAGAACATGGACAAGAGTTGCGCAACATATTTCACAGCCGCAGAACAACAGCTCCTGATGGAGTTCTATGAGGAGGAGAAGGATAGTTGTTAGCTGGAGACGACAGGGGACAGGGCTTTTTAAAATGACTATCTTAGAGTTTCCCTTTGTTGGAACAGATTTATGTTCCAACTAGGGCTGCCACAAACGATTATTTTGATAGTCGACTAATCACCTCTTGTAGGAAAGTAGGCATTTCTACATGGCTTGGAGAAAGGCTTGCTCTCTTTTAAGAGCAGATGTTTCCTGCTGCAGAGAAAATCCGCTCCGATGGGGTGGAGGTTGCAGGGAGGCAAAGAAACATTTGAGATATTTTTGACACTGAAACGTAACTATGAGTAAGTAGCAAGAAAGCTAACTGTTTACCCTAATATTGGCAGCTAACTAGCCGGTTAACTCCATCCAAAATTAGATGTTTTCTTTTCAGATGCTCATGCATAGCCGTTGTGCTTCCATGAAATACAAGTTCAGCTTTGCAACTGTTGCACTGCACGCTTTTCTCGCCACTTAAAAAAAAACGCTCCCACACTTTGGAGCTTCGTTTCCGGCTAGCCACAATACTGTTATAGATACATTTATGGTAAAGTCGGGCCTGATGCCGATTATCACTACTGTGCAACTGCGTAGGTGTGTGGGTGTGTGTTAGAGACAGAACTACTAAATTAGTTTTTGTTCGATTTTGTTCGTTTTGGCCCTGAATGGAAGACGTGAATCCACGTGGCAGGTAGGGCAGCATTTCATGGCGCATATTCTTTGAGGGTGGCACATTATGCTCATCTACTTGACAGACATATTTTCCCTTCTTTCCCAAACACCCAAGGTGCAAAAATGGCACTTGAGCCAGCCAGGAGTCGAACCTAGAATCTTCTGATCCGTAGTCAGACGCGTTATCCATTGCGCCACTAGCCCACGTCTAAGTGTTGTCACCCAGTCTCATTATCTGAAGGTCGTGAATTTGAACCTCACACGGGTCAGTTGTAATTTTTTGTTTTAATAACCAAAATAGCATCCGTTTCCAAATGAAAGGGGTCATTTGAAAGGTGTTCAAAGGTCTCCATCTGCGTCTGGAGAGGGACTGCAGACCCCGCACCGGAGCGGTACTAAAAAAGCCATGCTGACCCTACCACTTCGGAGTCTGGCAAAGACTTAAAGCCCAAGAGACCATGAATGTCAAACGTCTTATAGCAGAGGATGGTTTCGATCCATCAACCTCTGGGTTATGGGCCCAGCACGCTGACGCTGCGCCACTTTGCTGCTGTTGCAGTGTTGCAAACCCACAATCTCAGCAGCATGAGGCCAGTGCCCCATCCACTTGGCCAGTAGGGCTTGAGGCTCATGCGTTTCAGCCACAGATAGCACAACGTCAGAATTGAGATTGTCCCTCAGTCTCGTGATCGCTGAGGCGCAACCACGCTTTGACTTCAGAGTCTTCAAAAGAGCCTCAAACTTAACCAACCATGGCTGCCACTCTTTTCCTTCCTCCATGACATGGTGTTGACGAGAGCTATGTTCAGGATTTGTAAGTCTCCACTACAGGGTCTGGATTGCTCAGTCGGCAGAGCATCAAACTTTAAATCTGAGGGTCCAGGGTTCAAGTACCTGTTCGGGCAATGTGTGTTCCGAACTTGTTGCGGTGCTTGCTGAGGTGTTCTGAATTGGTCACGGCAATAAGCCTCACCTCGAGGACGATACAGTGGCCTTTTATCTGAGGGTCCGGAGTTCCTGGTTCCTTCCAAGAAACTGACCCGGCATTGATTACAGGCTAATGCAGAACCGTGAAAGGGCGTTGTTTTATCTTGTAAAGTTAAAGTGTCACAATGACATGGAGTCAGCACATGGAATTTAAACACTGACAACAGCTTGAGGGTTGAAAAGATCTTCCATAGAGAGATTTCGCTGACCGGGAATCGAACCCAGGCCGCGGCGGTGAAAGCGCCGAATCCTAGCCACTAGACCACCAGGGAGACTTTGTCTGACTAGTTGCAGGGCTAAAGTGCCCAGGCTGAGGAACTCCTGGGAGACCTTGGCCAAGATAAAGGCACCGCTGAGATCTGAACTCAGGATTTCCTGTTTACTAAACAGGTGCTTTGACCAACTAAGCCACGGCGCCTCTCTGAGAACCAGGAGGAAGAGATTTGCCAGCGTCTTCACATCTGATGGTCGGGACAGGTCCTTTTCGCACACAGGGCAGGGCCCACATCAGAAACAAACACGGACTCGAACCACCATCCTTTCGCCTCACTGCTCGCTGACTGAGCTTGGAGTTAAACCCACAATACTTGAGAGAAGAGGGCATTTGCTCACACTCTCCTATCCCACAGGTAACAGGAAGGTTTGTCTTTTTGTTGTTGTCATTTTGTCAGGCTCACGTGCTTCAGCCAAACTGCCTGGGGGGAGGTGCCCTTGTTGGCGCAGTAGGCAGCGTGTCAGTCTCATAATCTGAAGGTTGTGAATTTGAACCTCCCACAGGTCAGTTGTATTCTTGACTGTTTTAAACTGTTACTCTGAGGGCTGTAGTGTTCCCTGCTGCTATTGCAAACTGCAATGACCACCCTGCGAACAAATAAAGGATTATCTTATCTTATCTAGTACACCAACATTCACAACCCTGCCCCGTGAGAGGCTCAAACTCACAAACACACACTGCAGCCTGCGCCATCGATTCAGCTGCATTGCTCAACCCCTCCTAACACCCAGTGGAGCGGAGTAGTGACAGCCTCCAGCCCCAGTGGCCTAATGGATAAGCCAGGGATTGTGGGTTCAAGTCCCATCTGGGGTGACAGGCTTATTGTAAACTCGCTAAAACAACAGCCACTTTCTTACCCTTCGATAGCTGTAGTCAGTAATGCACCCTGTGAGCCCATCAATGTCCTCTCTATGTGGCTTGCAGAGTACATCCCAGTCTGTTACCTCGTAACATTCCTGCAGTGTCCCATAGGCCTCCTCTGACCATCTCCTCACTGTCTTTGTGGTCACAGGCTGCCGCTTGACCAGGGGCACGAAACAGGGTCTGAGGTGGACCAAGTTGTGGTCTGACTGACCCAGGGGGGGGAGGGAGGAAGAGATGTATGCGTCCTCAGCGTTGGCATTAAGGTGGTCCAGTGTCCTCTCCTCTCTAGTTGGACAACTCACATACTGGGTGAAGGTGGACAGTGTTGATGAGACACTGACATAGTTGAAGTTGCCTGACGTTACTATCAGTGCGTTGGGGTGCTTGGTCTGAAGTTGCGCAATTTCCTTATTGTCCAATTAACATAGCAAAGAAAGCCTTCAGTCTATTATGTATTTGAAAGACTTCAGTCTATTATGTAGTCTATTTGCCAACATCGTACCGTACAGGGCTTGCCTTTTAAAATGGGCTCATCTGGGATTTGAACCTAGGATCTCTCGCACCCTAAGCAAGAATCCTACCCCTAGACCAACGAGCCAACTTGATGGGTATTTATCAGTTAAAAGCTACTATTAAAAGGGGGGAAGAAGGGCTAGAATTGGTGCTTTCGCAGCCACTCCATCAGTTTAAACGGGAAACGAGTCTGTATACCTCTTTCAAAATAGGGTCTCCTTGCTTTGTCTGCTATCCTGCGGTTGGACAGGAAATAGTTTAAACCGCAAAAAAAAGAAAGATTAACAAAGTAAAACTCCTTCAAGCCAGATTTGATCTCCAAATACACATAGTACAGTCCATCGCTCTACCAACTGAGCTATCAAAGGGTAGGTAGGTAGCTGGTAGTTTGGCATGGTAGGCATGAAACACTCCAGTCCTCCTCGAATTGAGATAGCAAAGAAAGCCGTTAGTCTAAATTCGATTTTCCAACAACGTACCATCCAGGGCTTGCCTGGCATTGTAAAATGGGCTGGTCCGGGATTTGAACCCGGGACCTCTCGCACCCGAAGCAAGAATCATACCCCTAGACCAACGAGCCAATTTGGTGGACAATCTTCAGTTAAATGCTACTCTTAGAGGAGGGGAAGAAGGGCTAGAATCTGTGCTTTCACAGCCACGCCGCTTGTCCAGGGGCACGAAACAGGGTCTGAGGTGGACCAGGTTGGGGTCTGACCGACCCAGTGGGAGGAGGGAGGAAGAGATGTATGCGTCGTTAGCGTTGGCATACAGCAGGTCCAGTGTCCTCTCCTCTCTAGTTGGACAACTCACATACTGGGTGAAGGTGGACAGCGTTGATGAGACTCTGACATAGTTGAAGTCGCCTGATGTTACTATCAGTGTGTTGGGGTGCTTGGTCTGAAGTTGCGCAATTTCCTTATGAATGGCATTGCATGCCGTAGTCTGCTTTATTTCTGGATACATTCCTGAGTTACGGTAAGACTGCTGGATCTGGCTGCTTGTTGGGGCAGCGCTCCAAACAAGAAGGACCAAAACTTGTTTACTACAGAAGGGAACATGAGTTGTGCTTGTAAGGTTGTACCTTTGTCGTCACTAACACGCGCGACCATAACAGCCTTTGCATCGCACCTCCTCAAAAAGTTATGTAACAAATCTTTTGGTATGAGGGGACTGAGCTCTCAGCACATGCGTGGTCATCGGCTAATGCTTGACCTGGTGCCAGTGGACATCGTACTGCGATGGTCTACAAACCCTGGATATGTTCACCCTTTGGATGTCGGTCTCCCTGATGGACAAGAAGCGAGTTCCCGGTCCCTGTCATCATCCTCCTGTCTGTGATGCTGCACCAATCATGGGCCCAATCCCTGTGGCTGCCTAAACTGATTTTGTGCTACCTCAGACCCAAGTTGAGCATTGAGTTTTAATGTTTCAATGACCAATTCACTCTTTCTAGAGATATGACTGTTTAGCCTGTGTTCTGCTCCTCTCTTTCAACAACCATCCCTGGAGGACAGGATCCCTCACTGAATTGCTCCTTCCAAGGTTTCTTACATTTTTTCTCCCTAGTGAGTTTTTCTGGAAGTTTTTCCTTGTCTTCCTTAAGGATTTAGGTTGGTTGAGGGGCAGTTCTATGGGCACATGTGAAACCCTTTGTGACATTGATTGTAAAAAGGGCTATACAAGCTGATTAATAGGCTTTAAGAAATGGAGCTTCGATGTTGGTCATTTAAAACAAGTTGACCGCGTGGCCTAATGGATAAGGCGTCTGACTTCGAATCAGAAGATTAAGGGTTCGAGTCCCTTCGTGGTTATTGTCAGCCTGATGTCGGCGAGTCGTAACTGTGGTTGATAACATTTTATAACAATGTCATTGGCCTGACAGATCAGTTTGTTGAATCTGTTGGCGTCCGCCGCCCTCAACCTACTGCCCCAGCAGGCAACAGCATAGAGGATAGCACTATCCACCACAGACTCATAAAACATCCTCAACATTGTCTGGCAGACGTTGAAGGACCTCAGCCTCCTCAGGAAGTAGAGGCAGCTCTGGCCCTTCTTGTAGACGGCTGGAGTGTTCACACTGACCGCCTGAATGGAAACAGGGGTCACTGTTGTCCTGGTCCTTCTCAGGTCGATGACCCCCTCCTTGCACTTTGCCGCATTGATGATTCCGATTAGTCTGTAGTTTAGTGGATGAATTGTTCTTCCTGCATTATAAGGTCATGACTTTTTTCGGAGCTCTGAGTAAGTGTCTGACAAATTAATGAAATAGAATGAACACACGCTCATCAAGTTAACATGCCTGAACTTCAGAAACTCCTTTGTATCAACGGCACACAGTCTCGCAAAGCACACAAGGGTAAGGGTGTGAGGTAAAAGATTAGAAAGTGTACACAGGGGTAGGGGGTGGGGTCAATAACAATAAGTTAAAAAAAAAAATGGTGGGTGAGGTGAATCCTCCCAGGGAGCATAATGATTATGTACAGAAGCTATACATTTACAATTATACAGTAATGTCTTGTATAATATACAGTATTATATTAGAATGTACATGATTTTCAGTTTTTGTACAGAATGTGCAGAATGTACAGCAGAATATACAGGATGTCCAGGATAAAGTGCAGGTTACAAATTATACCCTTATAATATATACAATTCAATTACAATTATGCAAGTAATTGTGATGTACAGGATTTACAGTTATTTGCAGCATATACAGGATATACAGGATTTGCAGGTTATTAGCAGAATATACATGGTTATATACAGTTGTACCAGAATATTGCCAAATATGTAGTTATGTTACAGAAGTTGTGTCAGACTATTGCCTAATGTCCATAGTTATATTCCTGGATGTTTTTCACAGGATATACAGTTGGCTTACAAACTACTAGTGTGGGAATTGTAAAGTTTGATGGCCACAGGCAGGAATGACTTCCTGTGGCGCTCCGTGGTGCATTTCGGGAGGATGAGTCTCCCGCTGAAAGTACTCCTTTGTCCGACCAGCACATTGTGGAGTGGGTGGGAGGTACTGTCCAGGATGGCGTTGAGTTTGGCCAGCATCCTCCTCTCCGACACCACTGCCAGAGAGTCCAGCTCTACCCCCACAATGTCACCGGCCTTCCGGATAAGTTTGTTGAGCCTGTTGGCATCCGCTGCCCTCAGCCTGCTGCCCCAGCAGGCAACAGCATAGAGGATAGCACTGGCTACCACAGACTCGTAGAACATCCTAAGCATTGTCCGGCAGACATCGAAGGACCTCAGCCTCCTCAGAAAGTAGAGGCGGCTTTGGCCCTTCTTGTAGACGGCTTGAGTGTTCTTAGCCCAGTCCAGTTTGTTGTCCAAGTGAACACCAAGGTACTTGTAATCCTCCACGGTGTCCACCCTGACCTCCTGAATGTGGACAGGGGTCACTGTTGTCCTGGTCCTTCTCAGGTCGATGACCAGCTCCTTGCACTTAGCCGCATTAAGCTGCAGATGATTTCGCTCACACCATGCGACAAAGTTCCCCACCACAGTCCTGTACTCGGCCTCCTCCCCGTCACTGATACAGCCCACCACAGCAGAGTCATCAGAGAACTTCTGAAGGTGGCAGGACTCTGTGTGGTAGCTGAAATCCGTGGTATAGATGGTGAAGAGGAAGGGGGAGAGGACGGTTCCCTGGGGAGCCCCAGTGTTGCTGACCACACTGTCCGACACACAGTGCTGTAAGCGCACATGCTGCGGTCTGCCAGTCAGGTAGTCTACAATCCAGGAGACCAGGGAGGTATCCACCTGCATCGCTGCCAGCTTCTCACCCAGCAGAGTTGGCCGGATGGTGTTGAAGGCACTGGAGAAGTCTAGGAACAGGATCCTCACAGTGCTTGCCGGCTGGTCTAGATGAGTATAACAGCGGTCGAGCAGGAAGAGGATGGCATCCTCTACTCCCAGCCGGGGCTGGTAGGCGAACTGAAGGGGGTCCAGGAAGGGTCCGACCATGGGCCGCAGTTGTTCCAACACCAGTCTCTCCAGGGTCTTCATAACGTGGGAGGTCAGTGCCACCGGTCTGTAATCCTTGGAGCCGCTGGGGCGCGGCGTCTTCGGAACAGGGACGAGGCAAGATGTCTTCCACAAGACAGGGACTCTCTGGAGACTCAGGCTCAGGTTGAAGATGTACTGCAGCACTCCACACAGCTGGGGGGCACACGCTTTCAGCACCCTAGGGCTCACGTCGTCAGGGCCAGCAGCCTTGTTTGCATGGAGTTTCAGCAGTTGTCCTCTAACCTGTTCCACAGTGAGAGACACAGCTGGGGTCGTAGGGGGGGGATGGGGGTCGTTGTGGTGGAGGGGGGGGGCATTGTTCTGACGGAGAGGGGGAGGGGGAAAAGGGGTACTCACAGGTGCCGGAGGGTCGTCAGCAGTTTGGCCAGGGGCGTCGCTGGCTTGAGGGTCGTCAGCAGTTTGGCCAGGGGCGTCGCTGGCTTGAGGGTCGTCAGGAGAATGGCTAGAGGGGGGATGGGCAGGAACCAGGTCGTTAAATCTGTTGAAGAACAGGTTCAGATCGTTGGCTCTGTCCAGGTCACCCTCGACCCCCCTGTTGCAAGTCGGTCTGAAGCCAGTTATGGTCCTCATACCGCTCCACACCTCCCTCGTGTTGTTCTGCTGGAGTTTCCGCTCTAGCTTCCCTTTGTACTTATCCTTGGCCTCCTTGATCTTCACCTTCAGGTCAGCCTGGATTACCTTAACCTCCTCCCTATTTCCATCGTTGAAGGCCCTCCTCTTGGAATTCAGAAGGTCCTTGACTTCCTTTGTTACCCACGGTTTGTTGTTAGGGTAACACTGGACCGTCTTGGTAGGGACAATAGAGTCCACACAGAAGTTGATGTAGTCCGTAATGCACCCTGTGAGTCCATCAATATCCTCTCCGTGCGGCTCGCAGAGTACATCCCAGTCAGTGACCTCATAACATTCCTGCAGTGCCCCATAGGCCTCCTCTGACCATCCCCTCACAGTCTTAGTGGTCACAGGCTGCCTCTTGACTAGGGGCACATAACAGGGTCTGAGGTGGACCAGATTGTGGTCAGACCGACCCAGGGGGGGGAGAGGGGAAGAGTCATACGCCTCCTTAACATTGGCATACAGCAGATCCAGTGTCCTCCCCTCCCTAGTTGGGCCACTCACATACTGGGTGAAGGTAGACAGTGTAGATGACACACTGACATGGTTGAAGTCGCCTGATATCACTATCAGTGCGCTGGGGTGTTTTGTCTGAAGTTGCGCAATCTCCTTATGAATGGCGTTGCACGCCGATGTAGGGTTTGCGGAAGGTGGGATGTAAACAGCCACCGCAATGGCGTATGAGAATTCCCGTGGCAGATAATATGGCCGGAGTCCCACGGCTAACAGTTCAATGTCCCGGCTACAGATCCTCTGTTTGATGGTAACGTGGCCGGGGTTACACCATCTGTTGTTTACAAGCACGGCAAGCCCTCCGCCTTTCCGCTTACCGCACCCGGCGTAATCCCTGTCCGCCCGAACAGTCAAGAAGCCGTCGATGGAGGCGTTGTGGTCCGGGATGTCCTGGTGTAGCCATGTCTCCGTGAAGCACATCAGGCTACACTCCCGCAACTCCATCTGACTCCGGGCTAACGCTGCTAGCTCGTCCATCTTGTTTGCCAGCGATCTCACGTTGCCCATGACAACGGAGGGCAGACACGGCTTAAATCTCTTGTTCTTAAGTCGTTTCTGCCTTCTCCCCTCTCTCTTCCCTCGTCGTTTTGTTCCCCCTCTGCAACCGCGGTGTGTTCTCCTCCAGATTTCAGGTGGGATGTCTGTAGCCCTTGGCACGGTGCATACCGGCCTCAACGCAGTCAGCTGTTCCTTTGTGTAAACAAACCGCGTTTCCCCGGAGACGCATCGACCGAGCAGTAGGAGGAGAACTTCCACGACGAAGAGAATCACCAAAATACTTTCTGCCTTCATTTTCTGACAGAGCGTAGTTACTTAGAAAAATATATACAAAAGTTACACAGTTCCAAAGAAATAAGTTAAGAAATAAAGAGAAAAAGTTAACGAGACTGGAGCCGGCTCTACAGGGAGCCTGCGTTCGCACGCATGCGCACTCGATGATACGATAATCGATAATGAACTGGAGGAGAACTTGACAGTAGTACTCCGGATCCGATAACTGCCTCATAGCCTCCTGGACATAGAGGGTACGGTCCATGATTACCAAAGATGATCCCTTGTCCGCCGGTTTTATAACGATGGCTCTGTTGTTTTTTAGGGCTTTTATGGCTTTCACTTCCTGTTGAGAGAGGTTGGGAGAAGTCTGACCCGAGACCGGAGGGGCAGAAGCCAGAACCTCCCGGTCCCTACCCATCAGCTCCAGTAATTAAACCGGAAGCCGGTGGGCAGGGGGTTCCCAGAGGGAGGGAGGTTGAAAGGGTGGTCTGACTGGGTCATGAGAAAGGTCAGCCTCAAAGAAGGAAGCAAGGCGTAGGCGTCGATGATATGCATGTACATCCAGTCGCAGATCCCATTTGGGGTTGGACTGTGTGCTGTGTGTCGGTATGAAAGACAAGCCTTTTGCTAAGATGGAGGTCTGGGGATTAGTGAGGTGTAGAGTTGATGAGAGGTTTACCACTCCCGGTGTTGTTTCTCCTCCCTCCGAGCAGGGTTGTTCCAGGTCGAGGTACGCCCTCCAGTGGCTCCAGATGGTCTGTGCTGTGTTAGGCGTCCAATGGATGTTGTCCCAAGCGGTATGGAACAGATGGTGTGGGATACGGGGGATACAGCTATCGACTTCCCTCAGCAGAGAATTGATGACGGTGAGGTTTCTGCCAAAATGTGGGGCCAGGTGCTCTGAGAAATTTAGAATAGGGGTAAGAACCCTCGCGTTGGGGAAGGCAGAACGGGCTGCCCCCATCAGACGACGGATCTGCTGTCTCAGCAGGGAAGGATTGGATTGATGTTTGTTATTAATTCCGAAAGACAACACAAGTGTCTGTGTGTCCACGGAGATGGGGGTTTTATGGCGGAGGATGTGGGCGGCGTGGGCCAGTAGGGCTCCCGGGTAGCTGTCAACCTGGATCCTGTTGTCCTTAATTGGGGGCAGTCTCGCCAGGTTGGAGTCCCCCATTAATACCACCGGGCGTGTGGGGGTTAAGTCCCAGTTCTTGTATTTGTCACCCTGGTGCTGGTGTGACATAAATTTGGCTGTTTCCAGGATGGGGGTGGGGGGGGGAGGAGTGGGGAGGGGAGGGGGACGGTCCGGCTGGGGAATCGAGGTGTCTGTCAGTACTGGGAAGACAAATGAGGATAAATCACTATCCATTGACAGGTTGTCCTCCTCGCGGATTCCTCCTAGTTCAGGGGAAGGGGGGGCGGGATTCTCAGCAGGTATTCCCGACGGTAAGAGTCCTGTTAAAGTCAGCTCCCTAGGTTCCTCCAGGTGGGTAAGGTTAGAGGGGGTAGGTGTTTCTGTCAGTAAGTTGATAATATTGGTCATGTCCTGTGGGTTCAGAGTCTGGTTGGTGGGGGTGGAGGGTCCAGCTGATGGTAGGGGGTCGGAAAACCATAGGTCAAAGTCTTGGTCGTTAGGGGGCGGAATGTGGGAGGAGGAGGGAGCGGGGGAGGGTCCGGGTCGGTTAAGTGGGGCTGGTGTGGAGGTGATTGAAGGCCCAGCCTCAGGGGGCAAGGGGGAGGTTGAAGGTGGGAGGGGGACCCCAGGGGTCACGGGCCCTTGTTTGGCGGGTCTGTGAGTCGGTTGGTTGAGTCCATCAGGGGCAGGAGACTGGTGGCAGGTGGAGGGTGTCGGTTTTGAAAGGAGCTCCGAGATCTCTAAGGAGGCCCAGGTTAAAGTCAGATCTCCCATTCCATGTACATCTTTGGAGGACTGTCGTACTGCCTCTTGCCATAGTGGGTGCCAATCATCTACACGGGTTTCCAGGATTTTGGTCGAGAGTTGGGTGATTGTGTCCCTGTAATGGGCTTCTAGAATGACGAGAGTGTTACTCATCCATTCATCGTTGTTGCGCTTCAAAAGCGCAGCAGTGGAGGTGGATGGGAAAGCCGGGAGGATGGAGGAGGTAAGGGACCGTCTGATGGTAAGGACGCTCTGTAGTTCCACCTCGTTCCCTGTGGACACTTGAACTTTGGAGAGGTGGTGGTGGGCCTTGATGAAGTTCTTAAACAGCCGCACCAGTGGGGCATGGGTCTCAGGAGGACCGGACGCCATGGTGGAGTTTTGTTCTGAAGGAAAGAGACAAATGAGAGACGTGGTTAAATGGGAGGTGAAGGACTTCGTGTTGTTGAGATCCAGTGTTAATCGTGGAGCGGTCTTCTTATTAGATAATCCATAAAGCTAGAGAGAAAGAGAGAGAGAAAGCGCGCGAGAGAGACAAAAGGAGGGAGAAGTAAAGGGAGGGAGGGCCATTGGAGCGAGCAGAGGCCAAGGTTCTGGCAAGGTGAGGTTGGGTATAAGTGAAGAGGCCCCACCCCGTGGGACTCCGGCGAGACCACGGTACAGGTGGGAACCCCTGAAAGGCACTCGCACTTGAAACCTCACCCGCTCCGGCCTAGAGGAGAGAGAGAGAGAGAGAGAGAAGAGGGAGAGGACGTAAACGTGTGGAGACATATGGAGGACCCATCCCTACAGGGCGGTCAGCTATCTCGTCCTACCGGACAAAATAGAAGACCTGAGTCTGAAACTCCATAGTCAATCAGTATTCCTTCTTGTGTTTCAGAGGGAAGGGGGGGGGAGAAAAAAAGAGGGGGGGAGAAAAGGACGTAAATGTGTGAAGACACTTGGAGGACCCATCCCTACAGGGCGGTCAGCCATCTCGTCCTACCGGACAAAATAGAAGACCTGAGTCTGAAACTCCATAGTCAATTCATCATTTTGTCCTTTGTGTTGCTTCCTTTTTTTTAGGTTATAAGAAGGGCAGTGAGTTCCTCTCCATCAAGAAGGCCAGGTAAGTATTCCTTATTTTCTTTCCTATATAGAGGTCCCTTTTTCATTCTGTTGAATAACTATCTGTAGAAGAATAGGATCATGTGTGTTATTTAGATCCGTATCCCACAGGGTCGGTCAACTGCCCGTCCAAAGACCAACAGCAGAAGACCTGGATCTTGTGTAGTGTTTGGATCCGTTTCCCACAGGGCTGGTCAAACACCTGCCTGTCCTGAGACCAACAGCAGGGGACCTGGATCTTGTGAGTTGTTTTAGATCCTTTTCCCACAGGGTCAGTCAACTGCCCGTCCAAAGACCGACAGCAGAGGACCTGGATCTTGTGTGGTGCATGAAGACCTTTAACCCCAGGGGCGGTCCAATGCCCGTCCATAGACCGACAGCAGAGGACCTGGATCTTGTGTGGTGCATGAAGATCTTTAACCCCAGGGGCGGTCCAATGCCCGTCCATAGACCGACAGCAGAGGACCTGGATCTTGTGTGTTATATGAAGATCCCTTTCCCACAGGGTCGGTCAACTGTCTGTCCAGAGACCAACAACAGAGGACCTGGATCTTATGTGTCATGTGAGGATCCATTTCCCACAGGGTCAGTCAACTGCCCGTCCAAAGACCGACAGCAGAGGACTTGGATCGTGTGTATTGTGTGTGAAGTTTCTTCCAGTATATTGGTCTAATGCCTGTCACTCGATCATTAGTGGAGGACTCAAAGTTTGGGGGAGAAAAAGTTTTCCTCGTTTTGGTCGGGGGGTGAGGGAAAAGAAGACCTTTTTTTTGTTTTGTTATTGTTCTTTTTCAGGCCGGCATGTCATCCATTCAAAGGTAAGAGGTGTACCCGATTCGTCACTGTCCTGAGGTCTTATTCCAGAAGTTTCAAGGTAAGTGTTTATCCGGTGGTGTTATAAGAGATTTAAGGTGTGCATGGGAGATGCGTGTTAGATTTTTTATAACAGCTTGTGTTATTATATTTAGTCCATAAGTTGGAAGAAAAACCTCCCTTTATTTCTATAAGTACATTAGTGTACCGTGTGTCGCTCAAGTACTGCTTAAAATTATTGTGATGTTTGGAATTCGTATAAACGATTTATGTCAGTACAGTCCAAAGCGTATATTATGTAAAAGTGGAAATAAAAGGAAGAATAAAGTAAGATTTGAACCAATTCAGAGCAGTTTTCTCATTGACCCAGTGTGAGTTTGTTTGTTATCCTGTAGTGTACTCTATGTATATTATTTTTGTATGAGGAACAACGTTCCTTCTGAATTAAGGTTGGTTTTGGTTATTTATCTAGTTTGGTGGTTATTCAATAAGGAGATATAGTCAAATTCAACAAATTGTTCATGTGGATTGTGTCAAACAATTTTTTATTATCACATTGTATGGTCTTAGTAGGTCTGAGGGTGATCATGATTTGGTTGCATGTTTTATATTATAGTGATTATATTAAATGTGATGTATTTTCTGGTCAAAACCTACGAGTATATGTACACGGTTTTGGGATGGGACGTGGGCACTAGGTGGCGCTTCTTTCAGAAAAGGACGTAGTGTAACCGGTATTAACTTCCGTAAATGGCGGCGGTCCGTGAGGTAGGTAGTTCCGGGGGCAACTGTAAGCTGCCATGTTGTTATTCAGGAAGTCTCCTTCATATTTCTCATTCCAGTTTACAGATTACTATTTCGGTGTATGGTGACATTTTCTAAAATCCGTTATAATTTTGCGTATTCACTATATGTAGTGGTGATATGCTATTTTTAACGTAGTTCCTTGTTAACATATACAGTTGTGGTCAAAAGTTTACATACACTAGTGAAGATCATGTATGCCATGGCAATATAGGGTTTTCAATAAACTCTACAACTCTTATTTTTCTGTGATGGAATGATAAGGAGCACATATTTCTTTGTCACAGAAAACATTCATGAAAAATGGTCCTTTTACGAATTTATTATGGGTCTTTTGAAAATGTGTCAAAATCTTCTGGGTCAAAAATATACATACAGCACCTTGAATTACCAATTTGGTGATGTAGAAAAAGTTGTTTCAATCCAATTTGCTTTTTGGCATGGCCTCCTAACTTCTTACGAGTGATTATGATTGACTCCAGCTGGTGACTTCTTTCAGTCCATGTAAATAGGGCTTGTTTGACACATTCACTAGACTCAGCCAGAAATACTACAATGGGAAAGTCTAAGGAGCTCAGCACGGATCTGAAAAAGCGCATCATTGACTTGAACAAGTCAGGAAAGTCCCTTGGAGCCATTTCAAAGCAGTTGCAGGTCCCAAGATCAACTGTGCAAACAATTGTTTGTAAGTATAAAGTGCATGGCACAGTTGTATCATTGCCACGATCAGGAAGAAAACGCAAGCTATCACTTGCTGCTGAGAGAAAATTGGTCAGGTTGGTCAAGAGTCAACCAAGAACCACCAAAAAGCAAGTCTGCAATGAGTTGGAGGCTGCTGGAACACATGTGTCAGTGTCCACAGTCAAGCGTGTTCTACATCGCCATGGGCTGAGAGGCTGCCGTGCAAGAAGGAAGCCATTACTCCAGAAGCGGCACCTTACGGCTCGACTGAAGTTTGCTGCTGATCACATGGACAAAGACAAGGCCTTCTGGAGGAAAGTTCTGTGGTCAGACGAAACTAAAATTGAGCTTTTTGGCCACAATGACCAGAAATATGTTTGGAGGAGAAAAGGTGAGGCCTTTCACCCCAAGAACACCATACCTACCGTCAAACATGGTGGTGGTAGTATTATGCTGTGGGCCTGTTTTGCTGGCAGTGGAACTGGTGCTTTACAGAAAGTAAATGGAATAATGAAGAAGGAAGACTACCTCCAAATTCTGCAGGAAAACCTAAAATCATCAGCCAGAAAGTTGGGTCTTGGACGTAGTTGGGTGTTCCAACAGGACAATGACCCCAAACATACATCAAAAGTGGTGAAGGAATGGCTAAATCAAGCTAGAATTAAGGTCTTAGAGTGGCCTTCCCAAAGTCCTGACTTAAACCCCATAGAGAATATGTGGACTGTGCTGAAGAGACAAGTCCGACTCAGAAAACCAACAAATTTAGTTGAACTGCACCGATTCTGTCAGGAGGAGTGGTCAAAGATTCAACCAGAAGCTTGCCAGAAGCTTGTGGATGTCTACCGAAAGCGCCTAATTGAGGTGAAAATGGCCAAGGGACATTTAACCAAATATTAACATTGCTGTATGTATATTTTTGACCCAGCAGATTTTGTCACATTTTCAAAAGACCCATAATAAATTCATAAAAGAAAAAATTTTCATGAATGTTTTTTGTGACAAAGAAATATGTGCTCCTTATCATTCCATCACAGAAAAATAAGAGTTGTAGAGTTTATTGAAAACCCTATATTGCCATGGCATACATGATCTTCACTAGTGTATGTAAACTTTTGACCACAACTGTATATTCATTTTCCCTTGGTGTGAGTTGTATCAAGCTTGTACTTCTTCTCTTACCCTAACGAGCGGAAGGGATTATCCACCCTCTTCAACTCTGACAGTCTGCGCATGCTGTTGTCATACAGGGCAGGACAAAGATCCGAAACAAACATGAAAAATCTCTCGTCATTGGGTGGGCTCGAACCACCACCCTTTCGATTAACAGCCGAACGCGCTAACCAATTGCACCACAAAGAACCTGCCAATGCCTTCCCCATACAATCCATGTTGGAAAGCAAGTAGAGCAAGCGTGGCCTATAAGACAAGTATGAGCTGGCAGCGGGTGGCGATGACTCAAAAACGGCGTCCGGAATACGAGAACAAAAGGCTGATGTTTGGCTTTTTGTATATTGGGAAAAGTGATTTCGTCTTCAAGGTGAGGTAGGTTGCCGTGACAACCGCAGAACACCTCAGCAAGCACTGCAACAAGGTTCGAGCAGATATTGCCTGAACAGGGACATGAACCCTGGGCCCTCAGATTAAAGGTCTGATGTTCTGCAGACTGAACTATCCAGGCCCTGGAAACATTGAATGATGGTTTTATTCATCTTCCTCCTGTGCATTGAAACCAAGTTGCTTTATTTTTCTTCCTCCTGAGCATTGAAACTACTGAACACCAAACCACTGTCACTTCATCTCTCCTGTGCACAGAAGCCACAAGTGACTATTCATCTTCCTCCTGCACACTGGAGCCACTGAAGTTGTCTTCTTCAGCCGCTCGTATCAGACCCGCGCTGTAAGTCGTTTTTTTGCCTCTCGGAACTCAGGGGTACGTCGAGAATGCACTTCAACTGGAGCGAAGAGTCTTCCAAGACTCCAACGTCATGGGCTGAGCAGACACTGCTTCCAACTATTAAACGTGGGCTAGTGGCGCAATGGATAATGCGTCTGACTACAGATCAGAAGATTCTAGGTTCGACTCCTGGCTGGCTCGAGTGCCTTTTCTGCAACTTGGGTGTTTGGGAAACAAGGGAAAATATGTCAAGTAGATGAGCATAGTGTGCCCCCCTCAAAGAATACACGTTATGAAGTTATCTACCGTTTAACTCTCCTTTACTTTATATACTATGTTGCTTTCGCATACTCTTAGATCCTTGCCTTCATTTTTGATAGGATCCCCTCTATCGTGTACTTTGTATTTTTTTATATTTTAAACTGTTACTCTGAGGGCTGTAGTGTTCCCTGCGGCTGTTGCAAACTGCAATGACCACCCTGCGGAACAAATAAAGGATTATCTTATCTTATCTAGTACACCAACATTCACAACCCTGCCCTGTGAGAGGCTCAAACTCACAAACACGCAGTGCAGCCTGCGCCATCGATTCAGCTGCATTGCTCCACCCCTCCTAACACCCAGTGCAGCAGAGTCATGACAGCCTCCAACCACAGTGGCCTAATAAATAAAGTACTGGACTCCTAAGACAGAGATTGTGAGTTCAAGTCCCATCTGGGGTGACAGGCAGCAGAGTGGTGCAGCGGAAGCGTGCTGGGCCCATAACCCAGAGGTCGATGGATCGAAACCATCCTCTGCTATGAGATTTTGAACCCCCACGCTCTCCTGGCCTTTACTGCATGCGTTGTCTTTTGTCCCACACTTGCGTTGTCTCGGGGGTCGTTGGAACCCACAAGATCATCTGCCATCTCCATTAACCCACATTCTATGAAAAACGTATTGAAGCTGAATCTGGCACCAGGGCTCTGGCGAAAGGACAGGTTTGTCCAGTCGTTTGGTTGTTTCAAGGAGACAGGCTTGCGCACCAGGTCCAGCGTCTCAATCGTCTCAGACTGGACCAGTCACCCCTTCTCGAGCAGACAGCAATTTGCAAACCTCAAAAGCCCTGGGGTCTCATTTATAAAGCTTGCGTACGCACAAAACGGGGCTGAAAATGTGCGTACGCCAGTTTTCACGCAAAGTCAGTGATTTATAAAAAACAAACTTGGCGGTAGAATGTGCGGTCCTCCACGCAAACTATGACCCTCCCGTAAACCTACGCACTTTTTGGAGACAGTGGGAATTGGAGACACATACTGCAAAAAGTAAAAGTCGGAGAAGCTATAACTCGTAATATTTATGCATTTTGTTGTTCTCACACACATTGACTCAATTTATGATTATAATGAAGATTAAATACATCAGTGTTATTTGAGCTTGAACTGCGTGACAATTGTTCCATACACATCTTGTACAATGCAACTCAAATTTGTAATCAATATTCAGCGCTGTCTTTCTCACAATCAGATTGTCCTTCCTGTGTAGGAGGCTGAAATGCATGTAACTACAGAACACAAAGTATAACTCAATATATTTCTTTAATACTGTGCATATATCATCATATGTCAAAAACTGGAAATACAGTTGTTAAGCTCTCGCGCAATCACTACACTCATTACACTTCAGAATCAGAATTCGTTTAATCGCCATGCAAGATACTTAAACATGGAATTTACTTCTGCAGTTGTTACCGCTTTTTCTCCGGTTCTGCCACTTGGCGCTGTCGCATTAGTGTTGTTTTTTGTTTGCCTTGATTCACCGTGAAAAAGAATCACCTGCCAGGTTCATGCATGATAATGATACTAGATTAGCATTCATGAGGTCCTTTGCATTGACCATTTATGGTTAAAAATGGGCGCGTTCAGGGCGGGGTGCAATGATACTTTACGTACGCACACTTGTGGTTAAGCTGTGATTTATAAAGCGAACATTGACTACAGGTGTGCGTATGCACGGTTTTATAAATCTGAATTTTTGTGTGCGTACGCCAATTTACGCTTTTGGGCGTACGCACACTTTTAGTAAGAATTCTACGCACTCCTTTATAAATGAGACCCCAGATGAAGCATTTGAAAGCCTCACCACATATTGTCTAAATCAAACAGGAAAGGACATCTAAAGAAGGTCTTTGGCCCGTGTGGGGATCGAACCCACGACCTTGGCGTTATTAGCACCACGCTCTGACCAACTGAGCTAACCGGCCACACCTGCTGTACTGACGGACCAGAGCTGCTTTGTTGACAGGCCAGAGCTGCCGAGCCAACCTCTCCAGACGCAGATAGTGCCTTTTGAATGCCTGTCAAATTACCCTTTCATTAGGAAACGGAAGCTATTTTGGTCATAAAAAATATAAAAAAACACAACTGCCCTGTGTGAGGCTTGAACTCACAACCTTAAAATTATGAGACTGACGCTCTGCCTACTGTGGGCCCTGCCCTGTGCGAAACCTCGTCCTCGAGGTCAGGCTTAATGCCGTGACCAACACAGAATAGTTCAGCAAGCGCCGCAACTAGTTTTGAACAAAGATCACCCCAACAGGGACTTGAACCCTGGACCCTTAGGTTAAAAGTCTGATGCTCTGCCAACTGAGCTATCCAGGCCCTGTAGGGGAGACCGACGACACTGAAAGATGTCATCCTTACAAATCTTGAACATAGCTCTCGTCAACGCCGTGTCGGGTAGGAAGGAAAAGAGTGGCAGCCATGGTTACATTTGATCGGGGTGGCTCAATGAGGTTGAAGGCGGTGGGGCGTCCGAGGCTCTTTTGAAGACTCTGAAGTCAAAGCGTGGTTGCGCCTCAGGGATCACAAGACTGAGGGACAATCTCAAATCTGACGTTGTGCTATCTGTGGCTGAAACGCATGAGCCTCAAGCCCTACTGGCCAAGTGGATGGGGCGCTGGCCTCATACTGCTGAGATTGTGGATTTGCAACACCGCAACAGCAGCAGAATGGCACAGCAGCAGCGTGCTCTGCCCATAACCCAGAGGTCGATGAATCAAAATAATCCTCTGTTATGAGACTTTTGACCTTCACGGTCTCTTGGGCTTTAAGTCTTTGCCAGACTCCGAACCACCAATACCACCAATGCCCACACAGCACCACCTGGGTCACAGCGCCTCAAGCAGGGACAGGAAGGCCGGACCATCGGATAAAAGGCTGCTACGCAGCACCCTTCAGCAATCTTGGAGCAGAGGTCGCCCGAACAGGGACTTGAACCCTGGACCCTCAGATTAAAAGTCTGATGCTCTGCCGACTGAGCTATCCAGGCCCCGTAGGTCACGGCTGACACTGAGGGACCCCATCCTTACCAATCCTGAACAAAGCTCTCACCAATACCATGTCAGGGAGGAAGGAAAAGCGTGGTAGCCATGGTTACGTTTGATCGGGCTGGATCAATGAGGTTGAAGGCGGCTGGTGTCTGAGGTTCTTCTGAAGAATCTGAAGTCAAAGCGTGGTTGCGCCTCAGCGATCACGAGACTGAGGGTCAATCCCAATTCTAGGTCTTACCCCATCATTTCACCCCTTCGTATTACCCTCTGCCCTCGTCCCTTAAAACTAAGCTTAAGGGCTGAGGGGTGAAAAACACCGACCCCTTGGTGTGAGCCTCTCATGCTGTTTTCTCCCAACCTCCCAATTTCTCTCTCTCTCACAAGGAATCACTACTGCTTCCGCACCTCAGCCCGCACACTTCCACAGCCGCTTGGCAGATTATTTTTCACACTCAGGTCCAAGGGGAGAGCGCGAACGCAGTCCACCACTACCAGAAATTTTGCGGTCGAGATTCCCGCATTTGGGGAATTCGCAAAGGTCAGCACGGCCGGAGTGCAATGGCCGAGCCTCACTCTGGGTGAACCTCCTTCGTGATCAAGGTGTCTCCCCTGCCAGGTAAGTATGAGTTGCAAAGGAGATGGGTCCCCTCAGCCGGCTGCCAGGGCTGCCGCAGGCACTCGTGGTAAGCAGACGGGGAGCGAAAACAACCAATGGAAGGGGTGGGCAGAAAACCGTAGGCCCCCTCCCTCCCTCCCCAAGCCACGCCTCCCACTCACCCATCCCCCCCACCCACGTGGTGTGAGCTTTCCATGTTGTTTTCTCCCAAAGTGGCTGAGCGTGTCAAAGAGCCTATTTAGTAAACATGATATCCTGAGTTCAAATCTCAGCAGTGCCTTTTCTGGCCAAGGTCTCTCAGGTGTTAAGGTTCCTGGGCACTTTAGCCCTGCAACTTAGGCCATCATGTTTTGACGGTAGGCTCCAAAGACTCCCTGGTGGTCTAGTGGCTAGGATGCGGCGCTCTCACCGCCGCGGCCCGGGTTCGATTCCCGGCCAGGGAAGAGTCTCCTCAAACCCTTTTTAACCCTCACGCTGTTGTCAGTGTCTGCATTGCTTGTGCTGTCTCCATGCCTTTGTGACCTATTGCATTGTGTGCATTGTCTGTCACCACAACCTTCCCCCGCCCCCCCAAACGCAAGGTTGTGAATGGTGAAGACAATCTTTCGCTTTCTTCATTTTTGGATCGTGAGAAGTTACGAATGTGGCCTAAACAAAGTTAGACCTGAGGAGGGGGGGCGTGCCTTTCCTGTGGCCTCTCCTGAACTATGGATGTATCTTCCCCTGCCCAGTAGGCAGGCCCCTCAACTGTCCTCTTTGAACTCACATTGTCAGTGTCTTGCCGAAGCTGATAGGTTGCGCAGGACTACATGTGATTCTCTCAACGGCCTGACGCAGTTTAACTTCTCAAGACAAAACAGCCCTTTCTCATGGTTCTGCATTGGCCGGGAATCGAACCCGGGTCAACTGCTTGGAAGGCAGCTATGCTTTCCACTATACCACCAATGCCCACACAGCACCACCTGGGTCACAGCGCCTCAAGCAGGGACAGGAAGGCCGGACCATCGGATAAAAGGCTGCTACGCAGCACGCATCAGCAGGCTTGGAGCAGAGGTCGCCCGAACAGGGACTTGAACCCTGGACCCTCAGATTAAAAGTCTGATGCTCTACCGACTGAGCTTTCCAGGCTCCGTACGTCAGGGCTGACACTGAGGGACCCCATCCTTACCAATCAGAATCAGAATCAGAATGGGGGTTTATTCGCTATGCAAGATAAACAAACATAGAATTTACTTTGGCAGGAATGAGCAAACATAGAACATAAATGTGGCCTACTAATAAAATGAAAATGAATACAATGTAAAGATACACTGCAGATGTGATACATATAGACAAGGAATACAAATGTTACAAATAATACAAATGATGCGAGTAGTGCAAATGATACAGGTAACATGGAATACAAATGTTACAAATAATACAAATGATGCGAGATGATGCGGAACACAACAGGAGGGCTAGGAGACGTTTGACCTTTACGGTCTCTTGGGCTTTAAGTCTTTGCCAGACTACGAAGTGCCATGGTCAGCAAGGGGAATTAGCTCAAATGGTAGCGCGCTCGCTTACCATGCGAGAAGCAGCGGGATCGATGCCCGCATTTTCCAAGCTCTTGGTCACCATGGCTTTGTTAGTCTGCAGTCCCTCTCCAGACGCAGATGGAGACCTTTGAACGCCTGTCAAATGACCCCATTCATTTGGAAACGGATGCTATTTTGGTTATTAAAACATAAAAAAATACAACTGACCTGTGTGAGGTTCAAACTCACGACCTTCAGATAATGAGACTGGGTGACAACACTTAGACGTGGGCCAGTGGCGCAATGGATAACGCGTCTGACTACGGATCAGAAGATTCTAGGTTTGACTCCTGGCTGGCTTGAGTCCCTATTTTGCAACTTGGGTGTTTGGGAAACAAGGGAAAATATGTCAAGTAGATGAGCATAGTGTGCCACCCTCAAAGAATAGGCGTTATGACGTTATCTACCATTTAACTCTCCTTTACTTTATGTACTATGTTGCTTTCGCATACTCTTAGATCCTAACCTTCATTTTTGATAGGATCCCCTCTATCGTGTACTTTGTATTTTTGTATATTTGAAACTGTTACTCTGAGGGCTGTAGTGTTCCCTGCTGCTGTTGCAAACTGCAATGACCACCCTGCGGAACAAATAAAGGATTATCTTATCTTATCTAGCACACCAACATTCACAACCCTGCCCCGTGAGAGGCTCAAACTCACAAACACGCACTGCAGCCTGCGCCATCGAGTCAGCTGCATTGCTCCACCCCTCTTACCACCCAGTAGAGCAGATCAATGACAGCCTCCAGCCCCAGTGGCCTAATGGATAAGGCACTGGCCTCCTAAGCCAGGGATTGTGGGTTCAAGTCCCATCTGGGGTGACAGGCAGCAGAGTGGTGCAGCGGAAGCGTGCTGGGCCCATAACCCAGCGGTCGATGGATCTAAACCATCCTCTGCTATGAGATTTTGAACACCCACGCTCTCCTGACCTTTACTGCTTGCGCTGTCTTTTGCCCCACACTTACATTGTCTCAGGGGTCGTTGGAACCCACAAGATCATCTGCCATCTCCATTAACCCACATTCTATGAAAAACATATTGAAGCTGAATCTGGTACCAGGGCTCTGGAGAAAGGACAGGTTTGTCCAGTCGTTCGGTTGTTTCAATGAGACAGGCTTGCGCACCAGGTCCAGCGTCGCAATCGTCTCAGCCTGGACCAGTCACCCCTTTTCGAGCAGACAACAAATTGCAAACCTCACAGGTTTACCAAAGCCCTGATGAAGCATTTGAAAGCCTCACCACATATTGTCTAAATCAAACAGGAAATGACATTTAAAGAAGGTCTTTGGCTCGTGCGGGTATCGAACCCAGAACCTTGGCATTATTAGCACCACGCTCTGACCAACTGAGCTAACCGGCCACACCTGCTCTGCTACCGGGCCAGAGCTGCTTTGTTGACAGGCCAGAGCTGCCGAGCCAACCTCTCCAGACGCAGATGGTGCCCTTTGAACACCTGTCAAACGACCCTTTCATTTGGAAACGGATGCTATTTTGGTTATGAAAAAAAACAACTACCCTGTGTGAGGTTCGAACTCACGGCCTTCAGATTATGAGACTGACGCACTGCTTACTGCGCCAACAAGGCTTGGAGGCTAGCAAGGCCCCTCCCCCCAGACAGTTTTAATGAAACGCGTGAGCCTGACAAAATGACAACAAAAAGACAAACCTTCCTGTTACCTGTGGGATAGGAGAGTGTGAGCAAATGCCCTCTTCTCTCAAGTATTGTGGGTTTAACTCCAAGCTCAGTCAGCGAGCAGTGAGGCGAAAGGATGTTGGTTCGAGTCCGTGGTTGTTTCTGATGTGGGCCCTGCCCTGTTCGAAAAGGACCTGCCCCGACCATCAGAGTTGAAGACACTGGAAAATCTCTTCCTCGTGCTTCTCAGAGAGGATCCGTGGCTTAGTAGGTCAAAGCACCTGTTTAGTAAACAGGAAATCCTGAGTTCCAATCTCAGCAGTGCCTTTATTTTGGCCAAGGTCTCCCAGGAGTTCCACACCCTGGGCACTTTAGCCCTGCAACTAGGTGCTCATGTTTTGACAGCAACTGACAAATCCTCCCTGGTGGTCTAGTGGCTAGGATTCGGCGCTTTCACCGCCGCGGCCCGGGTTCGATTCCCGGTCAGGGAAATCTCTCTATGGAAGAACTTTTCAACCCTCAAGCTGTTGTCGGCGGTTAAATTCCATGCGATGACTCCATGTCATTGTGACACTTTAACTTTACAAGATAAAACAACGGGTCAGTTGCTTGGAAGGAACCACCTTGACATTGTGCTATCTGTAGCTGAAACGCATTAGCCTCAAGCCCTACTGGCCAAGTGGATGGGGCGCTGGCCTCATACTGCTGAGATTGTGGCTTTGCAACAGCAGCAGAGTGGCACAACAGCAGCAGAGTGGCGCAGCGGGAGCGTGCTGGGCCCATAACCCAAAGGTCTATGGATCGAAACCATCCTCTGCTATGTGACTTTTGACCTTCACGGTGTCTTGGGCTTTAAGTCTTGGCCAGACTCCGAAGTGGTAGGGTCAGCAAGGGGAATTTTCTCAAATGGTAGAGCACTTGCTTAGCATGCGAGAAGTAGCGGGATCGATGCCCATATTCTCCAAGCTCTTGGTCACCATGGCTTTCTTAGTACCGCTCTGGTTGCGGGGCCTGCAGTCCCTCTCCAGACGCAGATAGCGACCTTTGCCCCACACTTGCGTTGTCACGGGGGTCGTTTGAACACACAATATCATCTGCCTTGTCCATCCTGCTTTGTCCATCCTTGTAAACTGCAATTTCCACCCCCTGGAGGACAAATAAAGGTTCATCTAATCTAATCTAAGGCAACGCAGGAATTTCAGGTAGTCGAAAGTGTCTTTCAGCAAGCTGAAAGTGTTTTTCAGCAAGGAACAGTCAGGGTGGTTTGAGGCAAACCTTCCCAGCGCTGGTTCTCAGGCTTCCTGCTCAGCATGTTTCAGACCTGAGCGTACAAGCGGCACCAGGGTAGCTAACTTGGCGTTTCAGAAAACTACAGGCCAACTCCAACGAGCTGCAACTCACTCATTGGGCATAATTGGAATTTGACAAAAGCAGAATGAAGTTTCTGCCCAGTTTCGAACCAGGGACCATCCATGTGTAAGGCGAACGTAATAACCACTACAGTACAGAAACCAACTGCTTAATAGAGCGGGAAAACCAAGAAAAAACTACAAACTGTTCCGAAATGGTGGCTGTTCATAAAATAAAACTAGCGCGAAAGATTTCTGAACGTGGCCGGGGCTCTCGATGATGGTTTTAATGACACAAGGGCGGTGTGAGTAATACAATAAAATCATTCTACTCCAAGTTTCCATATCACGAAACGTCTTCGCAGCATGGCAGTGGGTCTTATCGACCGAAGGGAGCGCGAGTGTGGCCTGGTGGACAATTCAGATTTCAGCTGTCTTTGGTGACAAGGGGGCAGTGAAGCAAGTGACGAGGTGGCCGAGTGGTTAAGGCGATGGACTGCTAATCCATTGTGCCCTGCACGTGTGAGATTTCGAATCTCATCCTCGTAGGAAAGCCGTATTCATGAAGCGCCCACTTTTTTGGAAGTTCAACTTCTTCCGTCGCTTGGCGCATCATGCTCCTACCGAATCTGCGTATGCGCCGCAAGATGATGGTGCCCGTTGGGGGACGGCTTGCTCCTAGGTGACATCTTCGATGTGTCGGCAGATTATTTCATCAGACTTTCCCTTGGTGTGAGTTGCGTCAAGCTTGTACTTCCTTCACTAAACCACGGTGCCTCGTACTCTAACGAGCAGAAGAGATTATCCACCCTCTTCAACTCTGATGGTCTGCGGGCAGGACCAAGATCCGAAACAAAACTGAAAAAGAGCTTGTCCTTGGGTGGGCTCGAACCACCATCCTTTCGGTATACAGCCGAACGTGCTAACCAATTGCGCTACAAAGACCCTCCCACTGCCTCAGGATTCACCATACAACTATGTGAAGAGATGACCTCAGTCATCCGAGTAGCAATGCGAAGGCTGTGATGGCGAAGCGGGAACCGAAAGGGGCAAAATCAGTCCCTTCTCCCCGTCAGGGAATTGAACCCTGGTCTCCCGCGTGACAGGGGGGGATACTGACCACTATACTAACGAGGACACAAGAACAGTCGCAGTTTTCCATCGGAGATCACCATCAACTCAAGGGCCCAGAATGGAAGGCGGGAATCCACAAGGAAGATGGGGCTGGGCAACATGTCACTGTTTTTTCTCATCTGGATGTCCTCAAAAAGTTTACAACGCGGTCAAACCAACTCAAAGACAAGGATGTCGACCGCAAAAGCCATGCATTGGCCGGGAATCGAACCCGGGCCTCGCGCATGGCAGGCGAGAATTCTGCCACTGAACCACCAATGCCACCGTTTAAGCTGTCTATGAAGTCACGTGACACGAGTCACTCTCACCGTTACGCCTAGGCGAGAGGATGGAGACGTGCCAAATTGCACCAAGAGCCAAACTGATGCGCAGTGTCTGTAACGGGGATTTCCACCAGTCTAGGTGGCTGTGGTTCCATGGTGAAACGGTCAGCACTCTGGGCTCTGAATCCAGCGATCCGAGTTCAAATCACGGTGGAACCTGGGTCGGTGGTCGAGGAAGCTTTACTTTTTATCAAGTCATAATCACAAGTATCAGGATTCACCATACAACTATGTGAAGAGTGAAGGTATGTCCTCAGTCATCCGAGTAGGGATGCGAAGGCTGTGATGGCGAAGCAGGAACCGAAAGAGGCAAAAACAGACCCTTCTCCTCGTCAGGGAATTGAACCCTGGCATCCCGCGTGACAGGCAGGGATACTAACCACTATACTAACGAGGACACAAGAATAGTCGCAGTTTTCCATCGGAGATCACCATCAACTCAAGGGCCCTGAATGGAAGGCGGGAATCCACGTGGTAGATGGGGCTGGGCAACATGTCAATGTTTTTCCACATCTGAGGGGTATTGCACAAAAGTAGAATCAAGAAATCCAGGATAACTGATCAAGCGCGGCTTTATCTAGTCTGGTCGGCGCATCCTGGCTTAATTGGTTGCACGTTTCCCAAACCAGGATGAAAAGGCGCCGCTATGTCAAGCCAGGTGTTGGTAGTCGGGATAAATGCCTTTTTACAGCATTTTTTTATAGACCTCGCGATCGTTCACAGAATCAACGATCAGAACATGGACAAGAGTTGCGCAACATATTTCACAGCCGCAGAACAACAGCTCCTGATGGAGTTCTATGAGGAGGAGAAGGATAGTTGTTAGCTGGAGACGACAGGGGACAGGGCTTTTTAAAATGACTATCTTAGAGTTTCCCTTTGTTGGAACAGATTTATGTTCCAACTAGGGCTGCCACAAACGATTATTTTGATAGTCGACTAATCACCTCTTGTAGGAAAGTAGGCATTTCTACATGGCTTGGAGAAAGGCTTGCTCTCTTTTAAGAGCAGATGTTTCCTGCTGCAGAGAAAATCCGCTCCGATGGGGTGGAGGTTGCAGGGAGGCAAAGAAACATTTGAGATATTTTTGACACTGAAACGTAACTATGAGTAAGTAGCAAGAAAGCTAACTGTTTACCCTAATATTGGCAGCTAACTAGCCGGTTAACTCCATCCAAAATTAGATGTTTTCTTTTCAGATGCTCATGCATAGCCGTTGTGCTTCCATGAAATACAAGTTCAGCTTTGCAACTGTTGCACTGCACGCTTTTCTCGCCACTTAAAAAAAAACGCTCCCACACTTTGGAGCTTCGTTTCCGGCTAGCCACAATACTGTTATAGATACATTTATGGTAAAGTCGGGCCTGATGCCGATTATCACTACTGTGCAACTGCGTAGGTGTGTGGGTGTGTGTTAGAGACAGAACTACTAAATTAGTTTTTGTTCGATTTTGTTCGTTTTGGCCCTGAATGGAAGACGTGAATCCACGTGGCAGGTAGGGCAGCATTTCATGGCGCATATTCTTTGAGGGTGGCACATTATGCTCATCTACTTGACAGACATATTTTCCCTTCTTTCCCAAACACCCAAGGTGCAAAAATGGCACTTGAGCCAGCCAGGAGTCGAACCTAGAATCTTCTGATCCGTAGTCAGACGCGTTATCCATTGCGCCACTAGCCCACGTCTAAGTGTTGTCACCCAGTCTCATTATCTGAAGGTCGTGAATTTGAACCTCACACGGGTCAGTTGTAATTTTTTGTTTTAATAACCAAAATAGCATCCGTTTCCAAATGAAAGGGGTCATTTGAAAGGTGTTCAAAGGTCTCCATCTGCGTCTGGAGAGGGACTGCAGACCCCGCACCGGAGCGGTACTAAAAAAGCCATGCTGACCCTACCACTTCGGAGTCTGGCAAAGACTTAAAGCCCAAGAGACCATGAATGTCAAACGTCTTATAGCAGAGGATGGTTTCGATCCATCAACCTCTGGGTTATGGGCCCAGCACGCTGACGCTGCGCCACTTTGCTGCTGTTGCAGTGTTGCAAACCCACAATCTCAGCAGCATGAGGCCAGTGCCCCATCCACTTGGCCAGTAGGGCTTGAGGCTCATGCGTTTCAGCCACAGATAGCACAACGTCAGAATTGAGATTGTCCCTCAGTCTCGTGATCGCTGAGGCGCAACCACGCTTTGACTTCAGAGTCTTCAAAAGAGCCTCAAACTTAACCAACCATGGCTGCCACTCTTTTCCTTCCTCCATGACATGGTGTTGACGAGAGCTATGTTCAGGATTTGTAAGTCTCCACTACAGGGTCTGGATTGCTCAGTCGGCAGAGCATCAAACTTTAAATCTGAGGGTCCAGGGTTCAAGTACCTGTTCGGGCAATGTGTGTTCCGAACTTGTTGCGGTGCTTGCTGAGGTGTTCTGAATTGGTCACGGCAATAAGCCTCACCTCGAGGACGATACAGTGGCCTTTTATCTGAGGGTCCGGAGTTCCTGGTTCCTTCCAAGAAACTGACCCGGCATTGATTACAGGCTAATGCAGAACCGTGAAAGGGCGTTGTTTTATCTTGTAAAGTTAAAGTGTCACAATGACATGGAGTCAGCACATGGAATTTAAACACTGACAACAGCTTGAGGGTTGAAAAGATCTTCCATAGAGAGATTTCGCTGACCGGGAATCGAACCCAGGCCGCGGCGGTGAAAGCGCCGAATCCTAGCCACTAGACCACCAGGGAGACTTTGTCTGACTAGTTGCAGGGCTAAAGTGCCCAGGCTGAGGAACTCCTGGGAGACCTTGGCCAAGATAAAGGCACCGCTGAGATCTGAACTCAGGATTTCCTGTTTACTAAACAGGTGCTTTGACCAACTAAGCCACGGCGCCTCTCTGAGAACCAGGAGGAAGAGATTTGCCAGCGTCTTCACATCTGATGGTCGGGACAGGTCCTTTTCGCACACAGGGCAGGGCCCACATCAGAAACAAACACGGACTCGAACCACCATCCTTTCGCCTCACTGCTCGCTGACTGAGCTTGGAGTTAAACCCACAATACTTGAGAGAAGAGGGCATTTGCTCACACTCTCCTATCCCACAGGTAACAGGAAGGTTTGTCTTTTTGTTGTTGTCATTTTGTCAGGCTCACGTGCTTCAGCCAAACTGCCTGGGGGGAGGTGCCCTTGTTGGCGCAGTAGGCAGCGTGTCAGTCTCATAATCTGAAGGTTGTGAATTTGAACCTCCCACAGGTCAGTTGTATTCTTGACTGTTTTAAACTGTTACTCTGAGGGCTGTAGTGTTCCCTGCTGCTATTGCAAACTGCAATGACCACCCTGCGAACAAATAAAGGATTATCTTATCTTATCTAGTACACCAACATTCACAACCCTGCCCCGTGAGAGGCTCAAACTCACAAACACACACTGCAGCCTGCGCCATCGATTCAGCTGCATTGCTCAACCCCTCCTAACACCCAGTGGAGCGGAGTAGTGACAGCCTCCAGCCCCAGTGGCCTAATGGATAAGCCAGGGATTGTGGGTTCAAGTCCCATCTGGGGTGACAGGCTTATTGTAAACTCGCTAAAACAACAGCCACTTTCTTACCCTTCGATAGCTGTAGTCAGTAATGCACCCTGTGAGCCCATCAATGTCCTCTCTATGTGGCTTGCAGAGTACATCCCAGTCTGTTACCTCATAACATTCCTGCAGTGTCCCATAGGCCTCCTCTGACCATCTCCTCACTGTCTTTGTGGTCACAGGCTGCCGCTTGACCAGGGGCACGAAACAGGGTCTGAGGTGGACCAAGTTGTGGTCTGACTGACCCAGGGGGGGGAGGGAGGAAGAGATGTATGCGTCCTCAGCGTTGGCATTAAGGTGGTCCAGTGTCCTCTCCTCTCTAGTTGGACAACTCACATACTGGGTGAAGGTGGACAGTGTTGATGAGACACTGACATAGTTGAAGTTGCCTGACGTTACTATCAGTGCGTTGGGGTGCTTGGTCTGAAGTTGCGCAATTTCCTTATTGTCCAATTAACATAGCAAAGAAAGCCTTCAGTCTATTATGTATTTGAAAGACTTCAGTCTATTATGTAGTCTATTTGCCAACATCGTACCGTACAGGGCTTGCCTTTTAAAATGGGCTCATCTGGGATTTGAACCTAGGATCTCTCGCACCCTAAGCAAGAATCCTACCCCTAGACCAACGAGCCAACTTGATGGGTATTTATCAGTTAAAAGCTACTATTAAAAGGGGGGAAGAAGGGCTAGAATTGGTGCTTTCGCAGCCACTCCATCAGTTTAAACGGGAAACGAGTCTGTATACCTCTTTCAAAATAGGGTCTCCTTGCTTTGTCTGCTATCCTGCGGTTGGACAGGAAATAGTTTAAACCGCAAAAAAAAGAAAGATTAACAAAGTAAAACTCCTTCAAGCCAGATTTGATCTCCAAATACACATAGTACAGTCCATCGCTCTACCAACTGAGCTATCAAAGGGTAGGTAGGTAGCTGGTAGTTTGGCATGGTAGGCATGAAACACTCCAGTCCTCCTCGAATTGAGATAGCAAAGAAAGCCGTTAGTCTAAATTCGATTTTCCAACAACGTACCATCCAGGGCTTGCCTGGCATTGTAAAATGGGCTGGTCCGGGATTTGAACCCGGGACCTCTCGCACCCGAAGCAAGAATCATACCCCTAGACCAACGAGCCAATTTGGTGGACAATCTTCAGTTAAATGCTACTCTTAGAGGAGGGGAAGAAGGGCTAGAATCTGTGCTTTCACAGCCACGCCGCTTGTCCAGGGGCACGAAACAGGGTCTGAGGTGGACCAGGTTGGGGTCTGACCGACCCAGTGGGAGGAGGGAGGAAGAGATGTATGCGTCGTTAGCGTTGGCATACAGCAGGTCCAGTGTCCTCTCCTCTCTAGTTGGACAACTCACATACTGGGTGAAGGTGGACAGCGTTGATGAGACTCTGACATAGTTGAAGTCGCCTGATGTTACTATCAGTGTGTTGGGGTGCTTGGTCTGAAGTTGCGCAATTTCCTTATGAATGGCATTGCATGCCGTAGTCTGCTTTATTTCTGGATACATTCCTGAGTTACGGTAAGACTGCTGGATCTGGCTGCTTGTTGGGGCAGCGCTCCAAACAAGAAGGACCAAAACTTGTTTACTACAGAAGGGAACATGAGTTGTGCTTGTAAGGTTGTACCTTTGTCGTCACTAACACGCGCGACCATAACAGCCTTTGCATCGCACCTCCTCAAAAAGTTATGTAACAAATCTTTTGGTATGAGGGGACTGAGCTCTCAGCACATGCGTGGTCATCGGCTAATGCTTGACCTGGTGCCAGTGGACATCGTACTGCGATGGTCTACAAACCCTGGATATGTTCACCCTTTGGATGTCGGTCTCCCTGATGGACAAGGAGCGAGTTCCCGGTCCCTGTCCTCATCCTCCTGTCTGTGATGCTGCGCCAATCATGGGCCCAATCACTGTGGCTGCCTAAACTGATTTTGTGCTACCTCAGACCCATGTTTAGCATTGAGTTTTAATGTTTCAATGACCAATTCACTCTTTCTAGAGATATGACCGTTTAGCCTGTGTTCTGCTCCACTCTTTTACCAACCATGCCTGGAGGACAGGATCCCTCACTGAATTGCTCCTTCCAAGGTTTCTTAAATTTTTTCTCCCTAGTGAGTTTTTCTGGAAGTTTTTCCTTGTCTTCCTTAAGGATTTAGGTTGGTTGAGGGGAAGTTCTATGGGCACATGTGAAACCCTTTGTGACATTGATTGTAAAAAGGGCTATACAAGCTGATTAATAGGCTTTCAAAAATGGAGCTTCGATGTTGTCATTTAAACCAAGTTGACCGCGTGGCCTAATGGATAAGGCGTCTGACTTCGAATCAGAAGATTAAGGGTTCGAGTCCCTTCGTGGTTATTGTCAGCCTGATGTTGGCGAGTCGTAACTGTGGTTGATAACAATGTAATTGGCCTGACAGATCAGTTTGTTGAATCTGTTGGCGTCCGCCGTCCTCAACCTACTGCCCCAGCAGGAAACAGCATAGAGGATAGCACTATCCACCACAGACTCATAAAACATCCTCAACATTGTCTGGCAGACGTTGAAGGACCTCAGCCTCCTCAGGAAGTAGAGGCAGCTCTGGCCCTTCTTGTAGACGGCTGGAGTGTTCGCACTAACCGCCTGAATGGAAACAGGGGTCACTGTTGTCCTGGTCCTTCTCAGGTCGATGAACCCCTCCTTGCACTCTGCCGCATTGATGATTCTGATTAGTCTGTAGTTTAGTGGATGAATTGTTCTTCCTGCATTATAAGGTCATGACTTTCTTCGGAGCTCTGACAATTTAATGAAATAGAATGAACACACGCTCATCAAGTTAACATGCCTGAACTCTCATGTTCCTCATCTAAACATGCTGATGCGTAGGCCTCCAAGGGAGACTGAACCGACTTTAACAGTTGCGCAGTTGCGCATTACATTTACATTTATACATTTATTCATTCAGCAGACACTTGTATCCAAAGCGCCTTACAAGAGAGAGCATTACAAAAGAGCATCGGTCACTGATCATAGCAGGGTTAAACTTACAGTCCCCAAGCATAGTGGGTTTATGAAACATAAACAAACATAAACAACAGATTATGAAACATATATCGTGAGAAACCAATAAGAGAAAGAAAAAGTGACAGTGGTTTTGTTTTCAGTGGTTTCAGTACGCAGAAGGAAGTAAAATAAAGCAACTTGGCTTTAGTGCAGAGGAGGAAGATGACCATCGAAAAACGTTTTTGTTATGTTCGATCAGCACTTTTATGATCCCCACACGGGCCAAAGACCTTCTTTAGATGTCATTTCCTGTTTGATTTAGACAATATGTGGTGAGGCTTTCAAATGCTTCATCAGGGCTTTTGGTAAACCCGTGAGGTTTGCAAATTGCTGTCTGCTGCTTAGCTCCAGGGCTAAAGTGCCCAGGAAGAGAAACTCCTGGGAGACCAAAAGAAAGGCACCGCTGAGATTTGAACTCAGGATCTCCTGTTTACTAAACAGGCGCTTTGACCAACTAAGCCACGGCGCCTGTGCGAGGAAGACGAGGAAGAGATGCTTCACCATCTTCAACTCTGATGGTCGGTACAGGTCCTTTTCGCACACAGGGCAGGACCCACATCAGAAACAAAGACAGACTCGAACCACCATCCTTTCGCTTCACTGCTCGCTGACTGAGCTTGGAGTTAAACCCACAATACTTGAGAGAAGAGGGTATTTGCTCACATTCCCCTCTCCCACAGGTAACAGGAAGGTTTGTCTTTTTGTTGTTGTCATTTTGTCAGGCTCACGTGCTTCAGCCAAACTGCCTGGGGGGAGGTGCCCTTGTTGGCGCAGTAGGCAGCGCGTCAGTCTCATAATCTGAAGGTTGTGAATTTGAACCTCACACAGGTCAGTTGTATTCTTGACTGTTTTAAACTGTTACTCTGAGGGCTGTAGTGTTCCCTGCTGCTGTTGCAAACTGCAATGACCATCCTGTGGAACAAATAAAGGATTATCTTATCTTATCTAGTACACCAACATTCACAACCCTGCCCCGTGAGAGGCTCAAACTCACAAACACACACTGCAGCCTGCGCCATCAATTCAGCTGCATTGCTCCACCCCTCCTAACACCCAGTGGAGCAGATTAATGACAGCCTCCAGCCTCAGTGGCCTAATGGATAAGGCACTGGCCTCCTAAGCCAGGGATTGTGGATTCAAGTCCCATACATGGTGACAGGCATCTGAGTGGCGCAGCGGAAGCGTGCTGGGCTCATAACCCAGAGGTCGATGGATCGAAACCTTCCTCTGCTGTGAGATTTTAAACACCCACGCTCTCCTGGCCTTTACTGCTTGCGCTGTCTTTTGCCCCACACTTGCATTGTGTCGGGGGTCGTTGGAACACACAAGATCATCTGCCTTGTCCATTAAGGCAACGTAGGAATTTTAGCTAGTTGAAAGTTTTTCAGCAAGCTAACAACAATCAGGGTGGTCTGAGTCAAACCTTCCCAGCGCTGGTTCTCAGGCTTCCTGCTGAGCATGTTTCAGACCTGATCGGGTCCTCGCAGGGATCAGCAGAAGCTACGGAATGAGCGTACAAGCGGCACCAGGGCACCTGACTTGGCGTTTCTGAAAACAGGCCAACTCAAACTAGCCTCAACTTAGTCAGTGGGCATAATTGGAATTTGACAAAAGCAGAATGAAGTTTCTGCCCAGTTTCGAACCAGGGACCATCCATGTGTAAGGCGAACGTAATAACCACTACAGTACAGAAACCAACTGCTTAATAGAGCGGGAAACCAAGAAAAAACAACAAACTTTTCCGAAATGGTGGCTGTTCGTAAAATAAAACGAGCGCGAAAGGTTTCTGAACGTGGCAGGGGCTCTCGATGATGGTTTTAATGACACAAGGGCGGTGTGAGTAATACAATAAAATCGTTCCGCTCCAAGTTTCCATATCACGAAACGTCTTCGCAGCGTGGCAGTGGGTCTTATCGACCGAAGGAAGCGCGAGTGTGGCCTGGTGTACAATTCAAATTTCAGCTGTCGGTGGTGACAAGTGGGCAGTGAAGCAAGTGACGAGGTGGCCGAGTGGTTAAGGCGATGGACTGCTAATCCATTGTGCTCTGCACGCGTGAGTACGAATCTCACCCTCGTCGGAAAGCCATATTCATGAAGCGCCCACTTTTTTGGAAGTTCAACTTCTTCCGTCGCTTGGCGCATCGTGCTCCTACCGAATCTGCGTATGCGCCGCAAGATGATTGTGCCTGTTGGGGGACGGCTTGCTCCTAGGTGACATCTTCGATGTGTTGGCAGATTATGTCATCAGACTTTCCCTTGGTGTGAGTTGCGTCAAGCTTTTACTTCCTTCACTAAACCACGGTGCCTCGTACCCTAACGAGCAGAAGAGATTATCCACCCTCTTCAACTCTGATAGTCTGCAGGCAGGACCAAGATCCAAAACAAACATGAAAAAGAGCTCGTCCTTGGGTGGGCTCGAACCACCATTCTTTCGGTTAACAGCCGAACGCGCTAACCAATTGCGCCGAAAAGACGCTGCCACTTCCTTCCCCATACAATCCTTGTTTGAAAGCAGGTAGCGCAAGCGTGGCCTATAAGACAAGTATGAGCTGGCAGCGTGTGGTGATGACTCAAAAACGGCGTCTGGAATACAAGAACAAAGGTAAAACGTGCGTGAAAGTAAAACTAACGCGATAGGTTTCTGAACGTGGCCGGGGCTCTCAATGATGGTTTTAATGACACAAGGGCGGTGTGAGTAATACAATAAAATCGTTCCGCTCCGATTTTCCACATGGCAAAACGTTTTCGCAGCGTGGCAGTGGGTGTTCGAGATAATATTACTACTGACTAAAGTTAAGAAGGGAGATGTAAACTTTTTGAGGACAGCCAGATGAGGAAAAACATTGACATGTTGCCCAGCCCCTCCTGCCACGCAGATTACCACCTTCCATTCAGGGCCCTTGAGTTGGTGGTGATCCGTAACGGATAGTTGTGTCCTCGTTAGTATAGTGGTTAGTATCCCCGCCTGTCACGCGGGAGACCAGGGTTCAATTCCCTGACGGGAGGAGGGACTGTTATTGATCGTTTTGGTTTCCAACCACTTTGCCAACACAGCGCTACTCGGATGACTGAGGACATACCTTCGCTCCTCACATAGTTGTATGGCGAATCCTGATGCTTGTGAATATGACTCGATAAAAAATGACGAATCCTCGACCTTCCAAGTTCCGCTGAGATTTGAACTCGGATTGTTGGATTCAGAGCACAGAGTGCTGACCATTACACCATGGATCCACAGCTACGTACACTGGTGAAAATCATCGTTACAGACACTGCGCATCAGTTTGGCTTTTGGCGCAATCTGGCACGTTTCCCTGCCCTTGCCTAGGCGTGACGGCGAGAGCGGGTTGTGTCACATGACCTCATAGATAGCCAATATAGTTGCATTGGTGGTTCAAAGTTCTCGTCTGCCATGCGGGAGGCCCAGGTTTGCTTACCAGCCTATGCATGGCTTTAATTTAATGTTGTCATTAAAACCATCATCGAGAGCCCCGACCACGCAAGTTTTCACGCAAGTTTTATTTTTTACGTGGCCAAAATCACTTTTCCCAATATATAAAAAGCCAAACATCAGCCTTTTGTTCTCGTATTCCGGACGCCGTTTTTGAGTCATCGCCACCCGCTGCCAGCTCATACTTGTCTTTAGACCACGCTTGCGCTATCTGATTTCAAGTTTGGATCGTATGAGGTTGACAGTCGGAGGGTCTTTGTGGCGCAATTGTTTAGTGCGTTCGGCTGTTAACCGAAAGGATGGTGGTTCGAGCACACCCACAGACTAGAGTTTTTTTTCATGTTTGTTTCGGATCTTTGTTTTGCCCAGTATGAAAACAGCATGCGCAGACCGTCAGAGTTGAAGAGGGTGGATAATCCCTTCCGCTCGTTAGGGTAAGAGAAGAAGGCCTTCCTGCAAATGCAATCCGTCCCCTTCAGAGGATACAGAATGCAGCCGCTCGTCTGGTTTTCAACCTACCCAGACACTGTCATGTCACCCCACTCCTCATCGCCCTCCACTGGCTTTCCGTCATGGCCCGCGTCAGATTCAAGACCCTGGTGCTGACCTTCCGGGCTGTAAATGGGACTGCCCCGACCTATATCAACTCTCTCCTCCAGCCCTACACCCCCACCCGTCACCTACGGTCATCTGCTGACAACCTTCTAGTGGTACCTCCCCTCAAGAGCGCCTGAGCGCAACACAAACTCTTCCACTGTCTGGCTCCCAAATGGAATCATCTCCCCACCTCCATCAGAAGCACAGACTGCCTTCTCACCTTCAAGAGAAGGCTTAAAACTCACCTATTTAAATAATTTAATGGCACTTAGGAATAGTATGGCACTTAAGGTGACTTTCCAGTGTTGTTTGTTGTATCTCTTGCTTTATGTTCACAATCGTTGTGTTACGCATTTATAGTTCTTCCCTTGGCACTTATTGGTTCTCATGATGTATGATTCACGATCTAAAAAAACCCCACTGTATTGGGGGTCTTTCACGTTGCTTTGCTCATTGACTGATGCTCTTTGTAAAAGCTCTCTCTTGTAAGTCGCTTTGGATAAAAGCGTCTGCTAAATAAATAAATGTAAATGTAAATGTAAGCAAAGGAGCAGACAAGCAATGGAGCAGGCAGGCAATGGAGCAGGCAGGCAATGGAGCAGGCAGGCAGTGGAGCAGGCAGGCAAGCAAAGGAGCATGCAGGCAATGGAGCAGGCAGGCAAGCAAAGGAGCAGGCAGGCAAGCAAAGGAGCAGGCAGGCAAAGGAGCAGGCTGGTAATGGAGCGGGTAGGCAGGCAATGGAGCAGGCAGGCAGGCAGTGGAGCAGGCAGGCAGTGGAGCAGGCAGGCAGTGGATCAGGCAGCCAGGCAGTGGAGCAGGCAGACAAAGGAGCAGGCAGGCAAAGGAGCAGGCTAGTAATGGAGCGGGTAGGCAGGCAATGGAGCAGGTAGGCAGGCAGTGGAGCAGGCAGCCAGGCAGTGGAGCAGGCAGGCAAAGGAGCAGGCAGGCAATGGAGCAGGCAGGCAAGCAAAGGAGCAGGCAGGTAATGGAACAGGCAGGCAATGGAACAGGCGGGTAATGGAGCAGGTAGGCAGTGGAGGAGGCAGGCAAGCAAAGGAGCAAGTAGGCAATGGAGCAGGCAGGTAAGCAAAGGAGCAGGTAGGCAGGCAATGGAGCAGGCAGGCAAGTAAAGGAGCAGGCAGGCAATGGAGCAGGCAGGCAATGGAGCAGGCGGGTAGGCAGGCAATGGAGCAGGCAGGCAATGGAGCAGGCAGGCAAGCAAAGGAGCAGGCAGCAGAGCGACACTCCCATAGGACTCCATAGGAAATAGTGGCGTCTCGACTTCCGGGTAATGGAGCCCTCAATAGTTCCAAACGTTCCTTCCATGGCGCTGTGTTTCTATGGCTGCACAGCAAGAAACTTGGGAGGTAAGTTAATGAAATACCGGCCAATTTTAAAGAATTAAATGTGTTACTTATATCAGAGGTCCTTTATTATCTAGATATCACAATTTATCGGTATGTCCTGGATATAATTAGGTTGTTTTCAGCTATAGCCTGCTAGCTTATTAGCTCGACTTGATCAGCTGTGGAGGGTTATAGCCTCCTGATGTTTTTGTATGAACAGTGATTCATTAACAGTTGTAAATGTACCAGTGTAAAGTTTATTTTTAATATTTACCGTTCAAAAGCAAGTTCACTGCTGTTTGTCCCATAGGAGAACAGGGCAGCGGGAGCTTTGTTTGGAACTATTGAGAGCTACATGAATCACGTGACCGCGCTGGCGGTGAGATCAGAGGTTGTCGCCACTCTGAATATCGCTCTGCACCCATGGATGTATTAATATAACTGGATGTGGTATAGAAAAATGGCGGGCGTTCATTTCAGTGAAGTTGCTCATCTGGCACATAGCTGACATCAATGCTGGACCATGAGTCACACCCCCTGCAGGACTCAGTGTGTGAAGAAGAGATTCCGCAGGTCCTTCCTTCCTGCTGCTGTCAGACTGTTCAATAAACACTGCTGTCCATAGCCACTACCAGGTGCAATATATGGATGTATCTGGTAGGCTTATACTGTGGATTAGTGATACATCTGGAATAATGATGTAGTTTGTTAGTGCTCCTAGTGATCATCTAGTGTTTTAGCTTGTTTTTAAACAGACCCTGCTGCACCTTAGCCTTTGGCACAATTTTCATGTGTGTGGTTCTAGTTGACTCTTAGTGAAATGTTGGTTGTTGGTTGTGTAGCCTATCTCAGAAGCTGTGGCCTTTATAGCCTCCAGCTCTCACTGACATGGTTAAAGTGGACGTTTTTGTCTACTTATTTGGAAACAGCAGAGGTAAAATTAGAAATGTTTACCACAACATGGACTTGAGCCAGATGTTATCTCTTACAGTTACAGTTGACAGACGCTTTTATCCAAAGCGACTTACACCAAGTACAGGGACATTCTCCCTGAGGCAAGTAGGGTGAAGTGCCTTGCCCAAGGACAGTTGCAGAGCTGGTTAAAGTGCACATATCATTTAGTCAAGTACAAATACTCATGTTTAAAAAGCCTGGTGAAAGAATTTAAACAATATGACGCATAGAGGGGATTATCAGTTAACAATGAAAAAAAGTTTAAAAAGTTTTAAACTTTTGTTTCTAAGGTATACTTGAAATGAACACCTAAGAAATTGGTGTCGTAAAATATTTATACAAAGTTCAGTCTTTAATGTAACCAAAGGTAAAAATGCATTTAAAAGTAAATTATGAGGGACAAATATGTTAATTAAGGTCAACCATCAGAGACCTATTTAATTCTGGCCCCTGTAATATTGTTAGCTAGAACTGAGCTCTTTCAGGTCTTAATTATCTACTGCACTCACAAAATGCATCTGTAAGTGTCTGTTGAAATGATTTACTGTAAATGTATTTGCGGGTTATGGGGACTTCGGTTTTGACCAAAAGAATCATTCTGAGGTATAAAGCTTTTAGTTACATATATAGTAAATAAATAGAGCGCACATACAGAAAACCACAAGGACAAAACCCTTAATGATATGAGACAGGACTAATGGAGAAAAATAGTGAGAACAGGAGAAAAGTGCCTATGAAGTGGCCTAATGCAGGAAGGTTTTGTATCCCAAAGTTTCCACTTGGACAAACAGACAAACAGGCCTAAACTCCCCAATCCAGCCCTCATTCAACAGTTTCCTGAAGACGCTCACCCTCCCCCCATCCCAGATGGTACGATCCTCCTCACACTCCTTCACACTGCACTCCTTCAAAGCCATGCATGCATACAAACATGAAAAGAATACAATTATAGAAACACATGTGCAAATAGTTTGAAATTCATACTGTTGTGGATTCAAAACTGAGATACGGGAGTAAATATGAGGTTATTTTGTCATTTATTGCAGAGAACATGATGCATTCATAATGAACAGACACATCAAGTATGAATTAAGGCCTTCATGAGAATGTAGTCTGACAGCAAGCTGCACAGACCATTATCTGACTCTGTCCTTAAGAAACAGGTTTTGTAATCCACAAGAAAATGAGGTGTTTGTTGGGTGATTGGTCAGAGACCATGGGGAGGGGATGTGAGGTGTCCAATTAGATGTCCAAAGTGTTCGTGGTGGCTCATAGGGGGTTGTTCAGAAATCTGGTGAGGGAGAGAGAGAGAGAAATCCAGAGACAGTTGACAGGTGAAAGGTAGGAGAGGGTCTTTTCCAGATTTAGAGAGTGGGGTGGGTGAAGTCTGGATACAGGGTGGGCCAGGGGCTTGTGGGGTGGGTGAAGTCTGGATACAGGGTGGGCCAGGGGCTTGTGGGGTGGGTGAAGTCTGGATACAGGGTGGGCCAGGGGCTTGTGGGGTGGGTGAAGTCTGGATACAGGGTGGGCCAGGGGCTTGTGGGGTGGGTGAAGTGTGGATACAGGGTGGGCCAGGGGCTTGTGGGGTGGGTGAAGTCTGGATACAGGGTGGGCCAGGGGCTTGTGGGGTGGGTGAAGTCTGGATACAGGGTGGGCCAGGGGCTTGTGGGGTGGGTGAAGTGTGGATACAGGGTGGGCCAGGGGCTTGTGGGGTGGGTGAAGTGTGGATACAGGGTGGGCCAGGGGCTTGTGGGGTGGGTGAAGTCTGGATACAGGGTGGGCCAGGGGCTTGTGGGGTGGGTGAAGTCTGGATACAGGGTGGGCCAGGGGCTTGTGGGGTGGGTGAAGTGTGGATACAGGGTGGGCCAGGGGCTTGTGGGGTGGGTGAAGTCTGGATACAGGGTGGGCCAGGGGCTTGTGGGGTGGGTGAAGTCTGGATACAGGGTGGGCCAGGGGCTTGTGGGGTGGGTGAAGTGTGGATACAGGGTGGGCCAGGGGCTTGTGGGGTGGGTGAAGTGTGGATACAGGGTGGGCCAGGGGCTTGTGGGGTGGGTGAAGTGTGGATACAGGGTGGGCCAGGGGCTTGTGGGGTGGGTGAAGTCTGGATACAGGGTGGGCCAGGTAGGGGCTTGTGGGGTGGGTGAAGTCTGGATACAGGGTGGGCCAAGTAGGGGCTTGTGGGGTGGGTGAAGTCTGGATACAGGGTGGGCCAGGACAGAGAGCAAAGACATGAAGATGGGCAAACTGGCCATCTGGCTGTCCAGGGGGAGAGAAGTGTTACATCTTATACCTCCATGTACCAACTCATCTCTTGAGCTTAACAGTGAGCTGAATGCTCCATTGTTCTTTCACAGTCCAAATATCTGCTTGACTTCTCACATCAGATGAATACATGAAAACCTGTGGTATTTTAATATGACTAAGTAAGGTCTTAGATAAGGGTTTCTACGGGACATGGTTGCTGCTTTTCACTTCCACATACAACATTGCATTACAATCCTGGCTATTTTGACTATGACCTCCATCATTCAGAGTTGCATGGAATAATACACTCTGGCAATTTTGACCTTCTTCATCAGCAACTCTGACCTTCAGTCTCTCCTCATAAATACACAACTTATTTGCTATTACTTCTATCATTACACAAAGCCAGAGTCATCCTGTTATCTAGATACATGTTAAAATGATTCCATAAAATTGTGTGATTTTTATTAAATTTATACATTACTGAGTGATCAAGATATAGTTGTAGCAACATCAACATCATTCCACCACAATAGTTTAGGCCACTATA
This sequence comes from Neosalanx taihuensis, assembly GCA_030340665.1. Taxonomy (NCBI): domain Eukaryota; kingdom Metazoa; phylum Chordata; class Actinopteri; order Osmeriformes; family Salangidae; genus Neosalanx; species Neosalanx taihuensis. Next base: position 4,812,890 of record JARGSH010000050.1, on the reverse strand, counting down.
CTGCACAAGACCGGATTAACTGGAAAGATGGCTGCACCCTGTAAGCCCTTGCCTGCCCTTGCCTGGGACGCTATCTTTGAAGAGCCGGTTGGCTGTGTCTACTGTATATAAGTCTATGACCCTATCATGTAGGACTGTAGATGTTGTGTTACTGCATGTTGGCCCAGTAGCTGTAGGACTGTAGATGTGGTGTTACTGCATGTTGGCCCAGTAGCTGTAGGACTGTAGATGTGGTGTTACTGCATGTTGGCCCAGTAGCTGTAGGACTGTAGATGTGGTGTTACTGCATGTTGGCCCAGTAGCTGTAGGACTGTAGATGTGGTGTTACTGCATGTTGGCCCAGTAGTTGTAGGACTGTAGATGTGGTGTTACTGCATGTTGGCCCAGTAACTGTAGGACTGTAGATGTGGTGTTACTGCATGTTGGCCCAGTAGCTGTAGGACTGTAGATGTGGTGTTACTGCATGTTGGCCCAGTAGCTGTAGGACTGTATGTGGTGTTTGTAACACTTGCTTAAGAGTTAGGATGCAGTTTTGCAATGGAATATGGCATATGACTAGACAGAAAAACCAGGTTTGTTATAGGAGCTTGTGGTGAATAACGGTCCAGACACAGGGATAAAGTTAAATAATAAATTGTATTAAATACATATAGTAAACAATCAAAACAAGCAACAAGAGAAAAAAAAAAAATTCATAAAGGTACTGTTCGTCCTTTTCCTTTTCCTTCTATTAAAGTTCAGTTCATAGATCAGCGATCCTTTGGTCTATTGTCAAAGTCTTTTGACGGGGGAAAAAAATAAAGCTTAATCCAGTCCAGGAAAGACAAAAAATAAAGACTGGTCCTACCAGGTCCGTGGGGTTTAAAGGCTTGCCATCTCATGTAGAGAATCAGGGTATGGAAAAAAAACCTGACCTAGAAATAACAGGCCAAGACAAATACTTTAAATACTTCATAACTTCATATAATTCATTACTAGTAATCTACATTAACCAGAGTTAACATTTTCTTCACAATCAATCAATTAATTCATTCAATATCACATAAATCAAATGATCAAAGTATAAATAAGTGATTATAAGTATCATAAGTATAAATTAAATTCATAGCTGCGCAACAATACATCTTATTATAACTTATCTTCAACTACAAAGCTTGTAGTACCCACCAATGCATTTGAATGAGACGCATTAGCTTGTCAAGTAAAAGTTTGTGCCGCGGCGAATGCGGAAGTAAGTAATTAGCCGCCTAGATTGAGCAGTTCAATATGGCATAGCTTTGGTTCACTCACCAGTGAGTAGTTTCGTTTAGTTCTGAGTAGTTTTGTCTCGTTTGGAGTTTTGTTTCGTTTGGAGTGATCTTGTTCAGTTTAGAGTTGTATTTCGTTCTGCACAGTCCAAGCCGGAGCAACGAGTTGAGAATAGGAAATTGTGTTGCGGGTGTGGACGTTTTAAACATAGCGCCACTGGTGGCTGGGCGAATGAACAGGCAGCGGAGGCGGTCCCACTCAAGTAACTGTCTGCTTTTTAGACGTGGGTTACACTAACCCTAACCCAGATGACTCAGTTATCAGTCGATGACTGATCGTGGTTATAGCCCTTAGCTCCTAACCCTAACTATGTATCTTCACAGTATTTGGCTTTTACGTGTGGCCTGGTGCGAGGAGGGCTTTCCAACCTGGGGGTGAAGAGTATTGTCACAGCTGAGGTTTCTGTCATGCCTGCCTGTAAGAGGGTTAGGGTTAGGGTTGTACCTTTGACACGTTCACCTAGGAAATTATGCATTAAGTCAATTCTCTTCTCCAGTCTCTCCAAAAGTCTCGACTGGTCAGAAAGACGTTTCTCGGCTGCCTCCCATCTAGAGGTGTGCAGACTGCAGGTGGAGCAGACAGGGCAGCTTCCATTTCCTCTTGACAAACCCTATATGCACACGTAGCCGGGATTTTTCAGAAACGAATATTTCCCTCCCTTCGTTTTCCAAAAAGTTTTTGTTTACGTCAACCCGCATAAATACGCCATCTAGCGCCATCATAACTACACCAAGCCAGGGCGGTCTGTTGTAGGTGCTCTGCAAGCCAATCAGAATCAGAAACCCTAACCCGAAAACTCAGTTTTCTCAGTTTACACGCAAACGCAAATCCGCAGTTTTCCAGAATCTCCGCTTTAGCCGGAGTTTTTAGAAAGATTAGTTTTCAGGGGAGAATTCACTGTTTGCGTGTAAACGATGAGTACAAACGAAGGGAAATGTCTCCGTTTTCAAAAATACCCGGCTACGTGTGCACATAGGGAAAAGCTGGTCCAGCTTGTAAGACAGGTTATCTAGTTTGGCTTCTAAAGAAGGCAGGCTTGGAGAAGGAGCTGGACTCCCCACAGAACCCACCTTTACCGAGTCCAAAGCACACCACCACCAGCGCTCTTAACAGGAAAAGTCAGCTTTTATCTCTTGTTACAATTTTTTGTTTAATAAACACTCTTTGAAATCTAATGCTTTATCAAAGCTACCTTTAACAATGTCTGGTAGTGTCTTTTTTATTGCCAAGGTATCACTGATTCTTGGGGATTTGGATAAAACAGTTTTTAATTTTGAAAATAAAAAGTTAGTTAAATTACAAAATGTGAAGGTATATCATTATAGACCAAGGTATTGGCTGTTCAGCAATGTACCAGTGCAACCTCCAAATTTTGTATTTTTTTCATAAAATAGGCATTTTCCCAGTCATTACTTTGTTTTTTTCAACACCGTCAGACACAATAAAAAGCAAATTATTTTTTATTTATTTGGTCTAATATGTATTTAAAGTCTTTTAAACCATTATCTGGCATTCTTAATACACATATATGCTGTTAAATGTTAATTATTCACTATTGTTCATTTTTTATACTGTTTCACGTGTACTCCTTTAAAGGATCTAACATCATACAACGTATACTTTAAGCTTAAATAGAAAAAGTAAGTTTTTTTTATTTAACAAACATTTTTGGATTAAAAGAGACTATTACTTTAATAAGTCAACAGCACTGAAGAAACATATTTTAAGCATATTCATTTAAAACAAATAAAACTCCCTCTGACGGTGGTGACTTAAGAACTGACGGGGGTGACACTAATCTGACGGTGGTGACAGTGGCCTCATTACAACATACAATTCCGAAATGTATACCACTCAAGTCAATCACTTCTTGTTTAACAACCTTATCTAACTATTTGGTCCAAGAAATAACAATCATGAGCACTGTGATAAACATTTTTCAAGGAATATAAGGTAAAATTAAGCAATATCATTATTAAAAGTACCCCATTCCCATTCCCCGGCCGAACCACAGCTGTGAGGATATCCACAAACATCCTCTCACTCGTGCTATATTGCTTAAGTGTAAGCCTGTATGGAAGAAATATAGGGGGAAGTACATATATAAAAATATAAAAGAGGTTAATGAAACATCACAGGTCATATTGGTATTTATTGTGATCAACAATTATATTCCAGCCTCCGTTGAGGACCATCTGGAGATTTTTGTCACCCCCGTCAGACTGTCCGTCACCACCGTCAGACAGAAAACCTGACGGTGGTGACGTCTGACGGTGGTGACAAAAAAATACTCTTTCACGTGATGTGCATGAGTTGTTCATATTAGCCATCTTGTTTCCCCTCTGTTGCTAGCTACTTCAGACCTCTTCTTCAAAAGTATACATTTATGTCATAATCTAATCTAGTGTTTTTTATACGAAAGACACGGTGTTGACATGTTATGGTTGTGACAGTAGCAGTGTCCAAAAATATGAACAAGTTTAAGAGAATATAGCAAACTTACAGGAGCTTGAGTGATCTTGAAGCATGCAGTAGAGCTGAAGGTTTGAAAATGGGGTCCCCAGGAATGTAGTTGACCTTGTAGTTGCCAGATTTTATTGATTTTTATAAATATCTGACGGTGGTGACGAATATGTGGGACACATTTTGAGCAATCCACAAAATAATAGTAAACATTGTTCAAAACTCACTGTTTGTACTTTTTAATACATATTACAATGTACTCTTTCACGTGGTTAAGATATTATTCAATTCAATTATTACTTTTTGTTTTTTTAATTAAGATAAACAGATTATCTCCTAACCGAGGACTACTGATTCTGTAGACAATGGGCCAGTATATGATCATTAAATTAATACAAATTAAAAATAAACCTATAAAATAACCTTACATATGTGCAAAGGACCCCCTGATTATAACCTTGATTCTTTTTATTCATGAAAGTTGTATTAATTTCCAACAAAATTAGCACTTTTCTTAGTGGGACATGTTTTTGCCAAAGTTTCAAGAATCAGTGGTATACAAAAATATTAAAAAAAATTATACAGGCGTACGTACATACTTGTAAACTGCAGACAAATACACTGCTCAAAAAATAAAGGGAACACTTAAACAAACACCTAAACAACAATAACACTGATGTATTTAATCTTCATTATAATCATAAATTTAGTCAATGTGTGTGAGGACAACAAAATACATAAATAGTACGAGTAATCGCTTCTCCGACTTTTACTTTTTGCAGTATGTGTCTCCAATTCCCACTGTCTCCAAAAAGTGCGTAGGTTTACGGGAGGGTCATAGTTTGCGTGGAGGACCGCACATTCTACCGCCAAGTTAGTTTTTTATAAATCACTGACTTTGCGTGAAAACTGGCGTACGCACGTTTTCAGCCCCGTTTTGTGCGTACGCAAGCTTTATAAATGAGACCCCAGGTGATTATAGACTCTAGGGTCAATTATATAGGTAGGATAGGGATGGGAAGGTCTATGAGTTGGGGTGGAGTTCACAGTAGGGTCAGGGCTAGGGGTCTAGTTCAGTCCAGGAAGGTCTAAGTTAGGGTCAGAGCCAGTAAAAGTTAAAGGTAGGTTTGGAGTTAGAGTAGCGTTAAAAGAAGGTTTTGGTTAGTTAATGATCGAAGATAAGTTGACATTTGGAAACGGAGGTAGTTAAAAAATATCTATAAATATATAAAAGGAATGGAAAAATGTTCCAGTCAGATTGGTAGGAGGCTGTAGACACAATTCATTCGACCACCTAACCATCATCACACTGGCCTTATCCAGTTCCCTTGTGTGTAGGACGTTCCACCCGTATGGTATGGCGGTGTGCAGACATCCTTTGGGAAAGTGAGGTAGAAGTTTCTCCTTCATACACCTTTTGGCAGCGTCTACATCTAATCGCGTAGACGCAGTTGGATGTAGATGGTGGGGGCGTGTTTGTAAGTCGAAAGTAGTGGCCTGTGCGTGGGTTATGGACCCAACGTAGGGGGGGAGAGGGGATTGCACGTGTACCCTTCCAGAGGGTAGTTTAGCCCTCACCAGGAGGTCTCCCAGGTTTGGGTTTCTGCGGAAGGCAGAGAGGACTGCAGTGTTTGTAAGGGGAGGGATGAGCGGTGTCATCTCCCCAAAGTTCTTTTTTAAGGCCCTATGTAGTGTGATGGAAGATGGGGAGAAGACTGAGACCAGGGGGATCTTCGTTCCTGCGGGGGCCGCCCTCTAAACTCCTCAGTGGGACAACCAGTTACTCTTCACTGAGCGCAGAAAGGTACGTGTGTAGCCCCTGGGCGTCAGGGCTCTAAATAGTGTGGTGGTGGCCTCCTCACGCTCCACTTCCCTGGAGCAGAAACGATCAAACCTAATTAGGTGCGATTTGACCGTGCCCTTAAACGTGTGTGAGGGGGGGTAACTGTTCTTGTGGAGGAGCGCGTGTGTGTCTGTGGGCTTAAAGTACACACGTGTGTCAAGTCTCCCTGTTTGGGGGAAGTCTGCACTCTTGAAAACCACGACGTCCAGGAAGTGGATCTCTGTGTCATGTATTGTTTCCTTCAGATGGATGGAGGGGTGGTGGTCATTCAGGATGGAGATCCAGTTACGTAGATCCTGGAGAGAGTGGTTCCAGATTCCCCAGATGTCATCTAAATACCGCAGGTATTGTAGGGGTAGTTTGGGGGAAATAGATAGGACAGTTTCTTCCCAGTCGGCCATATAGATATTGGCATAAGAGGGTGCAAAGCACTTTCCCATGGCTGTGCCCTTTCTCTGCAAAGAAAGGTGTTGTTGTCAAAGCAAAAATCATTTCTGGTCAGGCTGAGACGGAGGAGGTGAAGGAGATGTTTATCCGGACGAGCGGGATCCGGGAAGCGTTCCAGGCATTTTTTTTACCGCTGTGAGGCCCCTCTCCATATCTATATTGGTGTATAGGCTGTCCACGTCCATGGTAAAAAGGAGTGCACCCTGGGGGACGTCAACTTCCCTTACTTTGGTCAGGAAGTGGTAAGTATCTTGTAGATGGCTCGGGTGTCGTGTAGACAGGGGTTTCAGGAGGTGTGTGGCGTGGGCGAACAGGGCCCCCGGGTAACTATCCACCTGCACCCTGTTATCGTGGATAGGGGGTAGCCTGGATAAATTGGAGTCTCCCATCACTATGACTGGGCGTGTGGGGACTAAGGACCAATTAAGGTATTTGTTGCCCCAGTGCTGGTGTGATTGCACCTTAGATGTGTTCGTGACAGGGGCAGGGGGAGAAGGAAGGGAGGGGGGATCCTCAGCAGATAGTCGTTGGGATGGGGGTCGATCCATCGATCCATTTCGTCAAGAAGTGGTAAGTATCCTGTAGGTGACTCGGGTGACGTGTGGATTGGGGTTTCAGATAGAAGTCAATCCAGGCTGCTATCTGGAAGCTCTCACTGGAGCAGTCAGATACAATAGGTCTGCCCGGTGGCATAATTCGTGGGATGGTCCAGGATGGTTCCGGTTTGTGGATTTTGGGCAGGAGGTAAAATTGTCTGGGGCGTGTTGGGTCGTCTTCTTTCAGGACTTTGGCCTGTTTCTTCATAATGAACCGTTCGGTCACCATCTGGGCTACCACCTCCCTCATAAGGGAGGCCGTTTGGGGGTAGATGGGGCCCAGAAGGGGACCGTAGTACTCAGGGTCAGATAGTTGCCTCATCGCCTCCTGGACATAGAAGGTCCTATCCATGATGACCAGGGACGAGCCTTTATCTGCTGGCTTTATTACGATGGCTCTATTATCCTGTAAGGATTTAAGAGCTTTCCATTCTTGTGGAGAAGTGTTGGGTGAGTCCTGACCCGAGGATGGAGGGGAAGAGATCAACACTTCCAAGTCCTTTCCCATGAGCTCCAACAACTCCACCGGGAGTTGATTGACAGGGAGCTCCCAGAGGGAGGGGGGTTGGAAAGGTGGTCTAATCTGGTTATTATCTATGCCTTCCCCGAAGAAAGCGCAGAGGCGCAGTCTACGGTGGTACGCTCCTATATCCAGCCGCAGGTCCCATTTGGGGTTGGGCCGCGTACCATGTGTTGGGATAAAGGATAAGCCTTTAGCAAGGAGGGATGTCTGGGGGTCAGTAAGTATTAAGGTCGCGGAGAGATTTACCACTCCAGGTGTCGGATTCGGTCCTCCAAGTTGTGGTTGGCCCAGGTTGAGATGGGTGCTTCAGTGGGTCCACATAGCCTGTGCTGTCTCGGGGGTCCAGTGAATGTTGTCCCGGGTGGTCGAGATGAGGTGGCGGGGCAGACGAGGGATGGAGTGTCCCTGTTCCTTAATAATAGTATTGATAGTGTTCAGGTTTCTCTTAAAGTTTGGAGCCAGGTTGTCCGAGAAATTTAGGACCGACATTAGGATCCTAGCGTTGGGGAATGTAGATCTAGCCGTCCCCATGAGGCATCGTAGTTGTGGGGACAGCAGGGAGGGGTTGGCCTGGTGCTTGTTGTTGATCCCGAAGGAAAGGATCAGCACTTGAGTATCCTGAGATATCCTGGTCCTATGCTTCAGGAGTTGTGTGGCGTGGGCCAGCAAGGCCCCTGGGTAACTGTCCACCTGAATTCTGTTGTCACTGATGGGGGGCAACCTGGACAGATTGGAGTCCCCTACTATGATGACCAGGCGTGTGGGATCTAATGTCCAGTTTAGATATTTGTTGCCCCAGTGCTGATGTGACTGGGCCATGGGAACGTTCGGGACAGGGGTAGGGGGAGTAAGGGGGGGAGGGGGATCCTCAATAGGTGGTCCCTGGGAAGGGGGTCGATCCATCGGGGGGATCGAGGTGTCTGTTAGGATGGGGAAAACAAAGGAAGATGAGATGCTAGCCACCGAAACCCTGTCACCATCCTCCTCAGGGGCGCTCGGTGAGTTGGGGGAGAGGGGAGCGGGAGGGGGAGGAATGGGTTCCCACACTGGGCCCCTGGACGGACTCGGGTCACTCAAACTCAAAAGTTCTCCCGGGAGGGTAAGTTGGGGGTGCGTCGGTGCTTCCCAGGGCAGTCTGACGGTTTTAGTCACATCCTCCAGGTTCAGAGACGGATCAGAGGAGGTGGATGCTCTGGGAGGCGGCTGGGGGTCCAAAGGCAGCGGGTCCGCAACCCTATTGGTGGAGGGTGCGCCGGAGCTCAGGGTGGTAGGGGGAGGTTGGGGGGGCTCGTGTGTACGTTAGGCGGGGATACAGCGAAATGAATGCAATCAAAATCATGACAAAAACACATTGACACACAGTACAGTAACCCCTCGCCAGTTTGCAGTTCAAATTTCGCGGTCTCGTGCATCGTGGAATTTTCAAAACTATTATTCAAAAGATCAAAATATAATTTAAAAATATCGCATGGTTTTCCTGTCTTGTACCACACAACTGCTAGCTAGTGTGGTTATCCCCTCACACAAATACACACACACACACACAACGTCAAACCATTGACTGCTCAGTCATGGCCAAGAGTCGATGCCTAGATGCTTTCCTTCAGACATCAGTACGCTCTGGTTTCTCTTCAACAGGAATATGCCTTTCGCCTTTTACTAAAGACATCCGTGGAGAGGAACATTACGAGTAATAAGTAATTTTTTGATGCCCTAGCGAATGCGGGGCTTTCTAAACTGTACAATAGAAAAACGAAAAAAAGAGTAATTGTTTCATAGAATGCGTGTCCACCATGGTTTTCCTGTCTTGTACCACACAACTGTTAATTCCCATCATGCACTTTGTGTGCATGCAGACAAAAAAAAAGCCATGTAATATTAGACACACTGATATAGGCTATGGTGCATGTCTATCTCTTTTAAACAAGTTTATAAATACTACTAAGCTAGTGTGGTTATCCCCTCACACAAATACACACAGTTACGACTCCCACTCCTGCCTGTAGGGTGTGTGTGTTTTGTTTCTTGTCCTGTCTGTAGGTGTTCCTGTGGCGGTGTTGTTGATGACGTCGGAGTGCGCGCCCCGATGTCAAGATCCGGACCTGAACCGGCTGTGTCTAATCGGGCCTAATTAGACACCGTCGTCACCTGTAAAACGTGTACCGATTGTGTTTGAGAGGGAGGGGCGAGAGAGGCTGAGTCGTGGAGAGCGGCGGGTTATTTGTTTTGTAAGAGGAGAAGGGAGTTAGTGTACAGACCCATGGGTATACTAAACACGTAGATAACCAATGTTATGCACAGTAGTTTAGGAGCGGTTCCACCTGCACTTTTTGTAACTTAGAGTTTAGTGTAGTAAGATTAGGAAATACTAGGTTAGTTAGTGGTTTTCCAACAGGGCTCTTTCGGTCCTTAGCGTAGTGCACTTTGTTTGTCTCATCGGAAACCGCTCATAGTCCCTTCTCCGTGTTTTTATGTACTGGTACGTCCCTTGTCGTTTTGTCCTTGTTACTTGTTTACTTGTTGCGCCTTGCGCCTTTTTGTAGCTGTAAATAAATGTACATAATAATCAGTAACCTCTATGACCCGATTGCATCGTTTGTGCCCGGCTTATCCGTTGACACCTTCCACTGGTCCAGTACCCACAGTCAAACATTGTTACCTTTTAACATCGTACGTAACACCCACCTCTTGCACTGAGTCCAGAGGGCAGCCCAGGACTGAGCTGGACTTTTTGATGACCTTGTCCAGCTTCTTCCTTTAAAACATACGTAACATAAAACAACGCCCTTTCACGGTTCTGCATTAGCCTGTAATCAATCCCGGGTCAGTTGCTTGGAAGGAACCAGGAACTCCGGACCCTCAGATAAAAGGCCACTGCATCGTCCTCGAGGTGAGGCTTATTGCCGTGACCGACACAGAACACCTCAGCAAGCAGACAAACAGACATTGCCCGAACATGTACTTCAATCCTGGACCCTCAGATTAAAAGTCTGATGCTCTTCGACTGATCTATCCAGACCATGTAGGGGAGCCTTACAAATCCTGAACATAGCTCTCGTCAACGCCATGTCAGGGAGGAAGGAAAAGAGTGGCAGCCATGGTTACGTTTGATTGGCGTGGCTCAATGAGGTTGAAGGCGGTGGGGATTTTGAACACCCACGCTCTCCTGGCCTTTACTGCTTGCGCTGTCTTTTGCCCCACACTTGCGTTGTGTCAGGGGTCGTTGGAACACACAAGATCATCTGCCTTGTCCATTAAGGCAACGTAGGAATTTTAGCTAGTTGAACGTTTTTCAGCAAGCTAACAACAATCAGGGTGGTCTGAGGCAAACCTTCCCAGCGCTGGTTCTCAGGCTTCCTGCTGAGCATGTTTCAGACCAGATCGGTTCCTCGCAGGGATCAGCAGAAGCTACGGAATGAGCGTACAAACGGCACCAGGGCACCTGACATGGCGTTTCCGAAAACAGGCCAACTCAAACAAGCCTCAACTGAGTCAGTGGGCATAATTGGAATTTGACAAAAGCAGAATGAAGTTTCTGCCCAGTTTCGAACCAGGGACCATCCGTGTGTAAGGCAAACATAATAACCACTACAGTACAGAAACCAACTGCTTAATATAGTGGGAAACCCAGAAAAAACTACAAACTGTTCCGAAATGGTGGCTGTTCGTAAAATAAAACTAGCGCGAAAGGTTTCTGAACGTGGCCGGGGCTCTCGATGATGGTTTTAATGACACAAGGGCGGTGTGAGTAATACAATAAAATCGTTCCGCTCCAAGTTTCCATATCACGAAATGTCTTCGCAGCATGGCAGTGGGTCTTATCGACCGAAGGAAGCGCGAGTGTGGCCTGGTGGACAATTCAGATTTCAGCTGTCAGTGGTGACAAGTGGGCAGTGAAGCAAGTGACGAGGTGGCCGAGTGGTTAAGGCGATGGACTGCTAATCCATTGTGCTCTGCACGCGTGAGTTCGAATCTCATCCCCGTAGGAAAGCCATATTTATGAAACGCCCATTTTTTGGAAGTTCAACTTCTTCCGTCGCTTGGCGCATCGTGCTCCTACCGAATCTGCGTATGCGCTGCAAGATGATTGTGCCCGTTGGGGGACGGCTTGCTCCTAGGTGACATCTTCGATGTGTCGGCAGATTATTTCATCAGACTTTCCCTTGGTGTGAGTTGCGTCAAGCTTGTACTTCCTTCACTAAACCACGGTGCCTCGTACCCTAACGAGCAGAAGAGATTATCCACCCTCTTCAACTCTGATGGTCTGCGGGCAGAACCAAGATCCGAAACAAACATGAAAAAGAGCTCGTCCTTGGGTGGGCTCGAACCACCATCCTTTCGGTTAACAGCCGAACGCGCTAACCAATTGCGCCACAAAGACCTTGCGACTACCTTCCCCATACGATCCATGTTTGAAAGCAGGTAGCACAAGTGTGACCTATAAGACAAGTATGAGCTGGCAGCGTGTGGCGATGACTCAAAAACGGCGTCCGGAATACAAGAACAAAAGTAAAACGTGCGTGAAAGTAAAACTAACGCGATAGGTGTCTGAACGTGGCCGGGGCTCTCGATGATGGTTTTAATGACACAAAGGCGGTGTGAGTAATACAATAAAAACGTTCCGCTCCGATTTTCCACATGGCAAAACGTTTTCGCAGCGTGGCAGTGGGTGTTCGAGATAATATTACTACTTGCCATACAGGGCTTGCCTGGCATTTCAAAATGGGCTCGTCCTCTCGCACCCAAAGCCAGAATCATACCCCTAGACCAACGAGCCAACTTCACTGGTGATTTTCAGTTAAAAGCTACTCTTAGAGGAGGGGAAGAAGGGCTAGAATTGATGCTTTCACATCCACGCCATCGGTTCGGTTCCCGTTTAGAGAAACGAGTCTGTACACCCCTTTCAAAATAGGGTCTCCCTGCTTTGTCTGCTATCCTGCATTTGGACTGTAAATAGTTTAAACCGCAAAAAAAAAGAGGAAAAAAGTAAAACTCCTTCGAGCCAGATTTGAACCAGCAACCTAAGGAATTCCAATCCAGTCATAAACTACAGTCCTCCGCTCTACCAACTGAGCTATCGAAGGGTGAAAGAGTAACTGGTATTTTGGCGTTGTAGGCACACAAGCTCCAGTCCTCCTTTATATGAGATAGCAAAGGATTTTCCAACAACGTACCATACAGGGCTTGCCTGGCGTTTCAAAATGGGCTCATCCGGGATTTGAACCCGGGACCTCTCGCACCCTAAGCGAGAATCATACCCCTAGACCAACGAGCCAACTTGATGCTGCATTATCAGTTAAAAGCTACTCTTAGAGGGGGGGAAGAAGGGCTGGAATCGATGCTTTCACATCCACACCATCGGTTTGGTTCCCGTTTAGAGAAACGAGTCTGTACACCCCTTTCAAAATAGGGTCTCCCTGCTTTGTCTGCTATCCTGCATTTGGACTGTAAATAATTTAAACCGCAAAAAAAATAAAACTCCTTCAAGACGGATTTGAACCAGCGACCTAAGGATTTCCAAAACCAGTCATAAACTACAGCCCTCCAACTTGATGCTGCATTATCAGTTAAAAGCTACTCTTAGAGGGGGGGAAGAACGGCTAGAATCTGTGCTTTCACAGATAATCTGGTGACTGTGGAGGCCAGGTCATCTGGCACAGCACCCCATCACTCTCCTTCTTCGTCAAATAGCCCTTACACATCCTGGATGTGTGTTTGGGGTCATTGTCCTGTTGTTGGAGACGTGCCAAATTGCACCAAGAGCCAAACTGATGCACAGTGTCTGTAACGGGGATTTCCACCAGTCTAGGTGGCTGTGGTTCCATGGTGTAATGGTCAGCACTCTGGGCTCTGAATCCAGCGATCCGAGTTCAAATCTCGGTGGAACCTGGGACGGTGGTCGAGGACGCGTCACTTTTTATCAAGTCATAATCACAAGTATCAGGATTCACCATACAACTATGTGAAGAGTGAAGGTATGTCCTCAGTCATCCGAGTAGCGATGCAAAGGCCGTGATGGTGAAGCGGGAACCGAAAGGGGCAAAAACAGTCCCTTCTCCCCGTCAGGGAATTGAACACTGGTCTCCCGCGTGACAGGCGGGGATACTGACCACTATACTAACGAGGACACAACAATAGTTGCAGTTTTCCATCGGAGATCACCATCAACTCAAGTGCCCTGAATGGAAGGCGGGAATCCACGTGGCAGATGGGGCTGGGCAACATGTCGATGTTTTTTCTCATCTGGATGTCCTCAAAAAGTTTAACACGCGGTCAAACCAACTCAAAGACAAGGATGTCGACCGCAAAAGCCATGCATTGGCCGGGAATCGAACCCGGGCCTCCCGCGTGGCAGGCGAGAATTCTACCACTGAACAACCAATGCAACTGTATAAGTGGTCAATGAGGTCACGTGACACGACTCGCTCTCATCGTTACGCCTAGGCGAGAGGATGGAGACATGCCAAATTGCACCAAGAGCCAAACTGATGCAGAGTGTCTGTAACAGGGTTTCCACCAGGCTAGGTGGCTGTGGTTCCATGGTGTAACGGGCAGCACTCTGGGCCCTAATGGCCAGGGGTATAGGGCACGTGCAGTGACGGAATGAACTTGCGCCAGGGAGAAACTAAACCCGAGCAGATAAAAACGAAGACGAATCGCAAGCGCAAACAAACGCCGATAACAATGGCAGGTGATCAAACAAAGATCAGAGAGACTGACCTCCTAAGTCTGATGCTTAGTATTAAGGCTGAACTTGGTGCATTCCATGATGATTTCAGTAAGCACTCCTGTGAAACGAAACAAGAAATTGCGAAGTTGACGCTGGAAATAAAAGGAATGCAAGCTCCCAGCAGCACCTTTGTACACTTCATTGTAAGAATGAGCACATGTATGTTAATTGAAGGCCTTTTTGCTTTTCCAGTTAAGACAGTCTGAATACGTCATCTGTGGCTTAGCTGGTTGGAAGCACCTGTCTTGTAAACAGGAGATGCTGGGTTCAAATCCCAGCAGCACCTTTGTAGACTTCATTGTAAGAATGAGCACATGTCTGTTGCATAAAGGCCCTTTTTGCTTTTCAATTCAGAAAGTCTGAATACGTCAGGTGATTCAGAATGCCTTTCGTTGACATCAGCAAGCCCGGCTAGCTCAGTCGGTAGAGCATGACACGTTTAATCTCAGGGTCGTGGGTTCGAGCCCCTCGTTCGACGTGGCCAGTTATTGGTGTTTTCTGCACTTTCCAAAGCATCTTTAAGATTGAGAAACAATGTTGAATCATGGGTCCCTCTCCAGACGCAGATGGCGACCTTTGAATGCCGGAGGTAGGCATCCAGGAGGCATCCGAAACAGATGCCCGAGCCACCTCAGCTGGCTCCTCTCGACGTGGAGGAGTAGCGGTTCTACTCCGAGCTCCTCCTGTGTGTCCGAGCTCCTCACCCTATCTCTAAGGGAGCGCCCGGACACCCTGTGGAGGAAACTCATTTCGACCGCTTGTATCCGCGATCTTGTCCTTCCGGTCATGACCCAAAGCTCATGACTTCTTGTCCTTGCTCTCGTGGAGGCGGTCGCAAACTTTTTCGCTCCCTTATCTTTTCCCTGCTCTATCGTCTGCCTGTCTGCTGGAGAGACTAACTGCATCACCCTTTTAAGCTGAAACATGGAATTGATTAGCTGGTCAAGTACTGTTGACACCATATATTTAAAGAGATCTTGGGGCTGGGGGGACCCAGCATGTCCCCGAATGGGATCGTCTCCAGCGGGATACATGATGGACGCGTGGGATTAGAGGCGTGTCGTGTGCCTGTGGGAACCTTCCGTCGAGGACTTCGAGGATCTCTACATATTGGGATTTATGATGGCTGGGCTTCTGCTGATTGGATTAAGCGTGCTGTGGGATATCGACAAATTATAAAAACTGAGGCAGCCGTTAACGGCCCCTTTAAGCTGCCCCACTTGATTGATGTGATGGGCAGGGCTGTTGGTGGCCAAAGTGTGACTTTACTCGCATCGCGGGATACCGATGGCTCTGCAGGGGACAGAGGAACGTATTGACCAACAAAATGGAAGAGTGAGAGACATTGAGGGACATTGAGAGACATTTAAGAGACATTTGATAGACATTGAGAGGCATTTGAGAGTCATTTGAGAGATATTGAGTGAGACTTGTTTGTAGGGTGTAAACTAACTCTACGAGCAACGACATGAGTATATGTTTTCGGCTCCAAATTCCTGTACGGCTGTGCCTGGTACCGTGCAGGGCTACCCCTCCCCCTACCTGTTTCTATCTTGCAAGATTGAGGTACGACGTCTCTCTACACCCCCTCCCCCACCCCAACCCCCCACCCCCCACCCCATTCTGTGAGTTGTCTGACTGGAACAAGATGTCCTGACCTCAAGGCCATGAGGCCGATTGTTCTGTGTTTTGGCTACGAACACAGACTCATCCAACGCCTCCACCTGCTTGTCGTTGTTGCTTATCTGTCTGCTGAGGTGTTTTTTTTGGTTACAGGCTCTGGCATGTATCCTTTTTTTCTCCTCAAATTTTTTCTCCTATTTGTGTTTTCCCAATTTCAGAAGGCTTGTGCTCCGATAATGTACTTTGTCGTGTTGCCTCGGTGGGCACTGTCCTGCCAAAGAGTTTCCCCAAGGGGATTAATAAAGTATTCTGAATCTGAATCTGAATTGAATACTCATCTGTATTACTTATTTCTAAATTCTACTTCTACTTAATACAAATTTCTTGACTTCCTTCTCTCCAGCGCTGTACTATAGAACATTTCACACAGAGCTTTACCACTTTAAAATTTGTGAAAAGTATGTGTAAGATTATAGATCAGATTACCGTATGTTTTGCACTATAGGGCGCACTGGATTATAAAGCGCACTGTCAATGAATGGTCAATGAATGATCTTTTTTCATATATAAAACGCACTGGACTATAAGGCGCATTAAGCGGAAAAAAACAGTCAGATGAATCCACGTCGTAAGCGTGTCTTTTGACAGGTGCCACTTTGGGAATAATATGGTGAAGCACAGCATGTATTACTCCGCGACGCTCCTGGCTACGGTAGCCGTAATGCTGCAAGCGGTGCGGCTTTGTAGTTTACCAAAGTCGTACTAAAACATTTTGACTTAGCGCTGTGAGCGCCTTGTACCACACAAAATCGCTTTGAGGTCAGTAAGCAAAACCAGAATTAATCCATATATACGGCGCTTCGGATTATAAAGCGCATTGTCGTTTTTTGAGAAAATTAAAGCCTTTTAAGTGCGCCCTATAGTCCAAAAAATACGGTATGTTTCTAAGTAACATACTATTCTCTATTCAATTCTTACTTTTGTTAGGATGAAATAATAGCCTAATGGGCCTCGTCAACACCGGCTATAACCACAGCCTAGTTTAACATTTGCCGGCCGTCAAAATTTTGCTGGCGGATATAAATACAGTACAATAATAATGTTGAATCTTACTTGTGAAAAGTAATGACCCGACTCCTGTTGGCAATCCTCTGTTGATTTACACAGGAATACACTGCACAGTGCTCTGGCATTTTATATATTTATGATGTCTATCGCAGAGACATATAAGAGGCTACCGGATGTAATTTGGTAATGCGTTTCAACAGCCAATGGGGCCTCTACCTTTCTAATGTCTGTCTAAAACCTTCAGGACAATGGCACCCAAGGACCAAGAGTGTCCACTCATGGCCTGGATTGTAAAACCTTAGGTTGCACAATATGTCCATCGTAGCTTGCCGTGATCGTATAGTGGTTAGTACTCTGCGTTGTGGCCGCAGCAACCCCGGTTCGAATCAGGATCACGGCATCGCGGAACAATGTCGTGGCAGATGGAGAGCTTTTTGCTCAGCTCTACCACCTCTATGCTGCTACCTTTTATGAAGGTAGGTTGTGGAGAAGCAGGTCGATTTCTCCTAAAATCTACCAGCATGTCTTTAGTTTTAGAGGTGTTAAGATGGAGAAAAGAATCGTCACACCAATTGACAAACTCATCGACCACCGGCCCATGCTGAGATTCATGTTTCTGCAGTAAACTGACAATGACTGTATCATCAGCATATTTCAGGATGTGTCTATTTCTATACTGGCTCTTACAGTCATTAGTATAGAGGATATACAGTAAAGGTGAGAGTACGCATTCCTGCGGGGAGCCAGTGGAAGAGACACGCCTTTCAGAAAAACAACCATTCACCTTACCTCGCTGTGTTCTGTTTGTTAAAAAATCCATAATCCAGCTCACAAGATTTCTCTCAATATTAAACTCTGATAATAATTTACTGTCTAAAACATGTGGTTGGATAGTGTTAAAAGCAGAAGAAAAATCTAAAAACAAGAGCCTGGCATGTGTACCAGGACCCTCTAAATGTCTATAAAGGAGATCCAAAAGTGTAATCTGGGCATCCTCCACCCCACTGCTGGCCCTGTATGTGAATTGCCCTGGGTCCAGGGCCCTACCCACCCTGAGTAGTAGAAGCTGCTTTACAACCTTTTCAAATGACTTCATGACCACTGGTCTGCCCATAAATGATGATTATATTACAGGAACACATGTCCGCTATCACCTGGTGAAAAGTAAAAACAAGATTCGGCCCCACATTTATAGCTACAGCCTGTTTTAATCAGCTATGTTGCTAGTCGCAATTCTGCGACTTTGGCGCATAAAGAGTTAAACTGTTACTCTGAGGGCTGTAGTGTTCCCTGCTGCTGTTGCAAACTGCAATGACCACCCTGCGGAACAAATAAAGGATTATCTTATCTTATCTAGTACACCAACATTCACAACCCTGCCCCGTGTGAGGCTCAAACTCACAAACACGCACTGCAGCCTGCGCCATCGATTCAGCTGCATTGCTCCACCCCTCCTAACACCCGGTGGAGCGGAGTAGTGACAGCTTCCAGCCCCAGTGGCCTAATGGATAAGGCACTGGCCTCCTAAGCCAGGGATTGTGGGTTCAAGTCCCATCTGGGGTGACAGGCAGCAGAGTGGCGCAGCGGAAGCGTGCTGGGCCCATAACCCAGAGGTCGATGGATCGAAACCATCCTCTGCTATGAGATTTTGAACCCCCACGCTCTCCTGACCTTTACTGCTTGCGCTGTCTTTTGCCCCACACTTGCATTGTCTCAGGGGTCGTTGGAACCCACAAGATCATCCGCCATCTCCATTAACCCACATTCTATGAAAAACATATTGAAGCTGAATCTGGCACCAGGGCTCTGGCGAAAGGACAGGTTTGTCCAGTCGTTCAGTTGTTTCAATGAGACAGGCTTGCGCACCAGGTCCAGCGTCTCAATCGTCTCAGACTGGACCAGTCACCCCTTCTCGAGCAGACAGCAATTTGCAAACCTCAAAAGCCCTGATGAAGCATTTGAAAGCCTCACCACATATTGGCTAAATCAAACAGGAAAGGACATCTAAAGAAGTTCTTTGGCCAGTGTGGGGATCGAACCCACGACCTTGGCGTTATTAGCACCACGCTCTGACCAACTGAGCTAACCGGCCACACCTGCTGTACTGATGGGCCAGAGCTGCTTTGTTGACAGGCCAGAGCTGCCGAGCCAACCTCTCCAGACGCAGATTGTGTCCTTTGAACGCCTGTCAAATTACCCTTTCATTTGGAAACGTATGCTATTTTGGTATAAAAATTTCTAAAAAACTCAACTGCCCTGTGTGAGGCTCGAACTCATGACCTTCAGATTATGAGACTGACGCGCTGCCTACTGCGCCAACAAGGCTTGGAGGGTACCACAGCCCCTCCCCCCAGGCAGTTTGAATGAAACGTGTCAAAAGCGCCTGTTTAGTAAACAGGAAATGCTGAGTTCAAATTTCTCTACGGAAGAGCTTTTCAACCCTGAAGCTGTTGTCGGTGTTTAAATTGATTGTCCTGACTCCATGTCTTTGTGACCTATTGCGTTGTCACTTTAACTTCACAACATGAAACAACGCTCTTTCACGGTTCTGCATTGTCTGGGAATCGATCCCAGGGGCCCGTTTAAGAAAGCGGGTTAAGTGAAAACTCTGAGTAAGTTAACTCTGAAATGAGGGAAACTGGGTTTTCGGTTTCAGAAAGGGGGGTAAGTTCAAACCGAGAAAACAGGCTAAGTTAAGCTCATTTCTGAAAGAGAGGTAAATTATATACTGAGTCAGTTACCATAGTTGCGGAAAAGCTGCTGCTGCTTTCAGACTCTATGAACCTAACCTGGTCGGGTGCAGGTTTTCTTTGGTAAATCTTTTTTTTTTTTTAAGAGTTTATTTCAGTCTCCTCCCCTTTTTGAAGAGGAGGCAACGTTTAAACACCTCATTCATTGAGCACCAGTGGCGGCTGGCAGTCTGTCAAACAGGGGAGGCTGGTCAGTAACAACATTTTCAGATTACCAAAAAAAAAAGGAGAGGGGGGGGTAGAAACAATTCAATTTTGACACACCCTTAGCAACAAATTGGAAAATTGAAGATGTCACCCCTATATTTATATGCCTATTTGTAAGAAAATTCTTACAAATAAGAAAATATGCCCTAACGAAATTGTGTAGGTCTTCAAAGCCTAAGTTTGACCATATGCAAGATCCCTGAAAGGGTTTTATCAATAGACATGGCCAACAGTACAGCTTCCTGGTCACGGGACTTGCAGTTAGCCAGTTGACTTTCTCATACCATGAAAGCTGAAAGGAACGATTTCTCTTCCCGATCGTTTTCACCAAGTCAATATTAGGCTTTGGTCTGCCCTCATCCTTAATTTTAATTTTCTCCTCATAAGGAAGACTAGAAAATGGCTTAGCCAAAATGTAATCGACAATGCTAGGCATTTTGCACAGTTTCCTTGCAAGCTAGCCCCCTCAAAAGTATCTCAAGTTAACGTTTTTTAATGGGAAGATAAAACAGATAACGAATATGACAACACTTTAGACTTTATTAACAGCAATATATTTACAAGAATATGTACACACAAAATAGGAATATACCGTATGGAACAGCTCTCTCATTACGTGACTTGCCAGATCAGAAATCCACATGGGACTAACAAGAAAGTTTTGCCGCTGCCTTGCAAAGCGAAAAATGTCCAACCCCTTTCACCTTTTAACAAATCACAAGCCTCCTCAGCCAGCTCTCTCCCGCCCAGGGAAATCATTGTGATAGAAAAATGACCATTGACTCCCAGTGAGGCTCGGCCTCAGAATTATAATATTTCCTCGGCATTAACCAATGCACTTCAAGCATTTTTCCATTGAACAACACATACACATACATACGCCATTAAAGTACGGTGAGGCCCGACTAGTTCACGTTGTCAGGAGGGGGAGAAACCGAATTGCTGAATCGTATCACTCAATCATTTAATGTCTGCGCTGCCGCTGAGCATGTCCTTTTCTGTGGTGCTATATCTGAAATAATAGCAATGTTATAAAGTCAGCTAAAACATTGTACAATACAGTGCAGTTTGTAAACTATATTCTCCGTGATTTGTACAGGAGGCTGAGCCTCCCTTGTTGTCTTAAAGGAACCGCTACTGATATATATAAATAAAAGAACCCTTTATATAAAAGAAATATTCAAGGTTTCTGTATATATATTCAAGGTTTCTTTATATATATATATTCGAGGATTCTTTATATATATTCAAGGTTTCTGTATATATATTCCAGGTTTCTGTATATATATTCGAGGTTTCTTTATATATATTCGAGGTTTCTTTATATATATTCGAGGTTTCTGTATATATATTTGTTACGTGTGGGGTTTTATGTGTCTTGTTTGGTTCTGTGTTGTGTTGGTTTTGTCTCCCTCTTCTGTTCCTACCTGTCATTTTCCCAGATGCACCCCTGGTTCCTGTCATCATCCGTCACCTGTTCCCAGTCACCAATCAAGCAATCCCACACCTTATATATACTCCCCTTTGTGTTCAGTTTGGTCTCTTCTGTTCGGCTGATGTTTTTCTGTTTGGCTGAGAGCTCTCCTCTGTTTTTTTTGATAGGTAACGTATGGTTATTTGATTTCCACATTGTTTGTGTATTTATTTTTGTTTTACACACAGGGACAAGTGAGGACAGTAAGATACCCTGGGGTCTACATCTACCATCACGTAGGTTTACCTGCTGTTACAACCCTAGGTTAGAGTGAGCACCACCCTCTGTATTTATAGGTGCTTAGCACCTGCCAAGGGGGGGGATGGGTTATTGTTTCTTTCTTTTATTTGGTGCCACTGTAAGTCCTCCTTGATCCCTGTGTTGTAGTTCTTGTAAATAAAGATCATTGATTTATTATAATCCGTTCAGTTTTCCTGTTTTTGTGTTGCTGCACCCTCACCCACCATGTCTGTTGCCTTATGTTGCGCCCTTTCACTGAGTGAAACAGAGGGGGCGTAACATAAAATGGGGGCTCGTCCGGGATTCTTGATCCATTCAAGCAACAGACATCTGAGTGTTGGTGTGCAGTGAGCACGTAGTAATAGGACTGGTAAGTAGAATCCCTTGTTTGGCTACTTAATTATGGCTACTTTCACTGTTGAGGAGTTTCTTAGTGATCCTTCGGTTGAACGACTCAACCTTTGTAGGAAGGAGGATCTGTTTGCTATTGCGGCACATTTTTGTGTTAGTTTTTCAAAAAGCCTGTTGAAGTCCCAGCTGAAAGAAGAGGTTGTGCGTTTGTTAGTCAGCAAGAAGGTGCTTAGTACGGGTGACGGTGCGTCTGCTACTTCTCCCCCTCTTCCTGTCCCAGTGATTGAGCAAGAAGAGGTGGTAGAGTTGCTTACAGATGGGGTCCCCGAGGTAGAGTATAAGCCTCCTCGTACGGTGCCTAAATTTACTCCACTCTCCTCTGGTAGGAGTAGTGAGGATGCCCGCCTTAGGTTACGTTTAGCGCGGCTGCAGTTCGAGGCACAGGAGAAAGAGAGAGATGCTGAATACAATCATCGGTTGGCAATTCGGAGAATGGAGCTGGAAATGGAGGTTAAAGTAAAGCAACTAGAACTTGAAGTTGCTGCCAAAGCTATGCATCCTGCTCAATTTTCTTCCACGGCTGTGGGAGCTTTTGATGTGAGCAGAAATATAGCTTTAGTACCTCAGTTTCGTGAGGCTGAGGTAGACTGTTATTTTGGTGCTTTTGAGCGAGTTGCTACCTCTCTGAAATGGCCTACAGAGGTCTGGGCGTTATTGCTCCAGTGTAGGTTGACCGGGAAGGCCCAGGAGATTCTATCCACTCTCTCTCTAGAGGACAGCTTGTCTTATGAAGCTATCAAGACAGCTGTGCTTCGTGCCTATGAACTAGTGCCAGAGGCCTATAGACAGAAGTTTCGAGCTCACAAGAAGTCGCCTGGCAGAACTTTTGTGGAGTTCGCCCGTGAGAAAGAGTCCCTGTTTAACCGTTGGTGTAAGGCAAGTAATGTGTCTGATTTTAATTCTTTGTCAGAGTTGGTGTTACTCGAAGAGTTCAAGAATAGTTTGCCTGACCGTTTAGTGACATATCTTAATGAGCGAAAGGTTGGGACGTTAGCACAGGCTGCAGTGCTTGCTGATGAGTTTGTGCTAACCCATAAGCAAACATTTGGTACTCCCCGAAATGATAGGATTTTTTATCCTTCTGCTCAGACTCCAGATAAAACACAGGCTAGTCCACCCCGCCCACCATTAGCTCCGCGCCACAAGGAGGAACGGGAGTGTTATTATTGTCATCAAATGGGGCACATTACAAATGACTGTTTTATGTTAAAACGCAAGCAGTCTCAGCCAAATAAACAACCAAAAGAGGTTGGTTTGGTCCAGACATTGAAGACTCCAGCGTCAATGGTCCAGAAAGAGGTGTGTGACAAACTGGATTCCAGCTACGAACCGTTCATGTTGGATGGGCTGGTTTCTCTCAGTGGTAGTGAGTTGGACCAGTGTCCAGTGCGCATACTGAGGGATACCGGAGCAGCACAGTCTTTTATATTGTCAGATGTGTTACCTTTCTCTGAGTCATCAAGTGGCTCTAGTGTGTTGGTGCAAGGCATTGAGATGGGTTTTGTGTCTGTGCCTCTCCATCAGATACACTTAAACTGCAGTTTGGCACAGGGGGTGTTCAAAGTGGGCGTGCGCCCATCGTTACCAGTAAGGGGGGTTACTTTTCTGTTAGGGAATGACATCGCTGGTGGCAGAGTTATGCCAGTTTTAGAGGTTTTGGAACGCCCTGAGATTTTACAGCCTGATGTATTAGCTCAGAAATACCCTGAAGTGTTCTCAAGTTGTGCAGTCACCCGTGCTCAAGCACGTAGTTTGGGTAAAATAGTTGACCTGTCAGAGACCATGTTTGCAGCTGAGTTCTCTGATACACCTGTTTCCCCACTTGTGTCTACTCAGCCTACCGATGAGACGAGTGACCTAGTAACACTTCAGCAGGATAAGCTTACCTCTGAGACGACCCAGTTACCCATGACCCGTGGTAATCTGATCGTTGCTCAGAAGGAAGACTCTAGTCTAGCCACATGTTTTGCTGCTGCTCTTGCTCCAGAGATGGCTAGAAACAGGGAAGTGGCATATTTTGTTGAGAATGATGTACTGATGCGGAGGTGGAAATCACGGATGGATTTTGAGAATGAGTGGAGCTATGTGGTTCAGATTGTCGTGCCCACACCTTATCGACAGTCTGTCTTATCTCTGGCTCATGATCATCTCTGGTCGGGACATCTAGGAATCACAAAAACCTACGACCTGGTTTTAAAGCACTTCTTCTGGCCCGGGTTAAAAGGGATGTAACCAGGTTCTGTAATACGTGTCATATATGTCAAGTCACAGGGAAGCCTAATCAGGTTATTAAACCTGCCCCGCTTCACCCGATCCCAGCTATGGGGGAGCCGTTTGAGCACGTACTGGTAGATTGTGTTGGTCCCCTGCCAAAAACCAAGTCTGGTAACCAGTTCCTTTTGACAATTATGTGTGTAGCTACACGGTACCCTGAGGCTATTCCTCTTAGGAAAATAACATCTCAGTCTGTAGTAAAAGCCCTGATCAAGTTTTTCTCTACTTTTGGACTGCCCAAGATAGTACAAACCGATCAAGGTACTAATTTCCTTTCAGGTATATTCACACAGGTATTAACATCTTTGTCTATCTCTCACAGTTTCAAGTGCTTACCACCCTGAGTCACAGGGTGCCCTCGAAAGGTGGCATCAGACTTTCAAGTCTGTTTTACGTAAGTATTGCATGGAGAGTGGTAGAGACTGGGATGAAGGCGTTCCCCTAGCTCTATTCGCAGTTCGAGAAACTGTTCAAGAGTCACTAGGTTTTAGCCCAGCTGAACTTGTGTTTGGCCATTCAGTAAGGGGCCCTTTAAGGGTTTTAAAGGATCAGCTTATGGGAGAAACTCCGCCCGACATGCATACAAAGAGAAATGTGTTGTCCTATGTGAGCAGGTTTAAGGAGCGGTTGCATGAGGCTTGCAGTGTCGCGAGGGAGAGTCTCTCTGCTGCTCAGAGCTCAATGAAACGGCAGTTTGATAGAAAGGCACTTCAACGTTCTTTCCAGTCAGATGACATGGTTTTAGTTTTACTGCCCATCCCTGGTTCTTCTATGTGTGCTCGTTTCTTCGGTCCTTATTTCATTGAGAGGAGGTTAAATGATACTGACTATGTTGTCAGGACTCCAGATAGGCGAAGGAAAACTCGAGTGTGTCACATAAACATGTTAAAGCGTTATCTCCCTAGGGGCAACATGCAGCCTGAGAGACACAGTGTGCCCCCGATGGCTGCTGTGGGAGCTGCAGTGGCTGTGAGTTCCGGTCCTTCTATGCTCACAGTGAGGGATGAGGATGGTCTGAACGCTTGTAAGGTCCAGCAACAAACTCCTCGCTTATCCAACTCGGAGATGTTGTTGAACCTTCCTTCCTTAATGCCACACTTAAGTAAGGAGCAAGAAGCTGACATGACAGTGCTTATTCACAGTTTTCCTGTTCTGTTTGGAGATATTCCAACCCGCACTATTGTTCTGCAACATGACATAGATGTGGGGGATGCGAAGCCAGTTAAGCAGCATCCCTATAGAGTGAATGCAGTGAAGAGAGCAGTGATGAAGCAGGAGGTAGAATATTTGTTGGAGCATCACTTGGCATGCCAGAGTTCAAGTCCATGGAGCTCCCCATGCCTGTTGGTTCCAAAACCTGATACCACTCCCCGTTTCTGCACGGATTACCGTAAGGTAAATGCAATAACTATTCCTGATTCTTTTCCCATGCCACGCATTGATGATTGCATTGATACCATTGGGTCAGCCCGGTATGTCACGAAACTTGATCTTCTGAAAGGTTATTGGCAGGTGCCACTTTCGCCTAGAGCCTCAACAATATCTGCTTTTGTTACACCTGATCATTTTCTGCAGTACACAGTTATGGCATTCGGAATGCGAAACGCTCCAGCAACATTCCAAAGGCTGGTCAATATAGTGCTGGGAGATGTGCCCAACTGTACAGCGTACCTTGATGATGTGGTGGTACACTCGGCAGATTGGTCAGCTCACATGGGCTCACTGAGAACAGTGTTTCAGCGGTTGGCAGATGCTTCTCTAACATTGAACTTGGCCAAATGTGAATTTGGAAAAGCAACAGTGACCTACTTGGGAAAGAAGGTGGGCGGTGGTAAAGTGCGTCCTCTTGAGGCCAAGATCGAGGCCATAGCATCTTTCCCAGTGCCGACCACACGGCGGGAACTGCGTCGTTTCCTCGGGATGGCAGGCTACTACAGAGGGTTCTGTAGGAACTTCTCCTCAGTTGCAGCCCCTCTGACTGATCTGATCAGTCCCTTGGTGTCATTTGTGTGGTCAGAAAAGTGTCAGACAGCCTTTGAAAGCTGTAAAGCCCTCTTGTGCAGTGCCCCAGTCCTTAGTGCTCCTGATTTTTGTAGACCATTTTCTATTGAAGTTGATGCCAGTTGTGTTGGTGCTGGTGCAGTCCTTACACAGATGGATTCTGAGGGTTTGGTTCATCCGGTAGGGTACTTCTCGAAGAAATTTAACGGCAGTCAGACACGCTACTCTACAATAGAGCAGGAGACGTTGGCCTTGCTCCTGGCGCTCCAATTCTTTGAGGTCTACGTGGGCTCTAGTGTGGAGCCTGTGGTTGTCTACACAGACCACAACCCATTGCTTTTTCTACACCGCATGTATAACCATAACCATCGTTTAATGCGGTGGTCTCTGGCTATGCAGGAGTATAATTTGGAAATCCGTCACAAGAAAGGCCCTGATAATGTGTTTGCCGATGCCCTTTCGCGTGGCTAGCTATTGTGATCTGTTATGCATTTGTATTTGTTTTCATGGACATGGTTTTGTGTTATCGTCAGCCATGGGCTGACTCTTTATGGGGGGGAGTGTTACGTGTGGGGTTTTATGTGTCTTGTTTGGTTCTGTGTTGTGTTGGTTTTGTCTCCCTCTTCTGTTCCTACCTGTCATTTTCCCAGATGCACCCCTGGTTCCTGTCATCATCCGTCACCTGTTCCCAGTCACCAATCAAGCAATCCCACACCTTATATATACTCCCCTTTGTGTTCAGTTTGGTCTCTTCTGTTCGGCTGATGTTTTTCTGTTTGGCTGAGAGCTCTCCTCTGTTTTTTTTGATAGGTAACGTATGGTTATTTGATTTCCACATTGTTTGTGTATTTATTTTTGTTTTACACACAGGGACAAGTGAGGACAGTAAGATACCCTGGGGTCTACATCTACCATCACGTAGGTTTACCTGCTGTTACAACCCTAGGTTAGAGTGAGCACCACCCTCTGTATTTATAGGTGCTTAGCACCTGTCAAAGGGGGGGATGGGTTATTGTTTCTTTCTTTTATTTGGTGCCACTGTAAGTCCTCCTTGATCCCTGTGTTGTAGTTCTTGTAAATAAAGATCATTGATTTATAATCCGTTCAGTTTTCCTGTTTTTGTGTTGCTGCACCCTCACCCACCATGTCTGTTGCCTTATGTTGCGCCCTTTCACTGAGTGAAACAGAGGGGGCGTAACATTAGGTCAACCTGAGGCCAACACTGTCAATATCATTGTTAACATTGATGGGATTCCAGTAGTGGTGTACAATTTTGGCCAATACTGGCAAAACTTGAATACTCTGATCCATTCATTGGGGCAATATTTTGTGGACAGAGTAAGACAAGTCCACTTGAGGATTAGGACTTTCTGACTGAATACAAACATCTAGAAAACAATGGGTTAACTTCTAAAGGCCAAACATTCAATGTCCATGTTAAAGCTCTCGTCTGTGATGCACCAGCTAGGGCCTATATCAAATGTATAAAGGGGCATAATTCCTATGAGGCCTGTGAAAGATGTACAGTCAGGGGTGTTCATGTTGAAAGAAGAATGGTTTTCAATGACCTTGAAAGCACCCTTAGAACAGATGATGCCTTTTCTAGGATGGAATATACCAACCACCAAACTCGACTCAGTCCTCTGATTTCTGCTGGTATTCCATGTAGTTCATTTGCATTAGACTACATGCATTTGGTCGCCTTGGGAGTGGTGAGGCGCATGCTAAGTTATATGACCCGTGGCCCTAAGATTTGTCGCATATCTTTTAGACAAAAGGAAGAAATATCACAAAAGCTAATAGCTCTAAGAGGGAAGATGCCAAGTGAATTTGCTCGTCAACCCCGTGGGTTGACCGATCTCGACAGGTGGAAAGCCACTGAGCTGAGGCAGTTTTTGTTGTATACGGGCCCTGTGGTTTTAAAGAATGTGTTGTCCCCTGCCATGTACAAACATTTCTTGAGCCTCACAGTAGCAATGTCAATCATGCTTGAGTCAGATGAGATGAATCGCAATGCGTACCTGCAGTATGCTCAGGACTTGCTAAAACACTTTGTCCAGTGCAGTGCTGCCGTTTATGGCAAGACCTTTCCGGTGTACAACGTACACGGACTCATTCATCTTCACGAAGATGTCAGGCACTTTAAAACTTCTTTAAACGAGATCTGCTGTTTTCCTTTTGAAAACTATCTTCAAGGTATCAAAAAACTGTGGGCGAAGTCCTTTAGAACAAGTCACTAGACGTTTGTCTGAAATCGAACGTTCACAGTCAGATGCATACAAAAGGCAGAAGACAGCATTCATTTCAGTCAAGGAAAGGGACGGTTTTGTGTGATATTCTGCATCAGCGCCACACATCGCCACTATTTCAAACACCATGCAGCTCTAAACTTATCAACATAGTGTGCACAAAAGATATACCATCCAGGAGGAATGAAAAATTGAACTCTTGTGGAAGCTGATTTGTACCACAAGGTGGCTTGCCTCCCACAAGAAGATGGAGGTTTAGTATTGATACCTCTTCGCCATGAAGTGGAACGTCAAGTATAAAGGTTTTTTCTTTTCTTTGTACTATTTACCTTTTGATTCCTTCCATCATCAGTCTTCTTGGCACATGTACCCCCACCTGCCTGTCTAAAATATTTACTTTCCCTTCTAGGGCGGCTCATGTCAATTTCCTTTTCATTAGCAACCAAGCATCATCATCTTGTCCTGTAATCACTTTCAATTGTTTTAGTTTTAACAGGCATCGGCCTGATCTGACTTTTCACTAACTATTAGGATTCTCCTGGTGATGATACTTGATTCATCGTTCTCCTGGGAATGTGTTGAGTATAATTTTTCTTTTCTTCCTCAGATCATGTTTGCCAGGGCAGTTTGGATCGAGGGCGACAAGGAGGTTGAGGGCACCGTCCCTTCAAATTGGCTGGACAGGGAGAGGGAAGTTGTAAGGTGGCCTTCCAAAAAACCTAGTAGGGCATACAACCTCCAAGAAGAGCCAAAAGAAGACTGGCTCACGTTTAGGCTGGTAAAGGTCAAAATGACCTCAGGTATGTTTTTGCATCTTTTTCATTTAATGAAGTTTAACTATTTATGTGAAGTTGAATTAAAAATGGAAATTTGTGACTTTTAGAAAACCGTTCGGAGTGTGAACGGTACATGTTGACCAGCAATGCTGAGGAGGAGGAGGTGAAGAGAGGAATAAGGAAGGCCTCCAAACAAATGCATGAAGACTTTGTCCAGCTAGGTATGTATCGCAAGCAATGACAATGTATTTAGAATGTGTTACTGCCGACTGGTCCCAAACTGGTAGACCATTTTTTTATATTTCATATTTGTGTCCTTTCACAGCATCTGATGAAGAAGAGGAGGACACCTGCATTGGTAATTACTCCTTTATTTTTTATTTCAATGCTATAAATAACATTCAATTGTTAAGTGTATGTTATTAGGGCCACAGGGCAATCACACAGGTAAGATACACATGTGTGCACGTGTGCACTCCTCTCCTGCATTCCTACAAACACCAGCCCCCAGGTATATTAATGTGATTACAGTTAAAAAGACCTCTATCAGCTCTGTCTCTCGTCCTCATCTCTGCCTGGCAGGAGCCCCCCATAGCCCTATTTACATTGCTCAGAGGACATTTTCTAGTGTGTGTTTGTAATGTATCATAGACAAATGTTTATTTTTTCCCCTTTAATCCCCATAGATACCAACCTGATGCCGCCATTCCCAACTGCACCCACCAAACGGAAAATAATTATGGTCAGTAGGATCAGTTTTTGAGATGATGATTAGGTACACAACACATGCATACATTACAAACACCAATTATAGGCTAAATTTATAATTCCTGAATTTCTGCAAACCAGGCCAGAGATGCGGCAATGGAACAGGCAGACTTCAGCCCTGGTGAGTAACTTATTTCTTTGCCTCCACACAATGGGTGAAAGTGTAACCGTATGAATGTAATGATCAGGTGTGTCTGAAAATTTCTGAATTTGAACATTCTGCTAAATCCCCTACAGATCTTTTTGCAGAGATGTCCAGTCCTGGTAAGTAAAACCCTCTTTCCTTTTACCTCTACAAAATCAGAGGCCATTCTGGTTTAATTGTCAGACTTATTGTCAATTTTGTCATGACTCTATGTATACATTTGAAGTTGACCATTCAGAAACAGGACATCGTCGCGGCCTTGATAGCATCATGGATGAACTTGAGTGTATTGCTTGAAGAATTTGAACAAAGTATGCCCAGTGACTGTGCATTACTTCATATAAATTCACCGTATTTCCCTTCGAATATTTTGTTTATTTGACTTCTGTCATCAGGATCCCCTGGAGAAGAAAAGTCTTTGGCGACTAGGGTGAGCCAAACGCCTACCCCCAGTAAGTACACACTAGCAGAAAATTGTTTTCTGTCTCATGTATGCTCTATCTAAAACTGTTGTTAAACTCCAGTAAGTGGCCAGCCACTCTGAATTGACACCTTCATAATGGTTTTTGAATTTGACAATAATCTTTTTATCAGGTACCTCTCAATATCAAAGCCCTGCTCCACTGGCCAGGCCCACAGAAAAGTCTAGTAAGTAGTAGCACATTAATGTTTTGTCTCATGTATGCTCTAACTGTACGTGGGCAACCACTCTGAATCGACACCATCATAATAGGTTTTGAATTTCTTATCAGGTACCTCTCGACTTGCAAGCCTGGTGCCACTGCCCAGGAAGTCTAAATGTAGTGAGTATGCATAAAAGAATTCTTGGCTGATGGTGCATGTTCAAGAAATAGAATTGCTGATCTTTGTAGGAATATTAATATTTAGAATCTTTAACATTATCTCTTTCCAGGCCCAAGGAAGATGCAGCATCCTAGTCATCGCCCAAGGTACAGTGTGAGGTTATGGCACAGCATATTATATCAACTAATCTCTGCCTATTCAGATCATATGATGTATGTGTAATCTACTGTTGGTGTTAGATTATCTGTAGGTAGTGGTGCTGAAATATCTTTTTTTAAGTGAAGCATGTCATTGGCAAAATGTTCAGTACATCAGTAGAGATGTTTCTCATTTTGGATTTGTTTTCTTTTTCCTTAGACATGTAATTTAGATTAGATTTACTTGACATGTTTTGGCGGATTGCTTCTGCCTTCCTCAGTGTCACACGTGTTGCAGTTTGACAGCTGATTTTTTTGTTCTGTGTGATACCCTAGCTCCAGAAGCAGATCACCGCTAGGTGCAGCAGATCAACCCAGGAGTAGCTCACCACAGTCTGCCGATGGGAGACTCCAACACCACACCAGCGATAGTGAGTTATAAAGGTCCTCTTATTATCGAAGTTAACAAAGTACGTAACCATGTGCATAATCAAAATACATTTGACTACATTCCACTTAGACATTCAGGCAGATTATCCAAAATTTATAAAATATATATCCACCTGAAACTATTTCATTTTACAGTTGGGGACACAACAATATCCCAGAGGCAGGCGTTTCCCTTGCAACCAGAGGGTAAATTTGAGAAGGTTCTAAACCTTCTTGTCGAGATGCAAGACGGGATAAGGTACATTAAACAAGCTGTGGACGACCTAAAGAAACACGCCTCTGGCATTGTCTGCCACCTCAGCCAGGGTAGAGACCATGGAGACCATGGAGGACTTTAGAAGAGAGGAACAGTGCCTTGCTGACACGGGGGCCTTTGATGCACTTGTACGTTTTTGTTAAGATTAGGTAGATTGTAAAAGGCATGAAAATCATTCACCTTTCGATCGGGGGAGGGGGAAGGTCGGTCAGTCAAGTGGCATGTGATTAGGTTGTATATATGGAAGTAGTCAGTAAGCTTGACTGATACTCCTTGAATTTCCTCTCAATGCATCAGAACGATGCTTTCAAAATACAAATACTGCTAGATTTTCTTTCGCCGCAGCTTGTCCCTAGACCCCTCGGAGAAGTCGTATCCTTTTCACCTTTTCCCACCCCTGACCCATTTTCATGCCAGTTATAAGAACACCACTCTACCCATTCTAATGTTGTCTTTGATACCTCGGGGAGTATTTATGTATACTTATGTATTCCAGGTCCTGCAATTGACAAGGATTGGGGGGAGGGACACAAGGGACTGTGTCCACCGAGTTCTTGACAGGTATTTTTCAACACAAATTTGGAATAAATTTGTTTCTACTTGTGTGGTTATTGTATTTTTTCGATTTTAAAGGCAAAGCTACATGTAACCTGTTTGAGTTTATTATACATTATCCTTTACTTAAATTGTAGGCTCCTAACCAATGGACTGATGGCGCAGTTCAACATGAAAGGAAAGGGGAAAAGTGACAAGGTGGCCTTCCAGAACACCCTATGTCATAGGGCTGTGTTGGGTAAGACCATTCAGTATTTCATGTTGTTGACAGTTGTCTTTTAATCCTTTAAATATGGCTAAACATGTTCTGTTATGAAATTGGTGTTTCAGAGAAATGATGAATATGTACAGTTGTGGTCAAAAGTTTACATACACTAGTGAAGATCATGTATGCCATGGCAATATAGGGTTTTCAATAAACTCTACAACTCTTATTTTTCTGTGATGGAATGATAAGGAGCACATATTTCTTTGTCACAAAAAACATTCATGAAAATTTTTTCTTTTATGAATTTATTATGGGTCTTTTGAAAATGTGACAAAATCTGCTGGGTCAAAAATATACATACAGCAATGTTAATATTTGGTTAAATGTCCCTTGGCCATTTTCACCTCAATTAGGCGCTTTCGGTAGACATCCACAAGCTTCTGGCAAGCTTCTGGTTGAATCTTTGACCACTCCTCCTGACAGAATCGGTGCAGTTCAACTAAATTTGTTGGTTTTCTGAGTCGGACTTGTCTCTTCAGCACAGTCCACATATTCTCTATGGGGTTTAAGTCAGGACTTTGGGAAGGCCACTCTAAGACCTTAATTCTAGCTTGATTTAGCCATTCCTTCACCACTTTTGATGTATGTTTGGGGTCATTGTCCTGTTGGAACACCCAACTACGTCCAAGACCCAACTTTCTGGCTGATGATTTTAGGTTTTCCTGCAGAATTTGGAGGTAGTCTTCCTTCTTCATTATTCCATTTACTTTCTGTAAAGCACCAGTTCCACTGCCAGCAAAACAGGCCCACAGCATAATACTACCACCACCATGTTTGACGGTAGGTATGGTGTTCTTGGGGTGAAAGGCCTCACCTTTTCTCCTCCAAACATATTTCTGGTCATTGTGGCCAAAAAGCTCAATTTTAGTTTCGTCTGACCACAGAACTTTCCTCCAGAAGGCCTTGTCTTTGTCCATGTGATCAGCAGCAAACTTCAGTCGAGCCGTAAGGTGCCGCTTCTGGAGTAATGGCTTCCTTCTTGCACGGCAGCCTCTCAGCCCATGGCGATGTAGAACACGCTTGACTGTGGACACTGACACATGTGTTCCAGCAGCCTCCAACTCATTGCAGACTTGCTTTTTGGTGGTTCTTGGTTGACTCTTGACCAACCTGACCAATTTTCTCTCAGCAGCAAGTGATAGCTTGCGTTTTCTTCCTGATCGTGGCAATGATACAACTGTGCCATGCACTTTATACTTACAAACAATTGTTTGCACAGTTGATCTTGGGACCTGCAACTGCTTTGAAATGGCTCCAAGGGACTTTCCTGACTTGTTCAAGTCAATGATGCGCTTTTTCAGATCCGTGCTGAGCTCCTTAGACTTTCCCATTGTAGTATTTCTGGCTGAGTCTAGTGAATGTGTCAAACAAGCCCTATTTACATGGACTGAAAGAAGTCACCAGCTGGAGTCAATCATAATCACTCGTAAGAAGTTAGGAGGCCATGCCAAAAAGCAAATTGGATTGAAACAACTTTTTCTACATCACCAAATTGGTAATTCAAGGTGCTGTATGTATATTTTTGACCCAGAAGATTTTGACACATTTTCAAAAGACCCATAATAAATTCGTAAAAGGACCATTTTTTCATGAATGTTTTCTGTGACAAAGAAATATGTGCTCCTTATCATTCCATCACAGAAAAATAAGAGTTGTAGAGTTTATTGAAAACCCTATATTGCCATGGCATACATGATCTTCACTAGTGTATGTAAACTTTTGACCACAACTGTATGTATGTATGTATGATGAATAAGTATTTTTTATATTTTTCCTTTTAGATGCTGTCCTAAGGGCTGAGCCCCAAGCCACTGAGGTAGTCAAACAGTGCATCGGGGACCACCTGAAACATGCACCAGCATGGAGGGGAGGCTGAGACACTTAGATTACATTTTTGTAATTGTATTATTATTGTATTATTATTGTATTATTTGTAACATTTGTATTCCTTGTCTATATGTATCATATCTGCAGTGTATCTTACATGGTATTCATTTTCATTTTATTAGTAGGCCACATCTATGTTCTATGTTTGCTCATTCCTGCCAAAGTAAATTCTATGTTTGTTTATCTTGCATAGCGAATAAACCCCCATTCTGATCCAGAAGGAGGGCGCGATGTCGAATTCTACTTGCTTCTTATTCACTACTTATGTAATTACATGGTACAAGTAAAGGGTAAGAAATACAATTACCCTCCAACCAGAAGTGCAAAACACTTATTACAACGTAATATAATTGTATACTCAGAATATACACATTATGTGTATATGTTGTATAGTTTATAGTTCAAAGTTTATAGTTGTTTTTTTTAAATACAAATTCCACAGTTGTATATATGTTCTTTGTTTGCTCCATCTCACCCAGGATGTTTTTGTACGGTACTGAATAAAACTGATGTCAGCTTTGGAAAAAAACTTAAGTGATTCATTGTTTTTTCATTCATTGCTAGATGATGATGTATTTAGGATGTCTTGTCTTGATATCCTATGGATGTTGGAACAGGGTTAATCAGGTGTTGTTCAAATGTAAGTAATTTGGATGGTTGGACGTGTAGACTTGAGGTACACAAGTTACATTCTGCACCTCCAGAAGACCTGATTTCGACATCGAAGTTTAACTGTATTTGCACGTCGTGTGAACGTCCAAACTGGAGGTCAGAAAGACGTCAGAAACGGACGTCGAAATGACGTCCGAAAAAGACGTTAAAAAAACCTTTCATCCAGCACCATCCTTCGACCTGATCTGGACGTTGCGAAATGACCTGGAATAGACGTCTTTTCAACGACTCATTGCGCAGTGGGTACTGTGTTCTGCTGTACTCTACTGTACTCTACTGTACTCTACTCTCCTTCTCATCTGCATTTCAAAAGATTATAAAAAGGACATTTTTCTTATATAGATGAAATCCTCTTCTTTGTTGGTTTCCAGTGCCCCAGTTCATGGTGTAACTTCCTGTTCCTGTGTGCCACCTCCACCAGGCGGCTTCTGTCTGGACACCTGATTATTCCAAGCGGAGAGAGAAAGCAGGACTGCAGCAGTCCTGTCAGATCCCTCCTCTTTTACTATTACAGATCAAAACCAAGATTGGATTACGTGATCTGATCTGATTATGTAATCCGTTTTTTTCTTTTGAAAACACATTTTCAAGATTTGATCTAATCCGTTATCCAAAATCTTAGTGGATTACTTTTGAAATACCGGGCCCAGAGCACCACATATCCCCATCTTAAGTCTCCCTGCACCCCACCACTAGACCCAAGAGGACCTCCACACCCATAGCCCCCCTCTCACTCACCACCAAGCCCCTCACACAGGTACACTTTAAAAAACACACCCACTCCCCAGCCAACACAGTCTTTCCCCATCAGGCCTAGACTGCACTCCCCAATATGCCCCCCCCACACTCCCCTCTCGGCCCTCTACTTACAGCAGACACACAACATCCCTCCTTTACCCACAGATGGCGCTGGTGAGGGGAGCCCATTAAAAAACAAGCCCCTTTCTGAGGAGGACATAATGATGAGATGGCTGACCAGGGACTGACCCCACATAGTACAGATGAATAAATCTGTGGAATACGAAATGTTGTAAATCTCATGAAAACGCTTGGCTTGGGAGGTGATGAAGGTCAAATTAGTTGTCATATGGCACCCATCCCAGGGATTAGTGACAATTGACATTTGCCTAAATTGACACAAGTGAGAGTAGTTATGGCTGTAACTAGCTAGCATCAATCGCTACACATCGTGTGCAGATCAAGTGTTCAGTGACATCACAAGTGGGCGTGGCGAGCAGGCCAACGCCATCATAAAGCTAACTTGCTCCAGCTACAATCCTGAGTTTTTCAACACCAAAAGCTCCAAACTAGAGGTGTTCAGGGATTTGAGTAAGCAGAGATTAACAACAGCAGCTCTGGATAACACGCTCCAGGGTGAACTTCAACAGGTGGTGCAGGGGCAGGTGGTGAAGGAGTGTGTAGGCCGAGAAGAAGGGTTTTGGCGGGGTTGGCCTTTTCCTCTTTGTCCACCCATTTCCTGTTTTGTGATGTTTTTTATGTTTTGTTTTACCAGGCGGGTGTGGCGCTGCATGCACGATGCTTGTTCCCCTTTGTAAGACCTTTTAAACAAGGTGTCCTTTGTGTGCACCTTAGACCTGCACATTTTGACATAGAGAAAGTTGACTTTCTCCACCCCACTACACTGCCCTCATTTGACCAAATTAAAAGACCAAATGAAATTCAAGGACCACCCTCAATAAAAAAACAGGATACTAAGACAAGAGATAAAAAGTTTTTGTTCAGCCCCCCCAAAATAATACAACCATGAATAAAAAGTGGTAGAAGTAGTAAAATAAGTAGGAATGAGCTCCAAATGTTTCATCTCACGTAAGCTTCTTTAGAGGATTTGTGAATGACCTGAGTTAGACAGGAAGCTTCTATAAGGTTTTGAGAGGAGGGGCGTGGCCACTTCCTGTGAGCCCTGATTGGCTATTCCAAGTCTTTTACCCTCCCAATTATTGCTTTCCCACTAATTGGTTTGGTTTTATCAGCTATTTTCCAGCTCAAACAAATACAAAGACTAAAGTCTTTTAGTCATGCTACCACCAGAGTGAAAGCACCACCAGCATTCAAAAGTGACCAAAACATCAGTCAGGAAGCATAAGAACTGAGAAGTGCTCTGTGGTCATCATCTGCTGAACCACTCCTTTATTGGGGGTGTCTTGCTAATTGCCTATCATTTCCACCTGTTGTCTATTCCATTTGCACAACAGCATGTGAAATGTCAGTGTTGCTTCCTAAGTGGACAATTTGATTTCACAGAAGTGTGATTGACTTGGAGTTACATTGAGTTGTTTAAGTGTTCCCTTTATTTTTTTGAGCAGTGTATTTGTCTGCAGTTTACAAGTATGTACGTACGCCTATATAATTTTGGGATATTTTTGTATACCTTGGCAATAAAAAAAGACACTACCAGACATTGTTAAAGGTAGCTTTGATAAAGCATTAGATTTCAAAGAGTGTTTATTAAACGAAAAATTGTAACAAGAGATAAAAGCTGACTTTTCCTGTTAAGAGCACTGGTGGTGGTGTGCTTTGGACTCTGTAAAGATGGGTTCTGTGGGGAGTCCAGCTCCTTCTCCAAGCCTGCCTTCTTTAGAAGCCAAACTAGATAACCTGTCTTACAAGCTGGACCAGCTTTTCCCTATGTGCACACGTAGCCGGGTATTTTTGAAAACGGAGACATTTCCCTTCGTTTGTACCCATCGTTTACACGCAAACGGTGAATTCTCCTCTGAAAACGAATCTTTCCAAAAACTCCGGCTGAAGAGGAGATTCTAGAGGAGACTCTTCTTGCGTTTGCGTGTAAACTGAGTTTTCGGCAGCTGATGCCCCAAAATAAAGATTCTGATTGGCTTGCAGAGTGCCTACAACACACCGCCCAGGCTTGGCGTAGTTATGATGGCGCTAGATGGCATATTTATGTGGGTTGATGTAAACAAAAACTTTTTGGAAAACGAAGGGAGGGAAATATTTGTGTCTGAAAATACCCGGCTACGTGTGCATATAGGGTTTGTCAAGAGGAAATGGAAGCTGCCCCGTCTGCTCCACCTGCAGTCTGCACACCTCTAGATGGGAGGCAGCCGAGAAACGTCTTTCTGACCAGTCGAGACTTTTGGAGAGACTGGAGAAGAGAATTGACTTAATGCATAATTTCCTAGGTGAACGTGTCAAAGGTACAACCCTAACCCTCTTACAGGCAGGCATGACAGAAACCTCAGCTGTGACAATACTCTTCACCCCCAGGTTGGAAAGCCCTCCTCGCACCAGGCCACACGTAAAAGCCAAATACTGTGAAGATACATAGTTAGGGTTAGGGGGTATAAGGGCTATAACCACGATCAGTCATCGACTGATAACTGAGTCATCTGGGTTAGGGTTAGGGTTAGTCATCTGCTCATTTTCTGGCTGTTGAGTACACAGACTAATTGGGACACCCCGGATCGAATGGTGGTGGTCCAGCGATCGTTCGGCCTTCCGTTCCGGAGCTACGTCCGTTTAGAACCGGAAAGGCTGTATCTCCAGAATGAAAGGTCAGAGAAACTGGAGGACAAGACAGGAGCGTTCCCCGTAGCCGAGTTATGGCAGGCACATATGGGCCCCTAAGTCCAGTGATCATCGATGATCAAACTGGCATATCTCCTTTTCTGAATGTTAGATTTCGGTTTCACTGGAGGTGGTCCCGTGATCGTCGGACCTTCCGTTCGGGAGCTACATCCGTTTCATAACCAGAAATGGCTGTATCTCTGGAACGGAAGGTTGTCGAAATTGGGGGACAAGATAGGCATGTTCCCCGTGGCCGAATTAGGGCAGGTGGATCTGGATCCCAAAGCTGTAAGACACACGGTTCAAAAGTTTTAGGGTTAGGGTTAGAGGTGTAAGGCCTATAACCACAATCAGTCATCGA
The DNA here is from genome assembly GCA_030340665.1 of Neosalanx taihuensis. Lineage (NCBI taxonomy): Eukaryota > Metazoa > Chordata > Actinopteri > Osmeriformes > Salangidae > Neosalanx > Neosalanx taihuensis. The sequence continues at coordinate 4,774,058 of JARGSH010000050.1, read as the reverse complement.
CTGATCCCACTGATCTGGGTTAGGGTTAGGGATGGGTTATGGTTAGGGATGGGTTAGGGTTGGGGTAGGGGGGGCACTGGATGGCCTTTGTTTCGCACTGGCCTACTGGGGTGTTGCCTTGCCTGGAAAGAGGTGGGGGTCGGTGTATGTGTCTTCTGAGGGTGTGTAGGAGAGGGTGGTGGACAGGGGGATGATTTTTAGAAAAGTGAGTGCCCAAGGGTTAGGGCCTAACCCTCACCAAACCAATTGTCAACTTGGTCCTCATGGCCCGGTGCTTTAAAGTCGACGACATCGGACGGGGCATTGTACTCATAGCAATTATCATCCTCCTCAAAGTCAGAGGCATTTCTCCCCTCTCCACCTGCAAAGCATTTATTGGGGACGTTTTAAAAGCTCCACAGCAAACTCTCAGGGCCTGAGCCTGTAACACATCCAAACGTTTTAAGACAGAAGGCGCAGCTGAACCGTGCATCAAACACAACCCCCAAGAACTTGAAAGAACCCACTCTCTCAATGTCCTCACCATAAAGCGTCAACTTTAAGTCCTCACTCACTTTCCTGATAGTAAAGAACATCAATTTTGTCTTTTCCACTGAAAACTGGAAACCCCAATCAAATCCCCACTCCACATCATTTATCACAGGGGTCTTCAACGTTTTCCAGGCCAAGGACCCCCAATCTGATGGAGAGATGGAGCGGGGACCCCCTACTTATATATATTGTATAAAATTGTGTTTTATATTAAACCGGTCCTATAGTGCCTTGTAGAAATGTACCTTGTTGTTCTGCATTCAATACTAAGATATTAAAATAACAAACAGGTTAATATATTCATGTTTTTATTTTGAACATGCAAGGTACAGTGGTATGGGTGGCCGTGCCACTGCCATTTATAAACATACCTCAAACTGATACCTACCAAGATTATCAATGTCAGTCAATTGCATGTAACCATGCACAAAAAATATTGAAATTGACATTTTTAAAACATGTGCATATGCATACAATACTTAACTATAGCCTAACATTGACAGATTCATGTCTTAATTTTAAAGATACATGTAGTATGGGCAGTGAATCCTGTGAAAAGTGAATCATTGAATACATACTCCCACATTAGTGAGATGTCTGACCCTGATGAGTAGCACACAACTTGTCTAACCTTGGATGGATGGAGGTTGTCAGGCAGAGAGTCATATCAGCCTCAGGCTGCAGTCTTGACCTGTATTTGTTTTTCAGGTTGGTGAGTGAGGAGAATCCACTTTCACAAAGATAAGTTGTAGCAAAGGGCAACAGGCTCATCATTGCTTTTGCTGCCAGTTGTGGAAACTCTTTCTGGCATGATATCCAGAACTGGGTGAGTGGTTTCGTGTCATATATGTTTCTGAACGTACTGTCAGTGGACAGTTCAATGAGCTGATCCTCCTCCGTCACCGTCAGGCGTGCGCCGTCTGCTGCGTTGTCTCTGAACGGAAACTGTATCCATGTCTTGTCCCTGCGCCAGGAGTCGGCCTCGGAAAAGTAGTTCTCAAATTTACTGTGGAGCGCCTCCAGATGGGCAAGAATCACGTGTGTTACGGGAGGCGAGAGCACAGCAGAATCTCCCAGCTCATCCACTGATGGAAACATAGAAAAGATTCCCTCCCCGACGCGCTCCCTCCATCTTCTGATTTTTTTGATGAAGCCTTCCATCCTGTCATACAGCTGAAAGGCATATGTGTTGCGACCTTGCATGGAACTGTTAAGTTTGTTCAGCTCCGCAAAAATGTCAGCAAGATACGCAAGTTTGGTGAGCCAGACATTGTCGCTGAAAAGTGCAGCCAGCTCTGTGCGCTTTTGGAGAAGTAAAAACTCCCGAATAGACGTGCGTAATTCTAATACACGTGCCAACACGGTTCCGCGTGAAAGCCAGCGGACCTCAGAATGATACAGTAGCGCAGTGTGCTCTTCTCCTTCAGCAGCACAGAGATTAGAGAACAGTCGCGTTTGCAAAGCACTCTTCTTCACTATATTTACAACTTTCACGACCGAGTCCATGACATCAGACAGATCAGCGCTCATGTCCTTAGCAACAAGTGACTCTCTGTGCAACATGCAGTGCGTCCAAATCACCTCTGGAGCCACATCCCTGACCAGCGCGATTAGGCCACTTTTTAATCCAGCCATGGCTCTTGCGCCGTCGGTGCACAGTGCAACACATTTTGCCCATGAAACGTCATTTTCTCTGAAGAAAGCGTCAATCACTTTGAAGATTTCAGCACTTGTTGTGCGTTCAGGGAGACGCTTACAAAACAAAAAATCCTCCTGCATTTCATTTTGATCCACAAAGCGCACAAACGCCAGAAGCTGCGCGTCCTTCGAAACATCAGTTGATTCATCCAGCTGTAAAGCAAATGCATTTGCCGACCTCAGCTTCTCTATCAGTTGCACCCTCACATCCGATGCCATCTTGTCAATGCGGCGAGCAATGGTTGTGTCTGACAGTGGAATAGTTTTCAGTTTATTAATGTCAATATCCTTCCCATACATTGTTTTACACATGTCAGTTGCTGAAGGCAATATTAAATCCTCTGCAAGTGTATATGGCTGTTTCTTCTGGGCAATCCGAAGAGCAACTTGATAAGAGCATTTTAAAGCTAGCTCACCAACTCTGGCTGATTTTTTCATTAATGTCTGTTGGCCTTGGAGGGATGTGAGACAAGTTTGGAAGTATTCAACAGGTTTGTCTTTTAAGTGGCTGTGGGTTGTCTCCAAGTGACGCTGCAGCTTTGACGGCTTCATAGACTCGTTTGACAGCACAGTAGAACAAATGACACACAGTGGAAATTCAATGCCATCTGTCTCTTTGAAGCTAAACCCGAACTTGAGATAATTGTCCATATATTTTCGGGTCTTCTCTCTTTTACGCTTACCCTTTACAGCTGCGGGGCCTACATCATCACTTTCATTTTCAACTGCGGTTTCTGAGGTGGAGGCTGTTGCTGTGCTTGTGATATCTTTTTTTTGGCTTGTTAAAAATCAATGGCATTTCAATATGGGCTTCTCCGGGATTTGAACCCAAGACCTCTCGCACCCAAAGCGAGAAGCATACCTCTAGCACAACGAGCCAACTTGACTCTGCATTATCAGTTAAAAGCTACTCTTAGAGGGGGGGAAGAAGGGCTAGAATTGATGCTTTCACATCCACGCCATCGGTTCGGTTCCCGTTTAGAGAAATGAGTCTGTACACCCCTTTCAAAATAGGGTCTCCCTGCTTTGTCTGCTATCCTGCATTTGGACTGTAAATAGTTTCAACCGCAAAAAAAAGAGGAAAAAAGTAAAACTCCTTCAAGCCGGATTTGAACCAGCGACCTAAGGATTTCCAATCTAGTCATGAACTACAGTCCTCCGCTCTACCAACTGAGCTATCGAAGGGTGAGACTCTAACTCGTATTTTGGCGTTGTAGGCAGACAACGCTCCAGTCCTCCTTTATTTGAGATAGCAAAGGATTTTCCAACAACGTACCATACAGGGCTTGCCTGGCGTTTCAAAATGGGCTCGTCTGGGATTTGAACCCGGGACCTCTCGCACCTTAAGCGAGAATCATACCCCTAGACCAACGAGCCAACTTGATGCTGCATTATTAGTTAAAAGCTACTCTTAGAGGGGGGAAAGAAGGGCTATAATCGATGCTTTCACATCCACGCCATCGGTTTGGTTCCCCTTTCAAAATAGGGTCTCCCTGCTTTGTCTGCTATCCTGCATTTGGACTGTAAATAGTTTCAACCGCAAAAAAAATAAAACTCCTTCGAGACGGATTTGAACCAGCGACCTAAGGATTTCCATTCCAGTCATAAACTACAGTCCTCCAACTTGATGCTGCATTATCAGTTAAAAGCTACTCTTAGAGGGGGGGAAGAACGGCTAGAATCTGTGCTTTCACAGATGATCTGGTGACGGTGGAGGCCAGGTCATCTGGCACAGCACCCTGTCTGTAACGGGGATTTCCACCAGTTTAGGTGGCTGTGGTTCCATGGTGTAACGGTCAGCACTCTGGGCTCTGAATCCAGCGATCCGAGTTCAAATCTCAGTGGAACCTGGGACGGTGGTTGAGGATGCATCACTTTTTATCGAGTCATAATCACAAGTATCAGGATTCACCATACAACTATGTGAAGAGTGAAGGTATGTCCTCAGTCATGAACTGAAAGGGGCAAAAACAGCCCCTTCTCCCCGTCAGGGAATTGAACCCTGGTCTCCCGCGTGACAGGCGAGGATACTAACCACTATACTAACGAGGACACGACGACAGATGCAGTTTTCCATCGGAGATCACCATCAACTCAAGGGCCCTGAATGGAAGGCGGGAATCCACGTGGCAGATGGGGCTGGGCAACATGTCGATGTTTTTTCTCATCTGGATGTCCTCAAAAAGCTTACCACGTGGTCAAACCAACTCAAAGACAAGGATGTCGACCACAAAAAGCAATGCATTGGCCGGGAATCGAACCCGGGCCTCCCGCATGGCAGGCGAGAATTCTACCACTGAACCACAAATGCAACCGTATAAGTTATCTATGAGGTCACGTGACACGAGTCGCTCTCACCGTTACGCCTAGGCAAGAGGATGGAGACGTGCCAAATTGCACCAAGAGTTCAAATCTCGGTGGAACCTGGGTCGGTGGTCGAGGACGCATCACTTTTTATCTAGTCATAATCACAAGTATCAGGATTCACCATACAACTATGTGAAGAGTGAAGGTATGTCCTCAGACATCTGAGTAGCGATGTGATGCGGGTGGGAACCAAAAGGGGCAAAAACAGACTCTTCTCCCCATCCCAATGCAGAACATGATTCTTATCTTCTACCTGGAGTTCAGGGAGAAATCCACTAACGAGCGCACGACAAAGTGCTACAGGGAAAGCATCCGCTGTAAACTCAGTGTTTGTCAAACATCCTAGTAAGCCTTTCCAAGTAATCTGTAGGCTCCTAAACTTCTGTTTGCAGTCATACGCTTTACTCCAGTCTAGCATGCCTCCTTTTGGTATCACTGCTATCAACGAGCATTTGAGTGCATCATAAGGTCCTTGTGGCAGTGGATAACTATCAACTGGGGTCACTAGTTTCTCTGGTGGTTTCTGTACTGGCTGCACCTGACCAGATTCTTTCCTTAACAGTTACTTTTCTCTGTCTATGGCTCTCCTGCATAGCCACAGCAATAGCAACAACATCATATTAATCAACTGTAAAACAGGTTGCAAATCTTTGGTAGTCTTTCTTATTTCACTACAGAAATATTGCTACTCTCCACCTGTTTCAGTTCTTCCAAATTCTTAGTTGTGGCACTAGCAGTCTGCACAAGCAATGCCCTGTTAACATGTTCAAACAAAGAAAGAGTTCCCTCTCTCTGTAACTTTATCAGTTTGATCACGTTTTAACCAACAGTCCTGGACAGAAACTCTTGATCATTCTTAGGTTCTCTATCAGAATCACTTTTAGCTTGCTCACACCATATCTTCACAAGATAGCTGGCACGTCTCATAGCTTCAGTTGCCCAGAGCAACAAAAAACAGCCAGATTACATATTGTTTGCAATACGACTTGTTTCCTTTTCTATCAAGTCCGCATTTAACTCTCCAGTATTTTTTTTACATCAAACGTTCACTCCAGTGGGAAACAATGCATCGCGTCATATTTAGTCCACTCATGCCATTTCTCAATGCTTGAAACTGCTTGAATTTCATATAAATCAAACATAAATGGGGTTGGACTATTCTCCAATAACAATGTCTCTATTGCTCCTGTGCTGGAACCTTGATTACCCATACTGAATTAAAATGTATCTGTAACAACTCAGAACGGCATGTGGCCAAGTCTCTTGGCTCCAAGTCTCAACTTTAGCCTTCTGTAGCAAGGATCATACGGCACTTTACAATAGTCACAAACCCACACAGCACTCTAGACCAAGCACATAACAATATTAAAGAATCACACATCTACACAAGCATATGATGGTGAACAATAGAACTACAATACCGTGTGGTAGTGGACTACAAATATGGCCTATTCTCGCTTTCCAGGCTGCCACTCGCAAGCAAAGCAAGCTCTCTACCACTAGAGCTAATCCCAAATTTCGTAATCCTCCTAGTTTCATATTTTCTTGAAAGAATTCAGTCTTGCACCACAGTCATCAAGGATAGATTGATTGTTTGAGCTACATTTTCCTAGGAAAAGAATCATGGAGAATGCGGTCATCAATCCCGCTACCTCTCGCATGCGAAGCAAGCGCTCTACCACTTGAGCTAATTCCCCATTGGTGATTCATTTGATGGGGAACTTGTCATCGACTGCATGAGGACCCAATAGGTCCACGTCTCAGGACAAATGGTGCCTTGAAAGAGTTCAAATGGTTTCTGTCTTGTACCACAGTCATACATGCTGGTTTGAGACAAATCTTCCTGGGAAAAACATGATGGAGAATGCGGGCATCGATCCCGCTGCCTCTCTTTTTATTGAGTCATAATCACAAGTGTGACGACCCTGGTGGGTCTCTGGGTAACTGCATGTATAATCAGTGCTCTTTCCTATGTGCCCTGGGGTCTCATTTATAAAGCTTGCGTACGCACAAAACGGGGCTGAAAATGTGCGTACGCCAGTTTTGACGCAAAGTCAGTGATTTATAAAAAACAAACTTGGCGGTAGAATGTGCGGTCCTCCACGCAAACTATGACCCTCCCGTAAACCTACGCACTTTTTGGAGACAGTGGGAATTGGAGACACATACTGCAAAAAGTAAAAGTCGGAGAAGCTATAACTCGTAATATTTATGCATTTTGTTGTTCTCACACACATTGACTCAATTTATGATTATAATGAAGATTAAATACATCAGTGTTATTTGAGCTTGAACTGCGTGATAATTGTTCCATACACATCTTGTACAATGCAACTCAAATTTGTAATCAATATTCAGCGCTGTCTGTCTCACAATCAGATTGTCCTTTTACCGCAGTGTAGGAGGCTGAAATGCATGTAACTACAGAACACAAAGTATAACTAAATATATTTCTTTAATACTGTGCATATATCATCATATGTCAAAAACTGGAAATACAGTTGTTAAGCTCTCGCGCAATCACTACACTCATTACACTTCAGAATCAGAATTCGTTTAATCGCCATGCAAGATACTTAAACATGGAATTTACTTCTGCAGTTGTTACCGCTTCTTCTCCGGTTCTGCCACTTGGCGCTGTCGCACTAGTGTTGTTTTTTGTTTGCCTTGATTCACCGTGAAAAAGAATCACCTGCCAGGTTCATGCATGATAATGATACTAGATTAGCATTCATGAGGTCCTTTGCATTGACCATTTATGGTTAAAAATGGGCGCGTTCAGGGCGGGGTGCAATGATACTTTACGTACGCACACTTGTGGTTAAGCTGTGATTTATAAAGCGAACATTGCCTACAGGTGTGCGTACGCACGGTTTTATAAATCGGAATTTTTGTGTGCGTACGCCAATTTACGCTTTTGGGCGTACGCACACTTTTAGTAAGAATTCTACGCACTCCTTTATAAATGAGACCCCAGGTCACGTTCCCTAATGGCCATGGGTATAAGAGGCCCACCTCCCTTAACATGGCGGTCGATCTCCTCCTCCCGGTCTTGGCTGTTGTTTTCGTTTTGGTTACTTTCCCCTAGACTGACTTTACTTTAGCTTACTTGATGTTTACTATTATTTAATAAATATCTTCTTTATTTGCAACCTGCGTGAGCCTCCCCTCTATGTTTCATTGCTCATGAGCCGGCAGTATTACAACTGGAATTTAAAACTATATTCATCCATCTCTCCTGTAAGAAAGTTCACATTGCTTTAGAGCTGCACATTATTTCCCCTGTAAGTGTGTAGTGCATACATTGAAATATATAGGACATACATTTACTTACCCCTTTCCAGTCTTTTACTCAAGGTTGACTCCCGATAAATGATTGAGTCATGAACAGAGCCAGGCCACTTGGCCTCCACATTTATGATGATATGTGCAGCATCACATATGATCTGTGGACAGTGCAAAGACTGAGACATGTACAGTATTGTGATGTCTTTGACCATTAGAAACAGTAGGCTGTCAGTGTACCTGTACATTAATACAGTGGATGGACCTCCTATTGACATAATCTGCTTCATTTTCAGGGGGTGCAATGATCGGAATATGTGGGCTATTATTAGGCTACTTCCAGGGGTTAGGGTATTCTTAACTTATTGAAACCCATTTATACACCACTTACGTGCAATCCTGTAGAACTCTTTTGATGACTCACTGGTTTGTGCCCAGGAAACAACACAAAATGGTCAGAAAGTGCTTCAGTGCAAGGCACACTTTCCTGACCGCTCTGCACACTGTAGCCTTACTAGTATTTTCTAGTAAGAATGGATGAGATTGTGGATGTATCTTATTGACTCCAAAGAAAAATGGTACCGCTCAGATAAAAATGGAGATGGAAGTGACAAAACATTCACTCTGGGCCTCAAAAATCTCTCCCAATATAAATGTAACACTCGACAAATTAATACAGCCTCTTAATCTATAGGATTGTCAATAAAAGAACATTCAATCCGCTTTGCTGCTGTCTTCGCAACAAACGTGCTCAACAGTAGCGGTTCCTTTAAGACAACAAGGGAGGCTCAGCCTCCTGTACAAATCACGGAGAATATAGTTTACAAACTGCACTGTATTGTACAATGTTTTAGCTGACTTTATAACATTGCTATTATTTCAGATATAGCACCACAGCAAAGGACATGCTCAGTGGCAGCGCAGACATTAAATGATTGAGTGATACGATTCAGCAATTCGGTTTCTCCCCCTCCTGACAACGTGAACTAGTCGGGCCTCACCGTACTTTAATGGCGTATGTATGTGTATGTGTTGTTCAATGGAAAAATGCTTGAAGCGCATTGGTTAATGCCGAGGAAATATTATAATTCTGAGGCCGAGCCTCACTGGGAGTCAATGGTCATTTTTTTATCACAATGATTTCCCTGGGCGGGAGAGAGCTGGCTGAGGAGGCTTGTGATTTGTTAAAAGGTGAAAGGGGTTGGACATTTTTCGCTTTGCAAGGCAGCGGCAAAACTTTCTTGTTAGTCCCATGTGGATTTCTGATCTGGCAAGTCACGTAATGAGAGAGCTGTTCCATACGGTATATTCCTATTTTGTGTGTACATATTCTTGTAAATATATTGCTGTTAATAAAGTCTAAAGTGTTGTCATATTCGTTATCTGTTTTATCTTCCCATTAAAAAACGTTAACTTGAGATACTTTTGAGGGGGCTAGCTTGCAAGGAAACTGTGCAAAATGCCTAGCATTGTGGATTACATTTTGGCTAAGCCATTTTCTAGTCTTCCTTATGAGGAGAAAATTAAAATTAAGGATGAGGGCAGACCAAAGCCTAATATTGACTTGGTGAAAACGATCGGGAAGAGAAATCGTTCCTTTCAGCTTTCATGGTATGAGAAAGTCAACTGGCTAACTGCAAGTCCCGTGACCAGGAAGCTGTACTGTTGGCCATGTCTATTGATAAAACCCTTTCAGGGATCTTGCATATGGTCAAACTTAGGCTTTGATGACCTACACAATTTCGTTAGGGCATATTTTCTTATTTGTAAGAATTTGTAAGAATTTTCTTACAAATAGGCATATAAATATAGGGGTGACATCTTCAATTTTCCAATTTGTTGCTAAGGGTGTGTCAAAATTGAATTGTTTCTACCCCCCCCCCTCCTTTTTTTTTTGGTAATCTGAAAATGTTGTTACTGACCAGCCTCCCCTGTTTGACAGACTGCCAGCCGCCACTGCTGTATACATCTTTGATCGTTCCATATTTAACATACTGTGTTGAAGTGTGGGGAAAAGCTTGCAAAACTTACATGGAACCAATTTTTCTTCTACAAAAAAGAGCAATTTGTGGAATCAGTGGGAGTGGTTATAGAGCACACACAAATCCAATATTTATGCACCTGGAAACATTAAAATTCACTGAATTACTAGAATTTAACCTCCTCAAAACCATGTATAAAGCTCATCAACAGCTATTACCTGTTAGTATGCAAAAAAGATTCAAAAAGAGAGAAAGTAACTATCATTTAAGAGGATCTGATATTTTTGTTAAGCCACACTTTAGAACAAAACCAAAGGAAAGATGCATCTCAATTCAAGGAGTCAGTCTGTGGAACGCCCAGGAATACAAAATTAAAACCTCCAAGTCCATTAATATCTTCAAAAGAAGCGTGAAAAAATTATTAATGGAAAGATACAAAAGAGTTGTTTAGCGGGACATTCAGTCGTCTTTTGCTTAATGTACTTTTGTCTTTGTTTTCTTTAGTTTTTTTGTTTTATACTGTATGTTTTTGTTTTGTTTTATTGTTTACAACACATCACACTGGAAGTGTATAATTGAATTTGAAAAGGGGCAGACATAATAAGCTTTTGCTTCTTTCTGTGCCCTTTCATTCATCCTTTGTATCTAAGATGTATTCGTTTTGTTTATTTTATTTTTTTTGTTATGAATGAAATAAATAAATAAATGAGAAAAAAAAAGAAAAAATATCACAATAAGCTTTAACAGTATTTGAATGACACACGGCGGAATACTGTAACTATAAATGTAAAGAGAGAATCCTCCTCCAACTTCCGGACTCAATATAATAATACGGACCGTTATAAAAAATCTACCACACTTTAGGCACGCACACCATAGATTCCTTACAACAAAACCTCTGATGAACACTTACCTGGAACTTCTGGAGCAAGACCTTACGAACTTGATGGACTGGATGCACCTCTCACCTTGGAACGGCTGATTCACCGACCTGAAAAAGAAAAAAAAGAGTCGTTGTGCACACAATACACAAGATCCAGGTCCTCTGCTGCTGATCTCTGGACAGAGACAGGCAGTTGACCGGCCCTGTGGAAAAGCGATCCCAACACATTACACAAGATCCAGGTCCTCTGCTGTTGGTCTCTGGATAGGGACAGGCAGTTGACCGGCCCAGTGGGAAAGGGATCTACACAATACACAAGATCCAGGTCCTCTGCTGTTGGTCTCTGGACAGAGACAGGCAATTGACCGGCCCAGTGGGAAAGGGATCTTTACACAAAAGAGTGATTGAAAAACACTCACCTGACCACCTTGAGGACGAGGAACTCACTGCCCCTCATCTAACCTGAAAAAAGTAGAAAAACAAGTAGAAAGAATGACTGACTTTGGAGTTTCAGACTCAGGTCTTCTGTTTTGTCTTTGATGATGCGGTAAGGGGCCAGTTAGGGCCCTAACCCTAACCCAGGGGGGTGCTTGTGTTGTGGTAAAATTCTGCTTGAATGCCTGCTGTAGGGGGCGTGTGGTGTGAGAGAAGGTGGTGACCAGGGGGATGAGGTTAGGGTGAGGGGCTGGGTTAGAAGTGGGGGAAGGGGTAGAGTTAGATAATAGTTGGGGATGGTTAAGGTTAGGTGTGGGATAGGGAAGGTTAGTGGAGGGGGTAGGGAGGGATTTGGAGAAGATGGGAAAATAACGGGAGGTAATGGGTGGGAAGGGGGAGGGGGGAGGGAAAGAAAGGGGAGTGAGGAGGAGAGGGGGAAGGAAGGGGAGAGGGGGAAGGAAGGGGAGGGGGGTCCGCATCATTGTCATTATTAGGCTTCTGCCGAGCTTCATAATGACTCCTTCATTTGAATCAGGTGTGTGGGAGCAGGGAAACATCTAAAACATGCAGGACAGTGGGCCCTGAGGACCAGGGTTGAGAACCACTGCAGTAGACAATGGAACACCGCAAGGCAGTGCAAGTCCTTTGCTGTTCATCATTATGATTAATGATGTTTTTACTGCAGTCCCTGGGGGGATTGGCAGGTCACTTTTTGCAGATGATGCTGCACTGTGGAGCAGAGGAAGGAACATTGGCCATCTAGTGTGTAAAGTGCAAGATGCGATAAATGATGTGGAGTGGGGATTTGATTGGGGTTTCCAGTTTTCAGTGGAAAAGACAAAATTGATGTTCTTTACTATCAGGAAAGTGAGTGAGGACATTGAGAGAGTGGGTTCTTTCAAGTTCTTGGGGGTTGTGTTTGATGCACGGTTCAGCTGCACCTTCTGTCTTCAAACGTTTGGATGTGTTACAGGCTCAGGCCCTGAGAGTTTGCTGTGGAGCTTTTAAAACGTCCCCAATAAATGCTTTGCAGGTGGAGAGGGGAGAAATGCCTCTGACTTTGAGGAGGATGATAATTGCTATGAGTACAATGCCCCGCCCGATGTCGTCGACTTTAAAGCACCGGGCCATGAGGACCAAGTTGACAATTGGTTTGGTGAGGGTTAGGCCCTAACCCTAACCCTTGGGCACTCACTTTTCTAAAAAATCATCCCCCTGTCCACCACCCTCTCCTACACACCCTCAACACCATCAGAAGACACATACACCCACCCCCACCTCTTTCCAGGCAAGGCAACACCCCAGTAGGCCAGTGCGAAACAAAGGCCATCCAGTGCCCCCCCTACCCTAACCCTAACCCTAACCCAGATCAGTGGGATCAGTCGATGACTGATCGTGGTTATAGCCCTTATACCCCTAACCCTAACCTAACCCTAACTATGTATCTTCACAGTATTTGGCTTTTACGTGTGGCCTGGTGCGAGGAGGGCTTTCCAACTTGGGGGTGAAGAGTATTGTCACAGCTGAGGTTTCTGTCATGCCTGCCTGTAAGAGGGTTAGGGTTGTACCTTTGACACGTTCACCTAGGAAATTATGCATTAAGTCAATTCTCTTCTCCAGTCTCTCCAGAAGTCTCGACTGGTCAGAAAGACGTTTCTCGGCTGCCTCCCATCTAGAGGTGTGCAGACTGCAGGTGGAGCAGACGGGGCAGCTTCCATTTCCTCTTGACAAACCCTATATGCACACGTAGCCGGGTATATTCAGAAACGAATATTTCCCTCCCTTCGTTTTCCAAAAAGTTTTTGTTTACATTAACCCGCATAAATACGCCATCTAGCGCCAAGGCCAAGCCAGGGCGGTGTGTTGTAGGTGCTCTGCAAGCCAATCAGAATCAGAAACCCTAACCCGAAAACTCAGTTTTCTCAGGTTACACGCAAACGCAAATCCACAGTTTTCCAGAATCTCCGCTTTAAAAGCCATGCATTGGCCGGGAATCGAACCCGGGCCTCCCGCGTGGCAGGCGAGAATTCTACCACTGAACCACCAATGCAAACATATAAGTTGTCTTCGAGGTCATGTGACACGAGCCGCTCTCGCAGTCACGCCTAGGCGAGAGGATGGAGACGTGCCAAATTTCGCCAAAAGCCAAATTGATGCGCAGATTTGAGTTGAGGACAACGTTGTGATTCATTTGATGGGGAACTTGTCATCGACTGCATGAGGACCCAAAAGGTACATAATTCAAACTTTCGCTAAGGCTGGTGTAGTCTTCACCTTTCATGCCAATGCGCTTCTTGTCAACGTTGATGCAGAAAGAAACTAGTTTTGCAGGATGAAAATGTATCAGAATGGAGAATGCAAGCATCGATCCCGCTTCCTCTCGCATGCAAAGCATGCGTTCTACCACTTTAGCTAATCCCCCATTTCTTAATCCTCCTAGTTTCATAGTTTCTTGAAATAATTCAAATGGATTCAGTCTTGCACCACAGTCATCAATGATAGATTGACTGTTTGAGCTACATTTTCCTAGGAAAAGGATCATGGAGAATGCGGGCATTGATCCCGCTGCCTCCTGCATGCGAAGTGAGCGCTCTACCACTTGAGCTAATCCCCCATTGGTGAGCTAATCCCCCATTTGATGGGGAACTTGTCATCGACTGCATAAGGACCCAATAGGTACATAATTCCAGGTTAAGATTAATCCTAGTGATTCACCTGTATTTCCACCGTCAATCCTGTGAGGAATTTATGTGTTTTACAGCATGTCCATGATCTTTTTAAATACGTTGCATCATTTTAATTATACTGCATAAAAATTTTACATATATATAGTATATTGTTGTTTCTCATTTCATTTAAATCTACAACATACGTTGTTTGTAAACGTCTTTTTATATTGATTTAAGTGGTGTTATTATTACTCTGGCCAAGCAATATATTGATATGCTGATGAAAACTGCTTGTCAAACTGCCGTCAGAGGTTTCATAAAGATGTGTTTTATTGCAGTACAGTGAACCCTCGCGATATCACGGTTCAGTACAGTGAACCCTCGCGATATCACGGTTCAGTACAGTGAACCCTCGCGATATCACGGATTTGCCTCGTGCATTGTGTTCTGCATTCGGATTGGCTAAACAGTATCTCCGTGTCTTCTCTACCTGTGCATCAATAAATTTGCGGTTTACCGTAATATGTACTGTACACGTATTGGTATTGGTATTATGGCTTGAGTATTGCCTAACCCTAAAATAATATCCTTCTAATTCCTCATAAAACTCCATCAGGAGCTGTTGTTCTGCGGCCGTGAAATATGTTGCGCGACTCTTGTCCATGTTCTGATCGGTGATTCTGTGAGCGATCGCGAGGTCTATTTAAAAATGCTGTGAACACGCATTTAGCCTGACTACCTACACCTGGCTTGACATAGCCTCGCCTTTTCATCCTGGCTTGGCAAACGTGCAACCAATTAAGCCAGGATACGACGGCCAGACTAGGTCAAGCCGCGCTTGCTCAATTATCCTGGATTTCTTTATTCTACTTTTGTGCAATACCCCTCTGGTGTAGTCTTCACCTTTCATGCCGATGCGCTTCTTGTCAACATTGATGCAGAAAGAAACTAGTTTTGCAGGATGAAAATGTACCTGAATGGAGAATGCGGGACTCCCGCTGCCTCTCACATGCGAAGCGAGCGCTCTACCACTTGAGCTAATCCCCCACGTCTCAGGACAAATGGTGCCTTGAAAGAGTTCAAATGGTTTCTGTCTTGTACCACAGTCATACATGCTGGTTTGAGACTAATTTTCCTGGGAAAAACAAGATGGAGAATGCGGGCATCGATCCCGCTGCATCTCTTTTTATTGAGTCATAATCAGAAGTGTGACGACTCTGGTGGGTCTCTGGGTAACTGCATGCATAATCAGTGCTCTTTCCTATGTGCCCAGGTCACGTTCCCTAATGGCCAGGGGTATAAGAGGCCCACCTCCCTCAACATGGCGGTCGATCTCCTCCTCCCGGTCTTGGCTGTTGTTTTCGTTTTGGTTACTTTCCCCTAGACTGACTTTACTTTAGCTTACTTGATGTCTATTATTTAATAAATATCTCCTTTATTTGCAACCTGCGTGGGCCTCCCCTCTATGTTTCATTGCTCATGAGCCGGCAGTGTTACAACTGGAATTTAAAACTATATTGAACGTGCAGTGACGGAATGAACTTGCGCTCGGGAGAAACTAAACCCGAGCAGATAAAAACGAAGACGAATCGCAAGCGCAAACAAACGCCGAAAACAATGGCAGGTGATCAAACAAAGATCAGAGAGACTGACCTCCTAAGTCTGATGCTAATTATTAAGGCTGAACTTGGTGCATTCCGTGATGATTTCAGTAAGCACTCCTGTGAAACGAAACAAGAAATTGCGAAGTTGATGCTGGATATCAAAGGAACGCAAGCTCCCAGCAGCACCTTTGTACACTTCATTGTAAGAATGAGCACATGTATGTTGCTTGAAGGCCTTTTTGCTTTTCCAGTTAAGACAGTCTGAATACGTCAGGTGATTCAGAACTCCTTCAGCAAGCCTGGCTAGCTCAGTCGGTAGAGCATGAGACTCTTAATCTCAGGGTCGTGGGTTCGAGCCCCACGTTGGGTGTGGCAACTTTATTTCCTTTCCTGCACTTTCCAAAGCATCTTAAAGATTGATGAACAATATTGAATTGGGGTGCTGTGGTTTAACTGGTGAAAAGCACCTGTCTTGTAAACAGGAGATCCTGGGTTCAAATCCCAGCAGCACCTTTGTAGACTTCATTGTAAGAATGAGCACATGTATGTTGCATAAAGGCCCTTTTTGCTTTTCAATTCAGAAAGTCTGAATACGTCAGGTGATTCAGAACACCTTTCATTAGCTTCAGCAAGCCCGGCTAGCTCAGTCGGTAGAGCATGAGACTCTTAATCTCAGGGTCGTGGGTTCGAGCCCCACGTTGGGCGTGGCTACATATTGGTGTTTTCTGCACTTTCCAAAGCATCTTAAAGATTGAGAAACAATGTTGAATCATGGGTCCCTCTCTAGACGCACATGGCGACCTTTGAATGCCCGAGGTAGGCGTCCAGGAGGCATCCGAAACAGATGCCCCAGCCACCTCAGCTGGCTCCTCTCGACGTGGAGGAGTAGCGGTTCTACTCCGAGCTCCTCACCCTATCTCTAAGGGAGCGCCCGGCCACCCTGTGGAGGAAACTCAATTCGACCGCTTGTATCCGCTATCTTGTCCTTCCGGTCATTACCCAAAGCTCATGACCATAGGTGAGAGAAGGAATGTAGATTGACCGGTAAATCGAGAGCTTTACCTTTTGGCTCAGCTCCTTCTTCACCACGACAGTCCGGTACAGAGACTGCATCACTGTAGACACTGCACCGATCCGCCTGTCAATCTCACGTTCCGTCCTTCCGTCACTCGTGAACAAGACCCCGAGATACTTGAACTCCTCCACTTGAGGCAAAGGCTCCCCACCCACCCAGAGGGGGCAAGCCACCTTTTTCCGGTCGAGTACCATGGCCTCGGATTTGGAGGTGCAGATCCTCATCCCAGCCGCTTCACACTCGGCATCAAACCGCTCCAGAGCATGCTGGAGGCCCCGGTTTGAGGAAGCAAACAGGACAACATCATCCGCAAACAGCAGAGATGAGATCCCGTGCTCCCCGAACCGGAAACCCTCCGCCCCCTGGGCGCGCCTAGAAATTCTGTCCATATAAACAATGAACAGAACCGGTGACAAAGGGCAACCATGGCGACTGAGCTGTTGGGCTATAAGCAAACCCACGACAGCCCGCTGCCTCTCCCTGCGGGGAACGCCAGAGAAATGAAGCGTCCAGCCTCTCTCAAATATAATGGTTCCAGAGTCCAAACTGTGCGTGGAGGCGAGGCCGACTTTATCTAGACGGTAACGCTCGACCTTCCGCACAAGCTCGGGCTCCTTCCCCGCCAGCGTGGTGGCATTCAATGTCCCCAGCGCTAGAGACTCGGGGCGCGGACCTGGTCGTCCGGGCGCCAGCCTCCGACCACGGCCCAAATCACACAGCACCGGCCCCTTACGGTCCTTCCTGCAGGTGGTGGGCTTGCGGGAAGGTGGTCCCATGTTGCATTTTCGGGCTGGGCCTGGTCGGGTCCCATGGGAAAAGACCCGGCCACCAGGCGCTCGCCTGCGAGCTCCCACTCTGGGCCTGGCTCCAGAGTGGGGCCCCGGTTTCGCCGATCCCCGGCATCGCCATCACATCGCTACTCGGATGTCTGAGGACATACCTTCACTCGTCACATAGTTGTATGGTGAATCCTGATACTTGTGATTATGACTAGATAAAAAGGGATGCATCCTCGACCACCGCCTCAAGTTCCACCGAGATTTGAACTCGGATCGCTGGATTCAAAGCCCAGAGTGCTGACCATTACACCATGGAACCACAGCCACACAGACTGGTGGAAATCCCCGTTACAGACACTGCGCATCAGTTTGGCTTTTGGCGCAATTTGGCACATCTCCATCCTTTCGCCTAGATCAGCCAATATTCCTGTCATGCGGGATGCTTGGGATCGATTCCCGGCCAATGCATGGCTATTGCGGTCGTCATCCTTGTTTTTGAGTTGGTTTGACCGCGTGGTAAACGTTTTGGGTACAGCCAGATGTGGAAGAACTTTGACATGTTGCCCAGCCCTACCTGCCACGTGGATTCCCGCCTTCCATTCACTAGTCAAGATGGCGCACGGCTGATCTGAGTGAGAGATAGTGGCTGTGTTGAGTTGTGAATTGTTTGGAAATATCTTGTGAAATGTAGATTTGAAGACTGAAATTTAAAACTATATTGAACGTGCAGTGATGGAATGAACTTGCGCTCTGGAGAAACTAAACCCGAGCAGATAAAAACGAAGACGAATCGCAAGTGCAAACAAACGCCGAAAACAATGGCAGGTGATCAAACAAAGATCAAAGAGACTGACCTCCTAAGTCTGATGCTTAGTATTAAGGCTGAACTTGGTGCATTCCGTGATGATTTCAGTAAGCACTCCGGTGAAACGAAACAAGAAATTGCGAAGTTGACACTGGAAATAAAAGGAATGCAAGCTGAGATAAAAAGCATGAAAGGAGAAATCTCAGCCGCGCAACAACAAATAGTGATCTGGAGGATAAAGAGCCAATCATGAATGAAATATTGACTCACCTGTTGGTACAACAAAGTCTCATGGCTGAGACAATCGATTATTTTGAGAGTAAGTCGAGGCAGAACAATTTAAGAATTCAGCAGGTGAAAGAGGAGTCGGAGGGAGTGGATATGTTCCGGGTCAAATGGACCCATTTTAAAGTTTGAAGATCTAGGAAAAATAGTTAAAAGTATTTTTTCAGTATGAAACTTCTTCTGCTTGCCTTAATTAGTGTAATCAACATATAACATGAAAATGGTTCATGTCACATATTTGCAATCACCCCCTGCATGTTTATATCACATAGATACTGTTCGGGTCAATTTGACCCGGCAGTCAAACTGGAGGTAAAAGGGTGTCAGAAATGTCATTTTTTTACTTGCAACTGTGAGACATATTTCATCCCAATCACTCACTCACACACACACACACACACACACACACACACACACACACACACACACACACACACACACACACACACACACACACACACACACACACACACACACACACACACACACACACACACACACACACACACACACACACACACACACTCACTGCACACACAGAGCACACGCACACACAAAGGTGCAGGTGTTATGATATTTGACGAGAACCATTTACGTTTTCGCGGGAAATCTCCACCCACACCCAATCACACCCGTGGGTTCGAGCCCCACGTTGGGCGTGGCAACTTTATGGCCTTTCCTGCACCTTCCAAATATTCTTAAATATTGATAAATAATCTTTTATTTTGGGTGCTGTGGCTTAGCTGGTTGAAAGCACCTGTCTTGTAAACAGGAGATCCTGGGTTCAAATCCCAGCAGCACCTTTGTAGACTTCATTGTAAGAATGAGCACATGTATGTTGCATAAAGGCCCTCTTGCTTTTCCAGTTAAGAAAGTCTGAATAAGTCAGGTGTTTCAGGATGTCTTTCATTGACATCAGCAAGCCCGGCTAGCTCAGTCGGTAGAGCATGAGACTCTTAATCTCAGGGTCGTGGGTTCGAGCCCCACGTTGGGCGTGGCAACTTTATGGCCTTTCCTGCACTTTCCAAAACTAAGTTTCTGCCCGGTCTCGAACCGGGGACCTTTCGCGTGTTAGGCGAACTTGATAACCACTACACTACAGAAACCAACTGCTTGTAAACAGCGGGAAAGCCAGTATGCAAAAATACACGATTCAAAAAAAAAAACACTGAACAGGGACACCTCTTTAAGGCAACGCAGGAATTGCGGCTTGTCGAAAATGGGTCCTCGCAGGGATCAGCAGAAGCTAGGGAATGAGCGTACAAGCGGCACCAGGGCACCTGACTTGGCGTTTCCGAAAGCAACAGGCCAACTCCAACGAGCCTTTACTTAGTCAGTGGGCATAATTGCAATTTGACAAAAGCAGAATGACGTTTCTGCCCAGTTTTGAACCAGGGACCATCCGTGTGTCAGGCGAACGTAATAACTACTGTTCCAAAATGGTGGCGATTCGTAAAATAAAAAAAGTAAAGTGAAAGTAAAACTAGCGCGAAAGGTTTGTGAACGTGGCCATGGCTCTTGATGATGGTTTTAATGACACAAGGGCGGTGTGAGTAATACAATAAAATCGTTCCGCTCCAAATTTCCATAAGGCTAAATGTTTTCGCAGCATGGCAGTGGGTCTTATCGACGGAAGGAATCGCGAGTGTGGCCAGGTGCACAATTCTGATTTCAGCTGTCGGTGGTGACAAGGGAGCAGTAAAGCAAGTGGCGAGGTGGCTGAGTGGTTAAGGCGATGGACTGCTAATCCATTGTGTTCTGCATGCGTGAGTTTGAATCTCATCCTCGTCGGTAAGCTATATTTATGGTGCGCCCACCTTTTTGGAAGTTCAACTTCGTCTGTCGCACAGCGCATCTTGCTCCTTCTGAAGCTGCGTATGCGCCGCAAGATGATTGGGCTCTTATTATTTCATCAGATTTTCCCTTGGTGTGAGTTGCGTCAAGCTTGTACTTACACGAACTGAAACAAAGATGAAAAAGAGCTCGTCCTTGGGTGGGCTCGAACCACCATCCTTTCGGTTAACAGCCTAACGCGCTAACCAATTGCGCCACAAAGACCATACGACTATCTTCGTCGGATCTTTGTCCTGCCCTGTATGACAACAGCATGCGCAGACTGTCAGAGTTGAAGAGGGTGGATAATCCCTTCCGCTCGTTAGGGTAAGAGAAGAAGTACAAGCTTGATGCAACTCACACCAAGGGAAAATGAATATAGCTTGCCGACGAGGATGAGATTCGAACTCATGCGTGCAGAGCACAATGGATTAGCAGTCCATCGCCTTAGCCACTCGGCCACCTCGTCACATGCTGCACTTCCACCTTGTCACCACAGCAGCTTAATCTGAGTGTCCAGCCTTCAAGTCCCTGCGTGAGCTGCCTGTTCAAAATATGCAGCGCGACTTGTGGCGCGCAATCCTTGGATTTCTGTTGCAACCCAGATCCAAAGACAGAGCAATGGTGGCATACTAGACAACATGGTGGGTCACAACACTCCAGAGACTGTGCAAGCTACACAGACAATGAGGACAGCGTAGAGGATAAGGCTCCCTTCTCTCCAAAGGTGGAGGTGAGAATCTCAGCACTGCCTCTTCGGCATGCTTCTCAAGTGATCAGCTAAAGAGACACGGTGTGGTAGCGTGGCCGAGCGGTCTAAGGCGCTGGACTAAGGCTCCAGTCTCTCCGGAGGCGTGGGTTCAAATCCCACCGCTGCCACTTTTGGATGGTGCTAATGCTGTCTCAATGCTTTGACAGCCAGTAAGTGGTGTGAAGAGGCGACACATAGCTCAAAATGCTATGCGATCATTGTGGGCATGCAGAGTGGCAAGCAGTTGAACTCCCCCAGTGGAAGCCCACACATGATGTAGAGTTAGACAGGCTACCGTTGCTCTACAGGGCCCAGGTGCAGGTAAATGACCCAGAGGCAGCGTGGGGTTGGTATAATAGACAACGTGGCGGGTCTCAACGACCCGGAGACAGCGGAATGAATGCAATCAAAATCATGACAAAAACACATTGACACACAGTACAGTAACCCCTCGCCAGTTTGCAGTTCAAGTTTCGCGGTCTGGTGCATCGTGGAATTTTCAAAACTGTTATTCAAAAGATCAATATCTAATAAAAAAATACCGCTATATCAGCAGCCGTATTGCAGAAAGCAGCGTTGTTTTATCGTGATAAACGGTTTTCCATGATGCTAGACAAAGAGAGAAGCTCTCTCAGAGGCTTTGTACATACCCAGGGTACTCAGACAAGGCATGTGATTGGTTCCCGGCGGAGATCGACAAATGAGAGCACAAGTGGATGTTTCATCTATCATCTAAAAGGCCGCTATGTTTTGGGGTCTATCACGTTGCTATGATCAGTGACCAAGGCTCTTTTGTAATGCTCTCTCTTGGAAGTCACTTTTGCTAAATGAATAAATGTAAATGTAATGTAAATAAGTAACCATAACTCCAAACTATGAGCCTGCATGTGTTCAGACCGTTCTTTCCCTCACTGTCTCCCTCACCAAACCCCCCCTTCCCCAGGCTATGTGCAGAGCAGATGGCTGGAGTGTGTATTTGTATTCATGTAAAGGACATGTAAAAACCATTATGTATAAAAGGTCATTAACCAGGCATTATTACACCATTAGGTGTAATAAGTAAAATGTAATTAAAATTCACAGTAGTAAGTTTTTAAAGTTTAAAGTGTGTGCTAAAGTGGCAGAGTGCAGTGGGATTCTGGAGGAGGGGTGTGGGGTGTTGGGGGGTGTCTCAAACTGAGTCCTTGGCCCTGTTGAAGAGGGCAATAGCAGAGGGGTAGAAGCTATTCTTGTGGTGAGAGGTTTTGGTCCTGATGGACCACAGCGTCCTGCCAGAAGGGAGCAGCTGAAGCACTGAATGTCCAGGGTGGGAGGAGTCGGCCGCAATCTTCCTCACCCGTTTTAGAGACCTTGCCGTGTGCAGGTCCTCAAGGGATGGCAGGTTGCAGCCTATCACCTTCTCAGCGGCACGTATGATACGCTGCAGTTTGCTCTTGTCCTTGATAGGTCCACTATCTAAATCGCTGCTCTTCACAGTATGTCCATCGTAGCTCACCGTGATCGTATAGTGGTTAGTACTCTGCGTTGTGGCCGCAGCAACCCCGGTTCGAATCCGGGTCACGGCATTTCAAAACAATGTCACGGCAGATGGGCAAGATTTTTACTTAAGCAACAATCCTGGACATAGATCACAAGGAGAATGTCTGAATTGACAAACTTCAAAATCGTACGCAGTTTGGATTTTTTTCGTAATAGAGTTCTCTTGCTTCGTCTTTGTACTGCCGATAGGCGATGCTCGTGTCTTTATTAAGGTTAAAATGAACGTGATAAACCAACAACAAATAGGCAAACCATCAAAATGTGTCATTTTTATTCCCAGTCGACTAAATTCAAAGGCTTTTTTTGATTCAGATAGGCTTAGACCAAGAGTGGAGAATCCTCTGGGGTCACCTTCCTGCCACATCTAAAACCATAGACAGAAAGAATAGATGCCCTATCGACCGCTGCAGCCTATTGGCGCTGACGAGCCGTGGGGCCGCCATTTTTGGAGGGTGCCCCGCTCTGCTCAGTTTAATCTGTTTGACAGGAGAAATGAAGCTTCATCACATTTAATCCATTTGAAGTCGCTCAATACTAAACTGATTCTCACAGGATTCTTTTCTGCAAACGTCATACATGTAGGCATGATACCGGACACATGATTTGGCGTATATTAATGTTCATAGTAGGCATAACAGTAATAGAATATTCCGGTATGTGATATACAGTATGTTATGTATGATAGGTATTTTGCATTAGACACAGGATATATAACACACAAACACTAATATATGATAGAGAAGCAGATTGTGTACTACTCAGCTATATTAATAAGTTGAAAAATCAATGAAACATTAATATTAATACTATAAGGCACACTCAAAAGCCTTGAATTTTCTCAAAAAACGGCAGTGCGCCTTATAATGCGGAGCACCTTATGTGTGGATCGATTGGTTACCGTATTTTCCGGACTATAAGCCGCTACTTTTTCCCACGTTTTGAACCATACGGCTAAATACAGAGATGCAGCTTTTCTATTCATTTTTCTTCAGTCCTCAGGAAGATGAATAAGTGACTTGTGGTTTCAGCGCAAGGGAGACTGAACCGACTATAACAGTTGCGCAGTTGCGCATTACATTTACATTTATACATTTATTCATTCAGCAGACACTTGTATCCAAAGCGCCTTACAAGAGAGAGCATTACAAAAGAGCATCGGTCACTGATCATAGCAGGGTTACACTTACAGTCCCCAAGCATAGTGGGTTTACAGATTATGAAACATATATTGTGAGAAACCAATAGGAGAAAGAAAAGGTGACAGTGGTTTTGTTTTCAGTGGTTTCAGTACGCAGAAGGAAGTAAAATAAAGCAACTTGGCTTTAGTGCAGAGAAGGAAGATGAATAAAACCATCGAAAAACGTTTTTGTTATGTTCGATCAGCACTTTTACGATCCCCACACGGGCCAAAGACCTTCTTTAGATGTCATTTCCTGTTTGATTTAGACAATATGTTCTGAGGCTTTCAAATGCTTCATCAGGGCTTTTGGTAAACCCGTGAGGTTTGCAAATTGCTGTCTGCTGCTTAGCTCCAGGGCTAAAGTGCCCAGGAAGAGAAACTCCTGGGAGACCAAAATAAAGGCACCGCTGAGATTTGAACTCAGGATCTCCTGTTTACTAAACAGGTGCTTTAACCAACTAAGCCACGGCGCCTGTGCGAGGAAGACAAGGAAGAGATGCTCCACCTACTTCCACTCTGATGGTCGGTACAGGTCCTTTTCGCACAGGGCAGGACCCACATCAGAAACAAAGACAGACTCGAACCACCATCCTTTCGCTTCACTGCTCGCTGACTGAGCTTGGAGTTAAACCCACAATACTTGAGAGAAGAGGGTATTTGCTCACACTCTCCTATCCCACAGGTAACAGGAAGGTTTGTCTTTTGGTTGTTGTCATTTTGTCAGGCTCACGTGTCTTACAAATCCTGAACATAGCTCTCGTCAACGCCATGTCAGGGAGGAAGGAAAAGAGTGGCAGCCATGGTTACGTTTGATCGGGGTGGCTCAATGAGGTTGAAGGCGGTGGGGCGTCCGAGGCTCTTTTGAAGACTCTGAAGTCAAAGCGTGGTTGCGCTTCAGCGATCACGAGACTGAGGGACAATCTCAATTCTGACGTTGTGCTATCTGTGGCTGAAACGCATGAGCCTCAAGCCCTACTAGCCAAATGGATGGGGAGCTGGCCTCATACTGCTGAGATTGTGGGTTTGCAACACCGCAAGAGAAGCAGAGTGGCGCAGCGGGAGCGTGCTGGGCCCAAAACCCAGAGGTCGATGGAACAAAACCATCCTCTGCTATGAGACTTTTGACCTTTACGGTCTCTTGGGCTTTAAGTCTTGGCCAAACTACGAAGTGGTAAGGTCAGCAAGGGGAATTAATGAATTCTTGTGTCCTCGTTAGTATAGTGGTTAGTATCCCTGCCTGTCACGCGGGAGACCAGGGTTCAATTCCCTGACGGGGAGGAGGGACTGTTTTTGCCCCTTTTAGTTCCCGCTTCACCATCACAGCCTTCGCATCGCTACTCGGATGAGTGAGGACATACCTTCACTCTTCACATAGTTGTATGGTGAATCCTGATACTTGTGATTATGACTAGATATAAAGTGATGCGTCCTCGACCACCGACCAAAATAGTCCTTTCCCCCCGTCAGGGAATTGAACCCTGGTCTGGTCAACATGTCAAAGTTCTTCCACATCTGGCTGTCCTCAAAAAGTTCACCACGCGGTCAAACCAACTCAAAAACTAGGATGTCGACCGCAAGAGCCATGCATTGGCTGGGAATCGAACCCGGGCCTCATAATGACAAGTATCAGGATTCACCATACAACTATGTGAAGAGTGAAGGTATGTCCTCAGTCATCCGAGTAGCGCTGTGATGGCGAAGCGGGAACCAAAAGGGGCAAAAACAGTCCCTTCTCCCCGTCAGGGAACTGAACCCCGGTGTCATGTGACACAAGCCGATCTCGCCGTCATGCCTAGGGGAGGGGAGGGAGATGTGCCAAATCGTGCCAAAAGCCAAACTGATGCGCCATGTCTGTAACAAGGATTTCCACCAGTCTAGGTGGCTGTGGTTCCTCTGAATCCAGTAATCTGAGGCGGGGATACTAACCACTATACTAACGAGGACAAAATCACTTTTCCCAATATAGAAAAAGCCAAACATCAGCCTTTTCTTCTCATATTCCAGACGCTGTTTTTGAGTCATCGCCGCTGCCAGCTCATACTTGTTTTATAGGCCACGCTTACGCTACCTGCTTTCAAAAGTGGATCGTATGGTCTCGGCAGTCGTATGGTCTTTGTGGCGCAATTGGTTAGCGCGTTCGGCTGTTAACCGAAAGGATTGTGGTTCGAGCCCACCCAAGGACGAGTGCTTTTTCATGTTTGTTTCAGATCTTGTAAGTACAAGCTTGACGCAACTCACACCAAGAGAAAATCTGATGAAATAATCTGCAGACACATCGAAGATGCCACCTAGGAGCAAGCCGTCTCCCAAAGAGCCCAAGCATCTTACGGCGCATACGCACTTTCGGAATGAGCAAGATGCGCTGAGCGACAGACGAAGTTGAACTTCCAAAAAGGTTGGCGCACCATGAATATAGCTTGCCGACGAGGATGAGATTCGAACTCACGCGTGCAGAGCACAATGGATTAGCAGTCCATCGCCTAAACCACTCGGCCACCTCGTCACATGCTTCGATTCCCCCTTGTCACCACAGCAGCTTAAATCTGAATTGTCCACCTGGCCACACTCGCGCTTCCTTCGGTCGATAAGACCCACTGCCACGCTGCGAAAACGTTTTGCGATATGGAAATTTGGAGCAGAACGATTTTATTGTATTACACACATTAAAACCATCATCAAGAGCCATAGCCACGTTCACAAACCTTTCGCGCTAGTTTTACTTTCACACAAGTTTTATTTTACGGATCGCCACCATTTTGGAACAGTAGTTATTACGTTCGCCTGACACACGGATGGTCTGGGCAGACACGTCATTCTGCTTTTGTCAAATTGCAATTATGCCCACTGACTAAGTTAAGGCTCGTTGGAGTTGGCCTGTTGCTTTCGGAAACGCCAAGTCAGGTGCCCTGGTGCCGCTTGTACGCTCATTCCCTAGCTTCTGCTGATTCCTGCGAGCACCCGATCAGGTCTGAAACATGCTCAGCAGGAAGCCTGAGAACCAGCGCTGGGAAGGTATGACTCAGACCACCCTGATTGTTGTTAGCTTGCTGAAAAACATTTTCGACAAGCCGAAATTCCTGCGTTGCCTTAAAGAGGTGTCCCTGTTCAGTGTTGTTTTTTTTTTGAATCGTGTATTTTTGCATACTGGGTTTCCCGCTATTTACAAGCAGTTGGTTTCTGTAGTGTAGTGGTTATCACGTTTGCCTAACACGTGAAAGGTCCCCGGTTCGAGACCGGGCAGAAATTTAATTCTGCTTTAGTCAAATTGTGCCCACTAAGTGAGTTGCGGCTCGTTGGAGTTGGCCTGTTGTTTTCGGAAGCACCAGGTCAGGTTCCCTGGTGCCACTTGTTTGAACCCTAAACATGCAGGTTTCCTGCTCTTCCTACAGGGTCTGCATAGCTCCGTCGGCAGAGCATCAGACTTTTAAGCTGAGGGTCCAGGGTTCAAGTACCTGTTTCGGCAATGTCTTTCCTAACCTTGTTGCGGTGCTTGCTGAGGTGTTCTGTGTTACAGAACAGTGGCCTTTTACAGTGAGTGTCCGGAGTTCCTGGTTTCTTCCAAGCAACTGACCCGGGATTGATTACAGGCTAATGCAGAACCGTAAAAGAGCATTGTTTTATCTTGTAAAGTTAAAGTGTCACAATGACATGGAGTCAGCACATGGAATTTAAACGCCGACAACAGCTTGAGGGTTGAAAAGTACTTCCATAGAGAAATTTCCCTGACCGGGAATCGAACCCGGGCCGCGGCGGTGAAAGCGCCGAATCCTAGCCACTAGACCACCAGGGAGACTTAGTCAATTGCTGTCAAAACATGAGCAACTAGTTGCAGGGCTAAAATGCCCAGGCTCGAAACTCCTGGTAGACCTTGGCCAAAATAAAGGCACTGCTGAGATTGGAACTCAAGATTTCATGTTTACTAAACAGGTGCTTTGACCAACTAAGCCACGGCGCCTCTCTGAGAACCACGAGGAAGAGATTTTCCAGCGTCTTCACATCTGATGGTCGGGACAGGTCCTTTTCACACACAGGGCAGGGCCCACATCAGAAACAAACACGGACTCGAACCACCATCCTTTCGCTTCACTGCTCGCTGACTGAGCTTGGAGTTAAACCCACAATACTTGAGAGAAGAGGGCATTTGCTCACACTCTCCTATCCCACAGGTAACAGGAAGGTTTGTCTTTTTGTTGTTGTCATTTTGTCAGGCTCACGTGCTTCAGCCAAACTGCCTGGGGGGAGGTGCCCTTGTTGGTGCAGTAGGCAGCGTGTCAGTCTCATAATCTGAAGGTTGTGAATTTGAACCTCACACAGGTCAGTTGTATTCTTGAGTGTTTTAAACCGCAAGAAACAGGAAAAAGTAAAACTCCTTCAAGCCGGATTTGAACCAACGACCTAAGGATTTCCAATCCAGTCATAAACTACAGTCCTCCGCTCTACCAACTGAGCTATCGAAGGGTGAGACAGTAACTGCTATTTTGGCGTTGTAGGCTTGCAACGCTCCAGTCCTGCTTCAATTGAGATAGCAAAGAAAGCCTTTAATCTAATATGGATTTTCCAACAACGTACCATAAAGCGTTTCAAAATGGGCTTGGCCGGGATTTGAACCCCGGACCTCTCGCACCCTAAGCGAGAACCATACCCCTAGACCAACAAGCCAACTTAATTACAACAGCGTTGAACTCAAAATCGAAAGGTGTTCTTGTGCTGCAACAGTGTACATCTACCTGGAAGAATTCTTGATTGTGATTGGTCTGTTTGACATGTAGCTCAATATAGTCAGCATAATGTTAATAGTAAAGAATGTTGATAGTAACTACACACACACACACGCTCATCAAGTTAACATGCCTGAACTCTCATGTTCCTCATATAAACATGCTGATGCGTAGATCTCAGAAATGCATTATGGGTACTGTGGGTATTTTAGAATAAAACTTATTTGATGCTCACTACCTTGTATTTGGTTAATGTTATTCAGAGGGTTAGAGTTCTATTGTCAAGCTGCACATGAATGATTAGGTTCAGTTTGTCACCATCAGTGTGAATGACGGCAGTTTAAATGCCTTCCCCCTTTCACCTGTATGTTTGTTAAGACTATACTTTCAGGGATCATTTCTATAGTTGGCTCATCATTTCTATAGTGGGCTCATTCCAACCCAGTCATGAACTACAGTCCTCCAACTTGATGCAGCATTATCAGTTAAAAGCTACTCTTGGAGCGGGGGAAGAACGGCTAGAATCTGTGCTTTCACATCCACACCATCGATTTGGTTCCCGTTTAGAGAAATGAGTCTGTACACCCCTTTCAAAATAGGGTCTCCCTGCTTTGTCTGGTATACTGCATTTGGACTGTAAATAGTTTAACTTGTGAAATGTGTTTCTAAAGTGTTTAGTATGAGATATGATATTTCCTCCTGAGCATGCATCAAGCTGAAAGTAATGATTAACTTAATCTGCTGTTGATGAGCATTCACTGCTTCATAATGAGGCTTTGGGGAAGGGAATACGATCAGAGTAGTTGTGTCTATCTGTGAACATATAATTTCTTCAAAGTAATATTTATTAACATCTTAATATATTATACATATTAATATGAAATTAGTAGGGAGTTACAGTAGTCCTTTCACAACTGGACTACTGCAACTCGCTACTAGACGCTGGCTTAGTGTGTGGGGGTTTCCAACAACGCCCCATACAGGGCTCATCTGGCATATCAAAATGGGCTCATCTGGGATTTGAACACAGAACCTCTCTGTGAGGTAGTGTGGTGATGAGTGGCTAAAAAGTGGCTTAGGAAGAGTCAGAGGCCAAAGTCATGTCCAAAAAGTGGATTTTATTTCCAGTGCTACCCCAAAAATCCTCCTCCTACAGAGCTCCAAGCACACACCTGCCTTCTATAAAGGCTAATTGGGCCGGCCCATTCCACTTATCTGGAACAATATCAAACATGAAACGTGATACAATACAACATATGCAACACCACAAACCCTTGACAGACTGGGACAGACAGCAACAGATGTTCATCAATGCAACCTGCAATCCCAATCACAGGGGAAACACAAACCTGGATTAGACAACATCATCTCATCACCACCCCTGCTCCACATAGTACACCCTGTCATTAGTGACATCACCAGGACAGGGTGACAGACAAGGAAATGGCTGGGCGGCCCTCCCCTTTTACCTCCAGCCATGATACAGGTAAGCAACTAAAGGGACAAGCGGAGTGAACACCTCACTTCATCACATTCTCACACCCTTAGCAAGTCACATAACCCTAGACCAACAAGCACCCTGGGGGGTATTGCACAAAACTAAGATAAGGGATTAAGCCGGGATATGTTGGTTATCCTGGCTGAATTTAGCCTCAGTTTGGTTGCATTAATGCAGATAAAACTTAGCCTGGCCAAGTTACCATGGTGATTTATTCTCTGCAGCTAGCCTGCTCCGGACCAGGCTAACAGCCAGGCTAAGATTAATAAGTTTTATTCTAAAATATTTACAGTACCCATAATACATTTCTGATGGAGACCTACGCATCAGCATGTTTAGATGAGGAACATGAGAGTTCAGGCATGTTAACTTGATGAGCGTGTTTGTGTGTGTAGTTACTATCAACATTCTTTATTATTAACATTATGCTGACTATCTTGAGCTACATGTTAAACAGACCAATCACAATCAAGCATCATTCCATGGGGATGTAAACTGTTGCAGCACTGGAACAACTTTTCATTTTGAGTTCAATACTGTTATAATTACTTTTAACAGAGAACTGAGATCCACTCTGATCATATCCCCTTCCTCACAGCTCCACTAGGAAGCAGTGAACATTCATCAACAGCAGAGAGCAGATGAAGTCAATCATTCCTCTCAACTTGCTTCACGCTCAGAAGGAAATATCATATCTCATCATCGTGGATAGTGAGACCAGACACTTTAGAAACACATTCCACAAGTTAAGAACTGTAGAAATGATCCCTGAAAGTATAGTCTTAACTGGAGAGCAGGTGAAGCAGAGCACCGTATCACAGAGCTGCAGTTACCAGTCATGGTGACACCTTGGTACTCTGAGCCCCGCCCCCTGGCTGACATCAGACAAAACATTACTGTAGACTAATGAGATTTTTATCCCATTTTTATATGCATCTTCCACTCATTTTCTACTCAGGTCAAAACACATTCTTTCTATTTTATTAATTTATCCGACTCTTTTACTCAGAGCTTTGAAGAAAGTCATGACCTTATAATGCAGGAAGAACAATTATTTGACTAAATTACAGATCAATTTAATAAGTGATACTTAACATATATTATTTTTTCACAGACATTAATAACCACTCTGATCATATTCCCTTCCTCAAAGCTTCATTATGAAGCAGTGAACAGTCATCAATAGCAGAGAACAAAGGAAGTGAATCATTACTCTCAGCTTGCTTCCTGCTCAGAAGGGAATATCATATCTCATCATCATGGTTTATGAGACCAGACAGTTTAGAAACACATTTCACAGGTTAAGAACTATAGAAATGATCCCTGAAAGTATAGTCTTAACAAACATACAGGCGAGAGGGGGAAGGCATTTAAACTGCCGTCATTCACACTGATGGTGACAAACTAAACCTAATCATTCATGTGCAGCTTGACAATACAACTATAACCCTGTGAATAACATTAACCAAATACAATGTAGTGAGCATCAAATATGTTTTATTCTAAAATATTTACAGTACATTTACAGTTATTCATTTAGCAGACGCTTTCATCCAAAGCGACTTACAAGAGAGAGCTTTTACAAAGAGTATCAGTCATTGAGCATAGCAACGTGATAGACCCTGAACGCAGTGGGTTTTTTAGATTGTGAATCATACATCATGATAACCAATAAGTGCCAAGGGAAGAACTATAAATGCATAACACAACGATTGTGAACATAAAGCAAGAGATACAACAACAACAATGGCAAGTCACCATATGGGGACCAACAAAAAGTTCTAAAGCACATTAGATTGTGTGAAGTGCCATACTATTCGTTAAAGACGAGGACTATTTATTAAATAGTTATATTTAATAGTATTTATTAACTAATACAATTCAAATTCTTCTGAGAGCGTGGGCGTTCAAAATCTCATAGCAGAGGATGGTTTCGATCCATCGACCTCTGGGTTATGGGCCCAGCACGCTTCCGCTGCGCCACTCTGCTGCCTGTCACCCCAGATGGGACTTGAACCCACAATCCCTGGCTTAGGAGGCCAGTGCCTTATCCATTAGGCCACAGGGGCTGGAGGCTGTCACTACTCCGCTCCACTGGGTGTTAGGAGGGGTGGAGCAATGCAGCTGAATTGATGGCGCAGGCTGCAGTGTGTGTTTGTGAGTTTGAGCCTCTCACGGGGCAGGGTTATGAATGTTGGTGTACTAGATAAGATAAGATAATCCTTTATTTGTTCCGCAGGGTGGTCATTGCAGTTTGCAACAGCAGCAGGGAACACTACAGCCCTCAGAGTAACAGTTTAAAACAATCAAGAATACAACTGACCTGTGTGAGGTTCAAATTCACAACCTTCAGATTATGAGACTGACGCGCTGCCTACTGCGCCAACAAGGGCACCTCCCCCCAGGCAGTTTGGCTGAAGCACGTGAGCCTGACAAAATGACAACAACAAAAAGACAAACCTTCCTGTTACCTGTGGGATAGGAGAGTGTGAGCAAATACCCTCTTCCCTCAAGTATTGTGGGTTTAACTCCAAGCTCAGTCAGCGAGCAGTGAAGCGAAAGGATGGTGGTTCGAGTCTGTCTTTGTTTCTGATATGGGTCCTGCCCTGTGCGAAAAGGACCTGTACCGACCATCAGAGTGGAAGTAGGTGGAGCATCTCTTCCTTGTCTTCCTCGCACAGGCGCCGTGGCTTAGTTGGTCAAAGCGCCTGTTTAGTAAACAGGAGATCCTGAGTTCAAATCTCAGCGGTGCCTTTATCTTGGTCTCCCAGGAGTTTCTCCTCCTGGGCACTTTAGCCCTGGAGCTAAGCAGCAGACAGCAATTTGCAAACCTCACGGGTTTACCAAAAGCCCTGGTGAAGCATTTGAAAGCCTCACCACATATTGTCTAAATCAAACAGGAAATGGCATCTAAAGAAGGTCTTTGGCCCGTGTGGGGATCGTAAAAGTGCTGATCGAACATAACAAAAACGTTTTTCGATGTTTTTATTCATCTTCCTCCTCTGCACTAAAGCCAAGTTGCTTTATTTTACTTCCTTCTGCGTACTGAAACCACTGAAAACAAAACCACTGTCACCTTTTCTTTCTCTTGTTGGTTTCTCACAATATATGTTTCATAATCTGTAAACCCACTATGCTTGGGGACTGTAAGTGTAACCCTGCTATGATCAGTGACCGATGCTCTTTTGTAATGCTCTCTCTTGTAAGGCGCTTTGGATACAAGTGTCTGCTGAATGAATAAATGTATAAATGTAAATGTAATGCGCAACTGCGCAACTGTTATAGTCGGTTCAGTCTCCCTTGCGCTGAAACCACAAGTCACTTATTCATCTTCCTGAGGACTGAAGAAAAATGAATAGAAAAGCTGCATCTCTGTATTTAGCCGTATGGTTCAAAACGTGGGAAAAAGTAGCGGCTTATAGTCCGGAAAATACGGTAACCAATCGATCCACACATAAGGTGCTCCGCATTATAAGGCGCACTGCCGTTTTTTGAGAAAATTCAAGGCTTTTAAGTGTGCCTTATAGTATTAATATTAATGTTTCTCGAAGTTGTGATTCGAACCAGGGTTGCTGCGGCCACAACGCAGAGTACTAACCACTATACGATCACGGCGAGCTACGATGGACATACCATGAAGAGCAGCGATTTAGATAGTGGACCTATCAGACTATATCAAGTTTTTATTCATGTGTCTCTTCTCCTCCCCTCTCCTCTCTTCTCCTCCCTTCTCCTCTCTTCTCCTTCCCTTCTCCTCTCTTCTCCCCCTCCCCTCCTCTCTTCTCCTCCCCTCTCCCCTCTCCTCTCTTCTCCTCCCCTCTCCTCTCTTCTCCCCTCCCCTCTCCTCCTCCTCTCTTCTCCTCCCCTCTCCTGTAGAACTATAGAAATGATCCCTGAAAATATAGTCTTAACAAACATACAGGTGAAAGGGGGAAGGCATTTAAACTGCCATCATTCACACTGATGGTGACAAACTAAACCTAATCATTCATGTGCAGCTTGACAATACAACTATAACCCTCTGAATAACATTAACCAAATACAAGGTAGTGAGCATCCAATAAGTTTTATTCTAAAATATTTACAGTACCCATAATGCATTTCTGATGGAGATCTACACATCAGCATGTTTAGATGAAGAACATGAGAGTTCAGGCAAGTTAACTTGATGTGTGTGTGTATGTTTGCGTAGTTACTATCAACATTCTTTATTATTAACATTATGCTGATTATCTTGAGCTATGTTAAACAGACCAATCACAACCAAGCATCCTTCCATGGGGATGTAAACTGTTGCAGCACCGGAACAACTTTTCATTTTGAGTTCAACACTGTTGTTATAACTTTCAACAGAGAACCAAGATCCACTCTGATCATATCCCCTTCCTCACAGCTCCACTAGGACGCAGTGAACGTTCATCAACAGCAGAGAGCAGATGAAGTCAATCATTACTCTCAATTCGCTTCACACTCAGAAGGAAATATCATATCTCATCATCGTGGATAGTGAGACCAGACACTTTAGAAACACATTCCACAAGTTAAAAACTATAGAAATGATCCCTGAAAGTATAGCCTTAACTGGAGAGCAGGTGAAGCAGAGCACCGTATCACAGAGCTGCAGTTACCAGTCATGGTGACACCTTGGTACTCTGAGCCCCGCCCCCTGGCTGACATCAGAGGCATATGTATGGTTCAACCTCGGCAGGGACACGCCTCTTTTTCACGAAATATTCACTCTATAAATTTACCATGTGCACTGAGTCAAATATCATGATTATAACAGTGTCACGTTAACGCAATCCCTTAAATAACATAAATAACTAAATACTTTCAATCAAAAACAAAAACATTACTGTAGACTAATGAGATTTTTATCACATTTTTATATGCATCTTCTACTCCATGGGTGTCCAATCCTGGTCCTCGAGGGCCACTGTCCTGAAGGTTTCCATGTTTCCCTGCTCCAGCACCTGATTCTAATGAATGGGCTGTTCTCAAGCTATGTGGAAGCCTGTTAATGACCTTTCATTTGTATCAGGTGTGCTGGAGCAGGGAAACATCTAAAACCTTTAGGACAGTGTCCCTTGAGGACCAGGATTGGAGACCCATGAGATAGGCCATCTCCCGGGTTGATGACATCAAATCCTGCTTGGAACTGTTCCCCACAGTCTCCCAGTCTCCTGCCTGCTATACTAACCTATACATCCATCTGCTGGACTCATTCTATCGTACAGTTATTGCTGTGACGCTTGTGCGTCTCCTAAAGACATCGGGCTCGGCTTTGCTAACAGCCTCACCGTCCCAAAACAAGATGAATATTTCTGGCTCTAGCACACCTGATTCTAATGAATTGGTTGTTATGAAGCTATGTGGAAGCCTGGATAATGACCTTTCATTTGAATCAGGTGTGCTGGAGCAAGGAAATATCTAAAACCTTCAGGACAGTGGTCCTTGAGGACCAGGATTGGACACTCATGAGATAGGCCATCTCCCGGGTTGATGACATCAAATCCTGCTTGGAACTGTTTAGAGTCCATTGAAATGATATTCATGTCCTTGTAAGATTTTTATACAAAGTAGTCTATCATAAATAGAACAATATTTGTCATCTGGATACTTGTTATATTCAAAATAATCCATAATTTTGCTGTTTTCACTCAAAAACGAGTTGCATGTGCTTAGGTCAATGAGGCCTAGAGACCATAAAGGGCAAACAGAAGTTTAAAACTTGTAATATTAACAAGAACTTAAGTTGCTTAAAACATCTAACACAACATTAGTTGATAATATACAGTATGTATTATTATGGAATTATAATCAGCTATAATGAGGCGGTCACTTTTGACCGGGAACACAAAAGTAGTGACAACAAACGAACACAAGAGGAGGGTTAAGCTGTCGGTGGTGACAAGGGGGCAGTTAAACAAGTGACGAGGTGGCCGAGTGGTTAAAGTGATGGACTGCTAATCCATTGTGCTCTGCATGCGTGAGTTGGAATCTCATCCTCGTCGGCAAGCTATATTCATGGAGCGCCCACCTTTTTCAAAGTTAAACTTCCGTCGCTCCGCGCATCGTGCTCCTACCGAATCTCCTAGGAGATCCCGCTCCTTTACTAAACCACGGTGCCTCGTACTCTAACGAGCAGAAGAGATTATCCACCCTCTTCAACTCTGATAGTCTGCAGGCAGGACCAAGATCCGAAACAAACATGAAAAAGAGCTTGTCCTTGGGTGGGCTCGAACCACCATCCTTTCGGTTAACAGCCGAACGCGCTTACCAATTGCGCCACAAAGACCCTGCAACTGCCTTCCCCATACGATTCATATTTGAAAGCAGGTAGCGCAAGCGTGGCCTATAAGACAAGTATGAGCTGGCAGCGGGTGGCGATGACTCAAAAACGGCGTCCGGAATACAAGAACAAAGGTAAAACGTGCGTGAAAGTAAAACTAACGCGATAGGTTTCTGAACGTGGCCGGGGCTCTCGATGATGGTTTTAATGACACAAAGGTGGTGTGAGTAATACAATGAAAACGTTCCACTCCGATTTTCCACATGGCAAAACGTTTTCGCAGCGTGACAGTGGGTGTTCGAGGTAATATTACTACTTACCATACAGGGCTTGCCTGGCATTTCAAAATGGGCTGCTCCAGGATTTGAACCCGGGACCTCTCGCACTCAAAGCGTGAATCATACCCCTAGACCAACGAGCCAACTTCACTGGTGATTTTCAGTTAAAAGCTACTCTTAGAGGGGCGGAAGAAGGGCTAGAATTGATGCTTTCACATCCACGCCATCGGTTCGGTTCCCGTTTAGAGAAACGAGTCTGTACACCCCTTTCAAAATAGGGTCTCCCTGCTTTGTCTGCTATCCTGCATTTGGACTGTAAATAGTTTAAACCGCAAAAAAAAGGAAAAAAGTAAAACTCCTTCAAGCTGGATTTGAACCAGCGACCTAAGGACTTCCAATCCAGTCATAAACTACAGTCCTCCGCTCTACCAACTGAGCTATCAAAGGATGAGACTGCAGCTGGTATTTTGGCGTTGTAGGCATGCAACTCTCCAGTCCTCCTCCAATTAAGATAGCAAAGAAAGCCTAATATGGAAAGTCTAATATGGATTTTCCAACAACTTACCATACAGGGCTTGCCTGGCGTTTCAAAATGGGCTCATCCGGGATGTGAACCCAGGACCTCTCGCACCCTAAGCGAGAATCATACCGCTAAACCAATGAGCCAACGAAGGCTGTGATGGAAGCGGGAACCAAAAGGGGCAAAAACAGTCCCTTCTCCTCGTCAGGGAATTGAACCCTTGTCTCCGGCGTGACAGGCGGGGATACTAACCGCTATACTAACAAGGACACAAGAATAGTTGCAGTTTTCCATTGAAGCTCACCAACAACTCAAGGGCCCTGAATGGAAGGCCGGAATCCACGTGGCAGATGGGGCTGGGCAACATGTTGATATTTTTCCTCATCTGGCTGTCCCAAAAAGATTACTACACGGTCAACCCAACGATGTCGACTGCAAGAGCCATGAATATGCCGGGAATCATACACAGGCCTTCCGGATGGCAGGCGAGAAATCTACCACTGAACCACCAATGCAACCATATCAGCTATCTATGAGGTCACGTGACAAGAGCCGCTCTCGCCATCACACTTAGGCGAGAGGATGGTGACGTGCCAAATTGCGCTAAAAGCCAAACTGATGCGCAGTTTTGAGTTGAGGACATTGTTGTGATTCATTTGATGGGGAACTTGTCATCGACTGCATGAGGACCCAAAAGGTACATATTTCATCACAAACGTTTGCTAAGGCTGGTGTAGTCTTCACCTTTCATGCCAATGCGCTTCTTGTAAACGTTGATGCAGAAAGAAACTAGTTTTGCAAGATCAAAATGTACCTGAATGGAGAATGCAAGCATGCACCACTTCCTCTCGCATGCAAAGTATGGGTTCTACCACTTGAGCTAATACCCCATTTCTTAAGCCTCCTAGTTTCATAGTTTCTTGAAATAATTCAAATGGATTCAGTCTTGCACCACAGTCATCAATGATAGATTGACTGTTTTTCCTAGACAAAAACAGTCTTCCTTTACATTTTCCTAGGAAAAGGATCATGGAGAATGCAGGCATCGACCCCACTGCCTCTCGCATGCGAAGCAAGCGCTCTACCACTTGAGCTAATTCCCCCTTCATGATACTTTTGATGGGGAACTTGTCATTGACTGCATGAGGAACCCAAAAGGTCCATATTTCATCACAAACGTTCGCTAAGGCTGGTGTAGTCTTCACCTTTCATGCCAATGCGCTTCTTGTCAACATTGACGCAGAAAGAAACTAGTTTTGCGCATCTATCCCGCTGCCTCTCACATGCAAAGCGAGCGCTCTACCACTTCAGCTAATCCCCCACTTCGCAGGACAAATGGTGCCTTGAAAGAGTTTGAATGGTTTCTGTCTTGTACCACAGTCATACATGCTGGTTTGAGACAAATCTTCCTGGGAAAAACATGATGGAGAATGCGGGCATTGATCCCGCTGCCTTTCTTTTTATTGAGTCATAATCAGAAGTGTGACGACCCTGGTGGGTCTCTGGGTAACTGCATGTATAATCAGTGCTCTTTCCTATGTGCCCAGATCACGTGCCCTAATGGCCAGGGGTATAAGAGGCCCACCTTCCTCAACATGGCGGTCGATCTCCTCCTCCCGGTCTTGGCTGTTGTTTTCGTTTTGGTTACTTTCCCCTAGACTGACTTTACTTTAGCTTACTTGATGTTTACTATTATTTAATAAATATCTTCTTTATTTGCAACCTGCGTGGGCCTCCCCTCTATGTTTCATTGCTCATGAGCCGGCAGTGTTACAACTGGAATTTAAAACTATATTGAACGTGCAGTGACGGAATGAACTTGCGCTCGGGAGAAACTAAACCCGAGCCGGTAAAAACGAAGATGAATCGCAAGCGCAAACAAACGCCGAAAACAATGGCAGGTGATCAAACAAAGATCAAAGAGACTGACCTCCTAAGTCTGATGCTTATTATTAAGGCTGAACTTGGTGCATTCCGTGATGATTTCAGTAAGCACTCCAGTGAAACGAAACAAGAAATTGCGAAGTTGACACTGGAAATAAAAGGAATGCAAGCTGAGATAAAAAGCACGAAAGGAGAAATCTCGGCCGCGCAACAACGAATAAGTAATCTGGAGGATAAAGAGCTAATCATGAATGAAATATTGACTCACCTGTTGGTACAACAAAGTCTCATGGCTGAGAAAATCGATTATTTTGAGAGTAAGTCGAGGCAGAACAATTTAAGAATTCAGCAGGTGAAAGAGGAGTCGGAGGGAGTGGATATGTTCGGGTCAAATTGACGAAGATCTAGGAAAAATAGTTAAAAGTATTTTTTCAGTATGAAACTTCTTCTGCTTGCCTTAATTAGTGTAATCAACATATACTATGAATACTAGAATTGGATGATATACTAGAATTGGAAGGAGCTAGACAAAACCCATCTAGTTGCATATTTGCGGCTCCTCATCGTTGCTGGGGTCTGTAAGTCGAAGGATGAATCGACAGCCAGTCTGTGGGATGCATATTTTCCGTGATCCGATTTGATAATCAAGAGACAAGGGCAGGTAGACAGGAGAGAGACAAACTGGCAGCTATGAGGACTGTGTGGGACAAGTCGGTAGAGCAACTTCCACTATTCTATAACCCAGGCCCTAATATCACAGTGGATGAAAGGCTGGTGACATTCAAGTGGTGAAACATAAAAAAAGAACATGCATTTTTTTAATGAAAAACCAGGGAATTATCCTAATTGAACCATTACCTGTTAAAGGTAAGAAACACCATTGCACTAAATATTGATAGAATAGTTAGTAATGGAATTAGTAATGAAATATTGACACTGCTTGTTAGGATTTTTTTTTGTTTCTGACATCTTTTGGATAATTAAACATGCACAGGGTCAAATTGAACCGGGAACACCGTTGCTGTTCCTGACAAATGAACATAACAGGAGAGTTAATCTCAGGGTCGTGGGTTCGAGCCCCACGTTGGGCGTGGCCACATATTGGCGTTTCCTGCACTTTCCAAAGCATCTTAAAGATTGATAAACAATGTTGAATCATGGGTGCTGTGCCTTAGCTGGTTGAAAGCACATGTCTTGTAAACAGGAGAGCCTGAGTTCAAATCCCAGCAGTACCTTTGTAGACTTAATTGTAAGAATGAGCCCATGTATATCGCATGAAGGCCCTTTTTGCTTTTCAATTCAGAAAGTCTGAATACGTCAGGTGTTTTAGAACGCCTTTGGTTGAATTTGGAAAGCCTGGCTAGCTCAGTAGGTAGAGCATGAGACTCTTAATCCCAGTGCCGTGGGTTCAAGCCCCATGTTGGGCGTGGCCACATGTTGGCGTTTTCTGCAATTTCCATCTTAAAGATTGATAAACAATGTTGAATCATGGGTGCTGTGGCTTAGCTGGTTGAAAGCACCTGTCTTGTAAACAGGAGATCCTGGGTTCAAATCCCAGCAGCACCTTTGTAGACTTCATTGTAAGAATGAGCACATGTATGTTGCATACAGGCCCTTTTGCTTTTCCAGTTAAGAAAGTTTGAATACGTCAGGTGTTTCAGAACGCCTTTCTTTGACATCAGAAAGCCTGTCTAGCTCAGTCGGTAGAGCATGAGACTCTTAATCTTAGGGTCATGGTTTCGCACCCCATGTTGGGCATGGCCAAATATTGGCATTTTCTACACTTTACAAAGCATCTGAAAGATTGATAACAATGTTGAATCACAGGTGCTGTGGCTTAGCTGGTTAAAAGCACCTGTCTTGTAAACAGGAGATTGTAAGAATGACCACATGTATGTTGCATGAAGGCCCTTTTGCTTTTCCAGTTAAGAAAGTCTGAATACGTCAGGTGATTCAAAAACAATTGAGCGTGCTGTAGCTAAGCAACTGTCAAGCTTTCTTTCCCAGAACAACCTTCTGGACCCCAACCAGTCAGGCTTCAAGACCGGCCACTCCACTGAGACTGCCCTCCTGTCGGTTACCACGGCCCTCCAGTCTACCAGAGCAGCCTCAAGGTCTTCTGTTGTCATTCTGCTAGACCTCTCCGCAGCTTTCGACACAGTCAACCACCAGATCCTGCTCGCCACACTTGAAGAGATGGGCATCACTGGCACTGCGCTGAAATGGATCTCATCATACCTGACAGGAAGATCCTATCAAGTCTCCTGGGGAGGAAAAACATCTGGTACCCGCCTGCTCTCCACTGGGGTCCTACAGGGGTCTGTCCTTGGTCCGCTCCTATTCTCCCTATACACCACCTCTCTCGGGCCCATCATCGCCTCCCATGGCTTCTCCTATCACTGCTACGCTGACGACACACAGCTATATCTATCCTTTCCCCCAACTGATCAAGGGATATCGACCAGAATCGAGGCATGCCTCTCTGACATCTCAGCCTGGATGACCAGACATCACCTCCAGCTGAACCTCACCAAAACAAAACTTCTCATCATCCCTGCCAAACCCTCAGTTACCCACAATCTTTCCATCACTATGGGATCTGCAACAGTGACCCCTTCATCCTCGGCCAGGAACCTGGGGGTCACCTTGGACGACGAGCTCTCCCTCACAGCTCACATTGCCGCAGTCTCTCGGTCATGTAGATTCACCCTCTACAACATCAGGAAAATCAGAAAATACCTCTCTCAACATTCCACCCAACTGCTAGTCCAAGCCCTTGTCCTCACAAAGCTGGATTACTGCAACTCGCTACTAGCCGGCCTTCCTGCAAATGCAATCCGTCCCCTTCAGAGGATACAGAATGCAGCCGCTCGTCTGGTTTTCAACCTACCCAGACGCTGTCATGTCACCCCACTCCTCATCGCCCTCCACTGGCTTCCTGTCATGGCCCGCATCAGATTCAAGACCCTGGTGCTGACCTTCCGGGCTGTAAACGGGACTGCCCCGACCTATATCAACTCTCTCCTCCAGCCCTACACCCCCACCCGTCACCTACGGTCATCTGCTGACAACCTTCTAGTGGTACCTCCCCTCAAGAGCGCCCAAGCGCAACACAAACTCTTCCACTGCCTGGCTCCCCAATGGTGGAATCATCTCCCCACCTCCATCAGAAGCACAGACTGCCTTCTCCCCTTCAAGAGAAGGCTTAAAACTCACCTATTTAAAGAATTTAATGGCACTTAGGAATAGTTTGGCACTTCACATTATCTAGAGTGCTTTAGATCAATCTGTTGGTCCCCATATGGTGACTTTCCAGTGTTGTATCTCTTGCTTTATGGTCACAATTGTTGTGTTATGCATTTATAGTTCTTCCCTTGGCACTTATTGGTTCTCATGATGTATGATTCACGATCTAAAAAAACCACTGTGTTCAGGGTCTATCACGTTGCTATGCTCAATGACTGATAGTCTTTGTAAAAGCTCTCTCTTGTAAGTCGCTTTGGATGAAAGCGTCTGCTAAATGAATAAATGTAAATGTACTGTAAATATTTTAGAATAAAACATATTTGATGCTCACTACGTTGTATTTGGTTAATTTTATTCACAGGGTTATAGTTGTATTGTCAAGCTGCACATGAATGATTAGGTTTAGTTTGTCACCATCAGTGTGAATGATGGCAGTTTAAATGCCTTCCCCCTCTCACCTGTATGTTTGTTAAGACTGTACTTTCAGGGATCATTTCTATAATTCTTAACTTGTGAAATGAGTTTCTAAAGTGTCTGGTCTCATAAACCATGATGATGAGATATGATATTCCCTTCTGAGCAGGAAGCAAGCTGAGAGTACTGATTCACTTCCTTTGTTCTCTGCTATTGATGACTGTTCACTGCTTCATAATGAAGCTTTGAGGAAGGGAATATGATCAGAGTGGTTATTAATGTATGTGAAAAAAATAATATATGTTAAGTATCACTTATTAAATTGATCTGTAATTTAGTCAAATAATTGTTCTTCCTGCATTATAAGGTCATGACTTTCTTCAAAGCTCTGAGTAGAGGAGTCTGATAAATTAATAAAATAGAATGAATGTGTTTTGACCTGAGTAGAAAATGAGTGGAAGATGCATATAAAAATGGGATAAAAATCTCATTAGTCTACAGTAATGTTTTGTCTGATGTCAGCCAGGGGGCGGGGCTCAGAGTACCAAGGTGTCACCATGACTGGTAACTGCAGCTCTGTGATACGGTGCTCTGCTTCACCTGCT
Organism: Neosalanx taihuensis; assembly: GCA_030340665.1. NCBI lineage: Eukaryota > Metazoa > Chordata > Actinopteri > Osmeriformes > Salangidae > Neosalanx > Neosalanx taihuensis. Next base: position 4,730,902 of record JARGSH010000050.1, on the reverse strand, counting down.
CTCCAGGTAAGACTATACTTTCAGGGATCATTTCTATAGTTCTTAACTTGTGGAATGTGTTTCTAAAGTGTCTGGTCTCACTATCCATGATGATGAGATATGATATTTCCTTCTGAGCGTGAAGTAAGTTGAGAGTAATGATTGACTTCATCTGCTCTCTGCTGTTGATGAAAGTTCACTGCTTCATAGTGGAGCTGTGAGGAAGGGGATATGATCAGAGTGGATCTCAGTTCTCTGTTAAAAGTAATTACAACAGCATTGAACTCAAAATGAAAAGTTGTTCCGGTGCTGCGACAGTTTACATTCCCATGGAAGGATGCTTGATTGTGATTGGTCTGTTTAACATGTGGCTCAAGATAGTCAGCAAAATGTTAATAATAAAGAATGTTGATAGTAACTACAAACACACACACTCATCAAGTTAACATGCCTGAACACTCATGTTCCTCATCTAAACATGCTGATGTGTAGATCTCCATCAGAAATGCATTATGGGTACTGTGGGTATTTTAGAATAAAACTTATTGGATGCGCACTACCTTGTATTTGGTTAATGTTATTCAGAGGGTTATAGTTGTATTGTCAAGCTGCACATGAATGATTAGGTTTAGTTTGTCACCATCAGTGTGAATGATGGCAGTTTAAATGCCTTCCCCCTTTCACCTGTATGTTTGTAAGACTATACTTTCAGGGATCATTTCTATAGTACTTAACTTGTGAAATGTGTTTCTAGAGTGTCTAGTATGAGATATGATATTTCCTCTTGAGCATACATCAAGCTGAGAGTAATTATTAACTTTGTCTGCTGTTGATGAGCATTCACTCATCAGCCTTTTGTTCTCGTATTCCGGACGCAGTTTTTGAGTCATCGCCACCTGCTGCCAGCTCATGCTTGTCTTATAGGCTACGCTTGCGCAACCTGATTTCAAGTTTGGATCGTATGAGTTAGGCACTTGGAGGGTTTGTGTGGGGCAGTTGGTTAGCGCATTAGGCTGTTAACCGAAAGGATGGTGGTTCGAGCCCACCCAAAGACGAGTGTTTTTTTTCATGTTTGTTTCGGATCTTTGTCCTGCCCTGTATGACAACAGCCTGCGCAGACCGTCAGAGTTGAAGAGGGTGGATAATCCCTTCCGCTCGTTAGGGTAAGAGAAGAAGTACAAGCTTGATGCAACTCACACCAAGGGAAAATGAATATAGCTTGCCGACGAGGATGAGATTCAAACTCACGCGTGCAGAGCACAATGGATTAGCAGTCCATCGCCTTAACCACTCGGCCACCTCGTCACATGCTGCACTTCCACCTTGTCACCACAGCAGCTTAAGCTGAGTGTCCAGCCTTCAAGTCCCTGCGTGAGCTGCCTGTTCAAAATATGCAGCGCGACTTGTGGCGCGCAATCCTTGGATTTCTGTTGCAACCCAGGTCCAAAGACAGAGCAATGGTGGCATACTAGACAACATGGTGGGTCACAACACTCCAGAGACTGTGCAAGCTACACAGACAATGAGGACAGCCAGGGCCGGTTCTAGACAGGCATATATGAGGGAGCAGTCAGACGCAACAGAAAATGCCAGGGCAGATATTTGGTGGGGGTGGGGGGGGTGTGGGGGGGGGGGGGGCGGTGGTAATCTCGCCTCGGGCTCTAAATAAGGTAGAGACATTTCTGATTTCTGATGAATTTCCTAATGTCTATGTTCATCTCTGTGCTTGTAACGCTGCTGCTTGTTCAAAGTTTTACCGCTCCGTGGTCTACGTCTGGGCTCATTTGCATACTGCAACAGCGATATGAGAGGGAAGCTGTGTGTCCCTTATTCGGCTGACTTTTTCTGCTACTGCAGATTGTTTTGTCAACTTGTAATATGTTCATTTTGTGAGCGTATTAACACGTGCTTTATCAACTTCTAAAATTTTTATTTGAGGGGGCAAGACATTTATTTGAGGGGGCACTGCCCCCTCTTGCCCCTGCGTAGAGCCGGCCTCGAGGACAGTGTAGACTAGAGGATAAGGCTCCAGTCTCTCCAAAGGTGGTGAGAATCCCAGCACTGACACTTCGGTATACTGCTCAAGTTATCAGCTGAAGTCAGTCAGTGTGGTAGCGTGGCCGAGCGGTCTAAGGCTCTGGATTAAGGCTCCAGTCTCTCCGGAGGTGTGGGTTCAAATCCCACCGCTGCCACTTTTGGATGGTGCTATTGCTGTCTCAATGCTTTGACAGCCAGTAAGTGGTGTGAAGAGGCGACACATGGCTCAAAATGCTATGCGATCATTGTGGGCATGCAGAGTGGCAAGCAGTTGAACTCCCCCAGTGGAAGCCCACGCATGATGTAGAGTTAGACAGGCTACCGTTGCTCTACAGGGCCCAGGTGCAGGTAAATGACCCAGAGGCAGCGTGGGGTTGGTATAATAGACAATGTGGGGGGTCTCAATGACCCGGAGACAGCGGAATGAATGCAATCAAAATCATGACAAAAACACATTGACACACAGTACAGTAACCCCTCGCTAGTTTGCAGTTCAAGTTTCGCGGTCTCGTGCATCGTGGAATTTTCAAAACTATTATTCAAAAGATCAAAATCTAATTTAAAAATACCGCATGGTTTTCCTGTCTTGTACCACACAACTGTTAATTCCCATCATGCACTTTGTGTGTATGCAGACTAAAGAAAAGCCATCTATTATTGGACATACTGATATAGGCTATGGTGCGCATCTCTTTTAAACCAGTTTATGAATACTACTAAGCTAGTGTGGTTATCCCCACACACAAATATACACACAAACACAAAAACGCAACGTCAAACCATTGACTGCTCAGTCATGGCCAAGAGTCGATGCCTAGACACTTTCCTCCAGACATCAGTACGCTCTGGTTTCTCTTCAACACGAATATGTCTTTCGCCTTTTACTAAAGACATCCGTGGAGAGGAACATTACGAGTAATAAGTAATTTTTTGATGCCCTAGCGAATGCGGGGCTTTCTAAACTGTACAATAGAAGAATGAAAAAAAGAGTACCGTATTTTTCGGACTATAAAGCGCACCTGCATATAAGCCGCATCCGCGCTTTAAAAAAAAAAAAAACTTAAATAAAGACATACAAGCTGCACCTGCATATAAGCCGCATCCGCTCTATTTAAAAAAAAATAATAAACAAAGACATACAAGCCGCATCCACTTCATTAAAAAAAGTTTTGCGAGCCACAGATATTTATGTTTTTAGATTAGATATTTACAACAGGTACAAAACGATTTTGAAGATGAAGATAATAGGATTGGAAATTTGTCGTCCTTCTATCTGCTTCTACCAGTTACCATATATCTCCTAAAGAGGAGCTAGCGTATTCTTCTTTGCATTTATTTTATCTTAGTTTTGATTCTAGTTCCGAGTTAGAGCGGCCCTAGCGGTGGAAAAAAATCCACAGAATAGCCGCTCCTTTTTATTAGCCGCATGGTTCAAACCCTAGGAAAAAAGTAGCGGCTTATAGTCCGAAAAATACGGTAATTGTTTCATAGTATGCGTGTCCAACATGGTTTTCCTGTCTTGTACCACACAACTGTTAATTCCTATCATGCACTTTGTGTGCATGCAGACAAAAAAAAAGCCATGTAATATTAGACACACTGATATAGGCTATGGTGCACGTCTATCTCTTTTAAACAAGTTTATAAATACTACTAAGCTAGTGTGGTTATCCCCTCACACAAATACACACACACACACAACATCAAACCATTGACTGCTCAGTCATGGCCAAGAGTCTATGCCTAGACACTTTCCTTCAGACATCAGTACGCTCTGGTTTCTCTTCAACACGAATATGCCTTTCGCCTTTTACTAAAGACATCCGTGGTGAGAAACATTACGAGTAATAAGCAATTATTTAATGCCCTAGCGAACGCGGGGCTTTCTGAAAAGTACAATGGAAAAATGAAAAAGGGAGTAATTATTTTATTGTATGTGTCCAACATGGTTTTCCTGTCTTGTACCACACAACTGTTAATTCTCTCTCTCTCTGTCTCTCTCTCTTTCTTTCCAAGGCTGCAGAAACCAATCAGTTACCTTAGAGAGAGAGACAGAGAGAGAGAGAGAGAATGAGAAAGAGAGAATGAGAAAGAGAGAGTGAGAGAGAGAGCAAGAGAGAGAGAATGAGAAATAGAGTGCGAGAGAGGGAGAGAGAGAGAGTGAGAGAGAGTGAAAAAGAGCAAGAGAGAGAAAGAGAGAATGAGAAAGAGAGTGTGAGAGAGAAAGAGAGAGCGAGATAATGAGAAAGAGAGAGCAAGCGAGCAAGACAGAAAGACTGTACAAAGATTTTCTGCGTTGTACCTCACCACCTCCAGTTAGCCTCACGTCCCGCTCACATCCTACCATCCAAACCCCCCCACCAATCAGGAGAGGAGGTGTTTCAAAGACAGACAAGGTTTCCTGTCCTGTGCTCGTCTGACCGGTGTCATATTCCATCTCTCTCTCTAGGTGACCAAGATGGTGAAGACGGTGACCACCCGGACAGTCCGGCAAGTTCCGCTGGGCCCCGACGGCCTCCCCCTCCCCGAGGGCTCCTCCCCCCTGGGGAGCTACACCGACTCCATCGACCGGCGCTACATCACGCCTCAAGCCACGTCCACGCTGACGCGCTCCTACAACAACTACAACGAGTCGTACAGCGAGGCCGAGTACAGCCGCCATTACGGCCTGCACGACGGCTACGGAGACGTGACGGAGAACTACGGGAGTCTGTCGCGAGGCGTCAACTTCCGCCCGCCCCGCTACCCGTACCTGCCCAACAGCTACCGCCCGGAGAACAGCTACACCCTCCCCATCCGGAAGGACGACTACGGGCATCACGGGGCCCAGCCCCAGGTGCCCATGGGCACCAGCAACGCGGAGCTGAACCGCTCGCAGCCGGAGCGCTTCCAGCCGGAGCCCTACGGCCTGGAGGACGACCGGCGCAGCCTGGGGCCCGAGGAGGAGGAGGAGGAGCCGTACGAGCTTGATCACTTGGTGCCCCCCCCGGATCACTTTGTGCCCTCCCCCGATCACTTGGTGCCCCCCCCTGATCACTTGGTGCCCCCCCCCGATCACTTGGTGCCCCATGGTCGCTGACCATACATGTGATGAGTGCTTAGACCCCCATACCCCCCATACCAAAGGGAGGTATGGAGGGGAGGAGAGAGAGTGGAGATAATAGAGTGACACAAGCAGTTAGCAGTTACAGCCAGTTTATTGTATGGTGCAGGGTGAGAGTGTGGTGAGGGAAAGTTAATGTGAGTGTGTGTGTGGGGAGGCATGAGGAGGTGGGGGAGGCATGAGGAGGTGGGGGAGGCATGAGGAGGTGGGGCATGAGGAGGTGGGGGAGGCATGAGGAGGTGGGGCATGAGGAGGTGGGGGAGGCATGAGGAGGTGGGGGAGGCATGAGGAGGTGGGGGAGAAATGAGGAGGTGGGGCATGAGGAGGTGGGGGAGGCATGAGGAGGTGGGGGAGATCTTCTGATGGAGATCTACACATCAGCATGTTTAGATGAAGAACATGAGAGTTCAGGCATGTTAACTTGATGTGTGTGTGTGTTTGTGTAGTTACTATCAACATTCTTTATTATTAACATTTTGCTGATTATCTTGAGCTATGTTAAACAGACCAATCACAATCAAGAATTCTTCCATGGGGATGTAAACTGTTGCAGTACAGTTCAGGGGAAGGGGAAGTGCCCAGTGCCAGGGGAAGGCAGTGGCAGGGTCTTTGTGGCGCAATTGGTTAGCGCGTTCGGCTGTTAACTGAAAGGATGGTGGTAGTTCCAGTTTTCCATCGGAGATCACCATCAACTCAAGGGCCCTGAATGGAAGGCGGGAATCCACGTGGCAGATGGGGCTGGGCAACATGTCGATGTTTTTTCTCATCTGGATGTCCTCAAAAAGTTTACCACGCGGTCAAACCAACTCAAAGACAAGGATGTCGACCGCAAAAGCCATGCATTGGCCTGGATTCGAACCTGGGCCTCCCGCGTGGCAGGCTAGACTTCTACCACCGAACCACCAATGCAACCATTTAAGTTCTCTATGAGGTCACGTGACACGAGTCGCTCTAACCGTTACGCCTAGGCGAGAGGATGGAGACGTGCCAAATTGCACCAAGAGCCAAACTGATGCGCAGTGTCTGTAACAGGGATTTCCACCAGTCTAGGTGGCTGTGGTTCCATGGTGTAACGGTCAGCATTCTGGGCTCTGAATCCAGCGATCTGAGTTCAAATCCTGGTGGAACCTGGGTTGGTGGTTGAGGACGCATCACTTTTTATCGAGTCATAATCACAAGTATCAGGATTCACCATACAACTATGTGAAGAGATGTCCTCAGTCATCCGAGTAGCGATGCGAAGGCTGTGATGGTGAAGCGGGAACCGAAAGGAGCAAAAACAGTCCCTTCTCCCCGTCAGGGAATTGAACCCTGGTCTCCCGCGTGACAGGTGAGGATACTAACCACTATACTAACGAGGACACGACAGTAATTGCAGTTTTCCATCGGAGATCACCATCAACTCAAGGGCCCTGAATGGAAGGCGGGAATCCACGTGGCAGATGGGGCTGGGCAACATGTCGATGTTTTTTCTCATCTGGATGTCCTCAAAAAGTTTACCACGCGGTCAAACCAACTCAAAGACAAGGACGTCAACCGCAAAAGCCATGCATTGGCCGGGAATCGAACCCCAGCCTCCCGCGTGGCAGGCGAGAATTCTACCACTGAACCACCAATGCAACCATATAAGTTGTCTATGAGGTCACGTGACACGAGTCGCTCTCACCGTTACGCCTAGGCAAGAGGATGGAGACATGCCAAATTGCACCAAGAGCCAAACTGATGCAGAGTGTCTGTAACGAGGATTTTCACCAGTCTAGGTGGCTGTGGTTCCATGGTGTAACGGTCAGCACTCTGGACTCTGAATCCAGCAATCCGAGTTCAAATCTCGGTGGAACCTGGGACAGTGGTTGAGGATGCGTAACTTTTTATCGAGTCATAATCACAAGTATCAGGATTCACCATACAACTATGTGAAGAGTGAAGGTATGTGCTCAGTCATCCGAGTAGCGCTGTGATGGCGAAGCAAAAACAGTCCCTTCTCCCCGTCAGGGAATTGAACCCTGGTGTCATGTGACACAAGCCGCTCTCGCCGTCATGCCTAGGCGAGGGGAGGGAGACGTGCCAAATCGCGCCAAAAGCCAAACTGATGCGCAATGTCTGTAACAAGGATTTCCACCAGTCTAGGTGGCTGTGGTTCCATGGTGTAACGGTCAGCACTCTGGGCTCTGAATCCAGTAATCCGAGGCGGGGATACTAACCGCTATACTAACGAGGACAAAATCACTTTTCCCAGTATAGAAAAAGCCAAACATCAGCCTTTTCTTCTCATATTCCAGACGCCGTTTTTGAGTCATCGCCGCTGCCAGCTCATACTTGTCTTATAGGCCATGATTGCGCTACCTGCTTTCAAAAGTGGATCGTATGTTGTTGGCAGTCGTATGGTCTTTGTGGCGCAATTGGTTAGCGCGTTCGGCTGTTAACCGAAAGGATGGTGGTTCGAGCCCACCCAAGGACGAGAGCTTTTTCATGTTTGTTTCAGATCTTGTAAGTACGAGCTTGACGCAACTCACACCAAGAGAAAATCTGATTAAATAATCTGCAGACACATCGAAGATGCCACCTAGGAGCAAGCCGTCTCCCAACGAGCCCAACCATCTTGCGGCGCATACGCAGCTTCGGAAGGAGCACGATGCACTGAGCGACAGACAAAGTTGAACTTCCAAAAAGGTGGTCGCACCATGAATATAGCTTGCCAACGAGGATAAGAGTCGAACTCATGCACGCAGAGCACAATGGATTAGCAGTCCATCGCCTTAACCACTCAGCCACCTCGTCACTTGCTTTAATGCTCCCTTGTCACCACCAACAGCTGAAATCTGAATTGTGCACCAGGCCACACTCGCGATTCCTTCCATCGATAAGACCCACTGCCACGCTGCAAAAACATTTAGCCTTAAGGAAATTTGGAGCGGAATGATTTTATTGTATTACTCACACCGCCCTTGTGTCATTAAAACCATCATCAAGAGCCCCGGCCACGTTCACAAACCTTTCGCGCTAGTTTTACTTTCACACAAGTTTTATTTTACGAACCGCCACCATTTCGGAACAGTTTGTCGTTTTTGCTGATAGATAAACCAGAGTTTATAAAAGACTTTACCTAAGCCGTAGGACAAGTTTGACCCATCGGCACCGCCGTGGCCAAAATCACTTTTCCCAATATAGAAAAAGCCAAACATCAGCCTTTTGTTCTCGTATTCCAGACGCCGTTTTTGAGTCATCGCCACCCGCTGCCAGCTCATACTTGTCTTATAGGCCACGCTTGCGCTAGCGTCACTGACTCCTCCTTTTATTTCAGACCGCAGCAGAAAGCTCCGCTGCGCGGAGCTTCCGAGATTTTTTAAAAATGTAGCTTGTGTGGACGCTACCGCACTACTTGGTTAATAAAAGAGCTAAGCTACTTAAAAGCTATTTGATTCAGAAAACAGTGATGCTACCACTACGCTACTGAGAAATGTAGTTAAACTAGTAACGCCGCTACTTGTAGTGACGTTACTGCCCAACACTGGTTCCACCTTCCTCAACTCTGATGGCCGGTACAGGTCCTTTTCGCACAGGGCAGGGCCCACATCAGAAACAAACACAGACTCGAACCACCATCCTTTCGCTTCACTGCTCGCTGACTGAGCTTGGAGTTAAACCCACAATACTTGAGAGAAGAGGGCATTTGCTCACACTCTCCTATCCCACAGGTAACAGGAAGGTTTGTCTTTTTGTTGTTGTCATTTTGTCAGGCTCAGGCGTTTCAGACAAACTGCCTGGGGGGAGGGGCCTTTGTACACTCTAAGGCTTGTTGGCGCAGTAGGCAGCGCGTCAGTCTCATAATCTGAAGGTCGTGAGTTCGAGCCTCACATAGGGCAATTGTATTTCTTGGGATTTTTTTAATAACCAAAATATCATCCGTTTCCAAATGAAAGGGTAATTTGACAGGTGTTCAAAGGGCACCATCTGCGTCTGGAGAGGTTGGCTCGGCAGCTCTGGCCTGTCAACAAAGCAGCTCTGGCCCGTCAGTACAGCAGGTGTGGCCTGTTATCTCAGTTGGTCAGAGCATGGTGCTAATAACGCCAAGGTCGTGGGTTCGATCCCCACACAGGCCAAAGACCTTCTTTAGATGTCCTTTCCTGTATGATTTAGACAATACACTCACCTAAAGGATTATTAGGAACGCCATACTAATACTGTGTTAGACCCCCTTTCGCCTTCATACCTGCCTTAATTCTACGTGGCATTGAATCAACAACATGCTGATTTTTTTTGTTTTTGAAATGTTGTCCCATATTGATGGGATTGCATCTAGCAGTTGATGGAGATTTGTGGGATGCACATCCAGGGCACGAAGCTCCTGTTCCACCACATCCCAAAGATGCTCTATTGGGTTGAGATCTGGTGACTGTGGGGGCCATTTTAGTACAGTGAACTCATCATGTCATGTTCAAGAAACCAGTTTGACATGATTCGAACTTTGTGACCTGGTGCATTATTCTGCTGGAAGTAGCCATCAGAGGACATGGTGGTCATACAGGGATAGACATGGTCAGAAACAATGCTCAGATAGGCCATGGCATTTAAATGATGCCCAGTTGGTACTAAGGGGCCTAAAGTGTGCCAAGAAAACATCCCCCACACCATTACACCACCACCACCAGCCTGCACAGTGGTAACTGTGGCATGATGGATCCATGTTCTCATTCTGTTTACGCCAAATTCTGACTCTACAATCTGAATTTCTCAAGAAAAATCGAGACTCATCAGAGCAGGCAACATTTTTCCAGTCTTCAACTGTCTAATTTTGGTGAGCTTGTGCAAATTGTAGCCTCTTTTTTCTATTTGTAGTAAAGACAAGTGGTACCCGGTGTGGATTGTGAATGTTGGTGTACTAGATAAGATAATCCTTTATTTGTCTCACAGTGGGGACATTGCAGTTTGCAACAGCAGCAGGGAACACTACAGCCCTCAGAGTAACAGTTCAATAAATAAAAAAAACAAATACAAAGTACACAATAGAGGGAATCCTATCAAAAATGGAGGTAAGGATCTAAGAGTATGCAGTAGATGGTAGATGGTAGATAACGTCATAACGCGTATTCTTTGAGGGTGGCACACTATGCTCATCTACTTGACATATTTTCCCAAACACCCAAGTCGCAAAACAGGCACTCGAGCCAGCCAGGATTCGAACCTAGAATCTTCTGCTCCGTAGTCAGACGCGTTATCCATTGCGCCACTGGCCCCTACCTAAGAGATGCAAGCAGTGTCTGCTCAACCCATGACGTTGGAGTCTTGGAAGACTCTTCACTCCAGATGAAGTGCATTCTCGACGTACCCCTGAGTTCCAAGAGGCAAAAAAATGACTTACAGCGCGGATCTGATGTCAAGAAGACTACTTCAGTGGCTCCAGTGTGCAGGAGGAAGATGAATAGTCACTTGTGGCTTCTGTGCACAGGAGAGATGAAGTGACAATGGTTTGGTGTTCAGTAGTTTCAATGCTCAGCAGGAAGAAAAATAAAGCAACTTGGTTTCAATGCACAGGAGGAAGATGAATAAAACCATAATTCATTGGTCTCCAGGGCCTGGATAGTTCAGTCTGCAGAACATCAGACCTTTAATCTGAGGGCCCAGGGTTCATGTCCCTGTTCGGGCAATGTCTGTTCAAACCTTGTTGCGGTGCTTGCCGAGGTGTTCTGCGTTTGTCACGGCAACACGCCTCACCTTGAGGATGACACAGAGACCTCTTATCTGAGGATTGAAAAGCACTCCTATAGAGAGCTTTCCCTGACCAGGAATCAAACCCAGGTAGAGGCGGTGAAAGCACCAAATCCTAGCCACTAGACCACCAGGGAGACAGTGTCAATTGCTGTCAAAACATGAGGACCTAGTTGCAGGGCTAAAGTGCCCAGGAAAAGAAACTCCTGGGAGACCAAAATAAAGGCACCACTGAGATTTGAACTCAGGATCTCCTGTTTACTAAACAGGCGCTTTGACCAACTAAGCCACGGCACCAGTGTGAAGTAAAGGATGAAGAGATGTTCCACCTTCTTCAACTCTGATGGTCGGTACAGGTCCTTTTCGCACAGGGCAGGACCCATATCAGAAACAAACACTGACTGAGCTTGAAGTTCAACCCACAATACTTGAGAGATGAGGGCATTTGCTCACACTCTCTTATCCCACAGGTAACAGGAATGTTTGTCTTTTTGTTGCTTTCCATTCAGGGCCCTTGAGTTGGTGGTTATCTCCGATGGAAAACGGCAGCTATTGTCATGTCCTCGTTAGTATAGTGGTTAGTATCCCCGCCTGTCACGCGGGAGACCAAGGTTCAATTCCCTGATGGGGAGAAGGGACTGTTTTGCCCCTTTTAGTTCCCGCTTCGCCATCACAGCCTTCGCATCGCTACTCGGATGACTGAGGACATACTTTCACTCTTCACATAGTTGTATGGTGAATCCTGACACTTGTTATTATGACTCGATAAAAAGTGACGCGTCCTCAACCATCGACCCAGGGTCCAACGAGATTTGAACTTGGATCGTTGGATTCAAAGCCTAGAGTGCTGACTGTTACACCATGGAAACACAACTCGACTCCTGGCTGGCTCGAGTGCCTTTTTTGCAACTTGGGTGTTTGGGAAACAAGGGAAAATATGTCAAGTAGATGAGCATAGTGTGCCACCCTCAAAGAATAGGCGTTATGACGTTATCTACCATTTAACTCTCCTTTACTTTATATACTATCCCCTTTATATAGGATCCCCTCTATCGTGTCCTTTGTATTTTTGTATATTTGAAACTGTTACTCTGAGGGCTGTAGTGTTCCCTGCTGCTGTTGCAAACTGCAATGACCACCCTGCGGAACAAATAAAGGATCATCTTATCTTATCTAGTACACCCACATTCACAACCCTGCCCCGTGAGAGGCTCACACTCACAAACGCACTGCAGCCTGCGCCATCGATTCAGCTGCATTGCTTCACCCCTCCTACCACCCAGTGGAGCGGAGTAGTAACAGTCTCCTGCCCCAGTGGCCTAATGGATAAGGCACTGGCCTCCTAAGCCAGGGATTGTGGGTTCAAGTCCCATCTGGGGTGACAGGCAGCAGAGTGGCGCAGCGGAAGCGTGCTGGGCCCATAACCCAGAGGTCGATGGATCGAAACCATCCTCTGCTATGAGATTTTAGAACCCTCACTTTCTCCTGACCTTTACTGCTTGCACTGTCTTTTGCCCCACACTGGCGTTGTCTCAGGGGTCGTTGAACCCACAAGATCATCTGCCTTGTCCATTAACCCACATTCTATGAAAAACATATTGAAGCTGAATCTGGCACCAGGGCTCTGGCGAAAGGACAGGTTTGTCCAGTTGTTCAGTTGTTTCAATGAGACAGGCTTGCGCACCAGGTCCAGCGTCACAATCGTCTCAGCCTGGACCAGTCACCCCTTCTTGAGCAGACAGCAATTTGCAAACCTCACGGGTTTACCAAAAGCCCTAAGGCTTTCAAATGCTTCACCACATACACTCACCTAAAGGATTATTAGGAACACCTGTTCAATTTCTCATCAATGCAATTATCTAATCAACTAATCACATGACAGTTGCTTCAATGCATTTAGGGGTGTGGTCTTGGTCAAGGCAATCTCCTGAACGCCAAACTGAATGTAAGAATGGGAAAGAAATGTTATTTAAGGAATTTTGAGCGTGGCATGGTTGTTGGTGCCAGATGGGCTGGTCTGAGTATTTCACAATCTGCTCAGTTACTGGGATTTTCTAGGGTTTACAAAGAATGGTGTGAAAAGGGAAAAACATTTAGTATATGGCAGTCCTGTGGGTGAAAATGCTTTGTTGATGCTAGAGGTCAGAGGAGAAAAGGCCGACTGATTCAAGCTGATAGAAGAGCAACTTCGACTGAAATAATCACTCGTTACAACCGGGGTATGCAGCAAAGCATTGTGAAGCCACAACACGCACAATCTTGAGGCGAATGGGCTACAGCAGAAGACCACACCGGGTACCACTTGTCTCCACTACAAATAGAAAAAAGAGGCTAGAATTTGCACAAGCTCACCAAAATTAGACAGTTGAAGACTGGAAAAATGTTGCCTGCTCTGATGAGTCTCGATTTTTCTTGAGACATTCAGATTGTAGAGTCAGAATTTAGCGTAAACAGAATGAGAACATGGATCCATCATGCCACAGTTACCACTGTGCAGGCTGGTGGTGGTGGTGTAATGGTGTGGGGGATGTTTTCTTGGCACACTTTAGGCCCCTTAGTACCAACTGGGCATCATTTAAATGCCATGGCCTATCTGAGCATTGTTTCTGACCATGTCTATCCCTTTATGACCACCATGTCCTCTGATGGCTACTTCCAGCAGAATAATGCACCAGGTCACAAAGTTCGAATCATTTCAAACTGGTTTCTTGAACATGACATGATGAGTTCACTGTACTAAAATGGCCCCCACAGTCACCAGATCTCAACCCAATAGAGCATCTTTGGGATGTGGTGGAGCAGGAGTTTCGTGCCCTGGATGTGCATCCCACAAATCTCCATCAACTGCGAGATGCAATCCCATCAATATGGGACAACATAAAAAAATAAAAAAAATAAGCACCTCGTTTAATCAATGCCACGTAGAATTAAGACAGGTATGAAGGCGAAAGGGGGTCTAACACAGTATTAGTATGTTGCTCCTAATAATCCTTTAGGTGAGTGTATTGTCTAAATCATACAGGAAAGGATATCTAAAGAAGGTCTTTGGCCAGTGTGGGGATCAAACCCACGACCTTGGCGTTATTAGCACCACGCTCTGACCAACTGAGCTAACCGGCCACACCTGCTGTACTAATGGGCCAGAGCTGCTTTGTTGACAGGCCAGAGCTGCCGAGCCAACCTCTCCAGACGCAGATGGTGCCCTTTGAACGCCTGTCAAATTACCCATTCATTTGGAAATGGATGCTATTTTGGTTATAAAAAAAAATCTAAAAAACACAACTGCCCTGTGTGAGGCTCGAACTCACGACCTTCAGATTATGAGACTGACGCGCTGCCTACTGCGCCAACAAGGCTTGGAAGCTACCAAGGCCCCTCCCCCCAGGCAGTTTGAATGAAACGCGTGAGCCTGACAAAATGACAACAAAAAGACAAACCTTCCTGTTACCAGTGGGATAGGAGAGTGTGAGCAAATACCCTCTTCTCTCAAGTATTGTGGGTTTAACTCCAAGCTCAGTCCGCGGGCAGTGAGGCGAAAGGATGGTGGTTTGAGTCCGTGTTTGTTTCTGATGTGGGCCCTGCCCTGTGTGAAAAGGACCTGTACCGACCATCAGAGCTGAAGTCACTGGAAAATCTCTTCCTCGTGGTTCTCAGAGAGGTGCCGTGGCTTAGTTGGTCAAAGCGCCTGTTTAGTAAACAGGAAATGCTGAGTTCAAATCTCTCTACGAAATAGCTTTTCAACCCTGAAGCTGTTGTCGGTGTTGCTTGTTTTGACTCCATGTCTTTGTGACCTATTGCGTTGTCATTTTAACTTCACAACATGAAACAACGCTCTTTCACGGTTCTGCATTGGCTGGGAATCGATCCCAGGGGCCCGTTTCAGAAAGCGGGTTAAGTGAAAACTCTGAGTAAGTTAACTCTGAAATGAGGGAAACTGGGTTTTCGGTTTCAGAAAGGGGGATAAGTTCAAACCGAGAAAACAGGCTAAATTAAGCTGGTTTCTGAAAGAGAGGTAATTTATATTCTGAGTCAGTTACCATAGTAACTGACTCTATGAACCTAACCTGGTCGGGTGCAGGTTTTCTTCGGTAAATCTTTTTTTTTTTTTAAAGAGTTTATTTCAGTCTCCTCCCCTTTTTGAAGAGGAGGCAACGTTTAAACACATCATTCATTGAGCACGTTTGTTGCGAAGAGAGCAGCAAAGCGGATTAAATGTTCTTTTATTGACAATCCTATAGATGAAGAGGCTGTATTAATTCGTCGAGTGTTACATTTATATTGGGAGAGATTTTTGAGGCCCAGAGTGAATGTTTTGTCACTTCCATCTCCATTTTTATCTGAGCGGTACCGTTTTTCTTTGGTGTCAATAAGAAACATCCACAATCTCATCCATAGAAATGATCCCTGAAAGTATAGTCTTACCTGGAGAGCAGGTGAAGCAGAGCACCGTATCACAGAGCTGCAGTTACCAGTCATGGTGACACCTTGGTACTCTGAGCCCCGCCCCCTGGCTGACATCAGACAAAACATTACTGTAGACTAATGAGATTTTTATCCCATTTTTATATGCATCTTCCACTCATTTTCTACTCAGGTCAAAACACATTCTTTCTATTTTATTAATTTATCAGACTCCTCTACTCAGAGCTTTGAAGAAAGTCATGACCTTATAATGCAGGAAGAACAATTATTTGACTAAATTACAGATCAATTTAATAAGTGATACTTAACATATATTATTTTTTTCACATACATTAATAACCACTCTGATCATATTCCCTTCCTCAAAGCTTCATTATGAAGCAGTGAACAGTCATCAATAGCAGAGAACAAAAGAAGTGAATCAGTACTCTCAGCTTGCTTTCTGCTCAGAAGGGAATATCATATCTCATCATCATGGTTTATGAGACCAGACACTTTAGAAACTCATTTCACAAGTTAAGAACTATAGAAATGATCCCTGAAAGTATAGTCTTGACAAACATACAGGTGAGAGGGGGAAGGCATTTAAACTGCCATCATTCACACTGATGGTGACAAACTAAACCTAATCATTCATGTGCAGCTTGACAATACAACTATAACCCTGTGAATAAAATTAACCAAATACAACGTAGTGAGCATCAAATATGTTTTATTCTAAAATATTTACAGTACATTTACATTTATTCATTTAGCAGACGCTTTCATCCAAAGCGACTTGATAGACCCTGAACACAGTGTTTTTTTTAGATCGTGAATCATACATCATGAGAACCAATAAGTGCCAAGGGAAGAACTATAAATGCATAACACAACAATTGTGACCATAAAGCAAGAGATACAACACTGGAAAGTCACCATATGGGGACCAACAGATTGATCTAAAGCACTCTAGATAATGTGAAGTGCCAAACTATTCCTAAGTGCCATTAAATTATTTAAATAGGTGAGTTTTAAGCCTTCTCTTGAAGGTGAGAAGGCAGTCTATGCTTCTGATGGAGGTGGGGAGATGATTCCACCATTGGGGAGCCAGGCAGTGGAAGAGTTTGTGTTGCGCTTGGGCGCTCTTGAGGGGAGGTACCACTAGAAGGTTGTCAGCAGATGACCGTAGGTGACGGGTGGGGGTGTAGGGCTGGAGGAGAGAGTTGATATAGGTCGGGGCAGTCCCGTTTACAGCCCGGAAGGTCAGCACCAGGGTCTTGAATCTGATGCGGGCCATGACGGGAAGCCAGTGGAGGGCGATGAGGAGTGGGGTGACATGACAGCGTCTGGGTAGGTTGAAGACCAGACGAGCGGCTGCATTCTGTATCCTCTGAAGGGGACGGATTGCATTTGCAGGAAGGCCGGCTAGCCCTTTGTTTCCTATTATTCATTTTGTGTGTAAATAAAAACATCATTTACACCTAATTACAGTTTTGTGTTGTCTGTGTCCTCACCTGCTCTGGTTGTTGCTTTAATGTTCTACCCTGGCTGGTTTGGCCCTAGGGGGTTCGTAACATTTAATAGGGGCTCGTCCGGGATCGTTTGATCCAAGTATTGCAACAACCTGAGCTTGTGTTGAGACATCTTGGGGAATCCTTGTCCAAGACTTTGAAGCTAGCTGACTTAAGGGAGAGTATAGTCCGTTTGTTGATTCAACAAAGATGTTTGCCTTCAGGACGGTCTGCAGACAGTTCCCTTCATTGTTTATTTGAGTCTGAGGAGAAGAGAAAGGAGGTAGAAAAAGCAGATGTTAGGGTTGCGGCTGTAAACATTAACCCTTCTCCCACAGATGATAGCGCTCACTCCAACCTTCAGAAGTATCATTTGCAGATGGAAGCTAAGGAGAGGGAGTACAGTCACCAGCTAGCCATGTGTCGAATGGAGCTAGATATAGTCGACCTATTTATTTTTTCTATTTATAGTCGACCCTAAAACACTGTTTTCTCCTGTAGTGAGATGTCAGAACCTATACTGAGCCACATGCTACTGAATAAATAAATACAACTTCCGTTGTGTGGTGTATTTAATTTAATTAGGTGTTCATGTACAAGGCTTTATAATCCGAATCTGAATCAGAATGGGGGTTTATTCACTATGCAAGATTAACAAACATAGAATTCACTTTGGCAGGAATGTGGCATACCAATAAAACAAAAAAGAAAAATGAAATAAGTTCAAACTTTTCAAAGTAATAATGTGATTTTACTGAACATTAACTATTTACAATATAACGAACATAACATAACAAAAACAACAGACTTGCGACAGAGTGGCTGAACAGTGTGATGTTCCCGAGACACAGCGGGACCGCGCTTGGGAGTGTAGGTGCACAGCTTCTCTTTTACTATTACGGTCTATGGGAAAAATGCTTTCTGGGCCCCATGGGGATTTTATGTTGCAATACCACGAGTGGCCACTGGGGGAAATCGGCGTGTCTGCTGAGAGAGACCAGGGGTCTGGTCCCACGTGACACGCGTCACTTCCGCATTCTTTGATACCAGCCGGCTGCTGCTGATTCAGTTAATTCTGTCTAAAAACATTCAATTCTGTTCACTTTATCTAAACATTTTGAGATCAACGTTTGAAGTTTCACTATTTTATTATCGTGAAATACGACTGAGGAGGACAGCGTGGTATTATCACCATTGTTGGCAAAACAGTTCGGTAAGTTCATCCATTTCTTAGAATCAACTTTATTCGCCAAGTAAGTTTATGCAAACACTGATTTTACTGTGCCAGGGAGATGTATTTGTTAAAGATTTTGGTTAATAATATTAATAATTCACTAATCAGTTCGTGAAACCCCTTTTGTCCATGCGATCCAATGAACAACAATGAATTTAACACTTGATCAGCAGTTAATTCAAGAATGATCTCGTTTCATTAAAGTATCTGATTCTAGAAACGACACCATCAAGAGGAGTTGTTTGCTGAAGATGCAGTTCTCATGTTAGAGCGTAGAAAACCTTAGTTAAATGGATATAATATTAAACTAATAGTCCCCAGATTTATAATAGTTTGTTGACATCACTGATTGTGATCAGGCCATTGGACACAGGTCCATTGCCATACAGTGGAAAGTTACTGGACAACAGGTCTTGAAAAGGTGTTAAGCAACTAAAGTGCTGACAGCAACCAAGATAGCTGCTGTATTTTATAATACTGACACAAGGGAGGTGAACAGAATTTCTAGAATATAAAGCTTTGCACCAAACCTAAGTGATTTGGAATTCTCTGGTGTAAATGTCCATGTTTTTATTCCCTTGATTGAAAACTAGTGAAGTCATTTACATTTATTTATTTAGCAGACACTTTTATCCAAAGTGACTTACAAGAAAGAGCTTTACAAAAGAGCTTCAGTTACTGAGCATAGCAACTTGATACCCCAACATATCGGGCATCTAGGTTACAAAACATACATCATGAGATCCAATAAGTGCCAAGGGAAGAACTATAAGAGCATTCAGCTGAACATTATACAAGTTTTGAGGTGAGCCTCCGCCAGGCAGTAGTCTCTGTGACGCTAGTCATAAAGCAACAAGAAGTGATATTTCTGAGTGCCATACTAATTCTAATGTTTCTAAGTTTCAATTCTCAGAATAAGTGGGTTGTGAGCCTTTTCTTGAAGGTGAGGAGACAGTCTGTGTTTCTGATGAGGGTGGGGAGTTGATTCCACAATTGAGGAGCCAGACAGTGGAAGAGTTTGTGTTAGGCTCTGGTGCTCTTGAGAGGGGGGACCACTAGGCAGTTGTCAGAAGAGGCCCGTAGGTGGCGGGCAGGGGTGTAAGGCTGGAGGAGAGAGTTGATATAATTTGGGGCAGTCCCATTCACTGCTCGGATGATCAGCACCAGGGTCTTGAATCTGATACGGGCCATGATGGGAAGCCAGTGGAGGGCAATGAGGAGTGGGGTGACATGGCATCGTCTGGGTAGATTTGGATAGATACAATTGCTCAATTGTTTTAGAAAAGAAGGGTAGCAGTGAAACCGGTCTATAGTTCTGGAGGATGGCTGGGTTAAGAGAGGGTTTTTTGAGTAAGGGTTTAACTATGGCCTGTTTGTATGCTGAGGGGAAAATGCCAGAGGTGTTGAGGACATGGAGAAGGAACGGTGTGATAGAGGGAGATATGGTTTGGAATAGAGGGGAAGGGATGGGGTCCAGGGGGCAAGAGGAGGACAGGAGGAGAGGATGAGATCAGATATGTCCACCTCAGATAGGGGGAAAAGGAAGAAAGACAGATAGAGGGGTCAGACATAGCGTGGGAGTGGATAGACAGGGAGGGTTCAGGGAACTGTCTGCAACTTTATCCCCAAAGAAGCGGGCAAAGTCGTCGGCTGTCAAGGTGGAAGAAGGGGGTGGGGGAGGAGGGTTAAGGAGGGAAGAGAAAGTAGATAACAGTTTATGAAGGTTAGGAGCAGAGTTCACCTGCTTCAGGAAGTAGTTTGTTTTTGCCTCCGTTATGTGAGCGGAGAAGGACTTGAGGAGGGAGTGATACTTGTCGAGCTCTTGATCCTTCTTGGACTTGTGCCATGTCCTTTCCGCGGCTCGGAGGGTGGATCGCTCTTTCCGCACGACCTCTGTGAGCCACGGGCAGGAGGGCCATTTGCATTCAAACTCTTGCGTGAAGCTTCTACTTGGTCCGGATGAGAATTCTGCCCCAATAGTCATCACAATATAATGTGTTTTTCCAGACAAAAGACACATGAGAAACACTCTGCTCACCAAATGATCAACAGTACATACAGTATGCAGAGTGAACATTATGATGGACAGCATCGTTCCTTGATATATATGAAGGCTGAATGTTCACTAACTTGAAACTGTTTTCTCCAGATCCCTTGTTGGCCAATCATACCTGATCGTGGGCGGAGTATAGACAGTGGGAGACTTCTTCCAGAAAGCAGAGAGAGACTACAGAGAGACTCAGCCAGAGAGAAACAAGCCTCCAGAGACTTCACACCAGACAGGACCCGGACAGACCAGACATAGAGCAAAGAGAGGCCTGAGTTATGGAGACACATAAGTGTGACACCTGTGGGAAGAGCCTTTCCTCATCCAGGAACCTCATCAAGCACATGAAGATCCACACTGGAGAAAAGCCCTACAGCTGTGACCTCTGTGGTAAAACCTTTAGAGAGGCAAGTACACTCACTGTTCACAGCAGGATCCACACTGGGGAGAAGCCTTACAGCTGTGAGCTCTGTGGTAAAACCTTTAGACAGGCTAACAGTTTCAGAAGACACAGCAGAATCCACACTGGAGAGAAACCCTACAGCTGTGACCTCTGTGTTAAAACGTTTAGAGAGGCAGGTGCTCTCACTCATCACAGCAGAATCCATACAGGGGAGAAGCCCTACATCTGTGACCTCTGTGGTAAAACCTTTAGAGTGGCAGGTGCTCTCACTCTTCACAGCAGTATCCACACTGGAGAGAAGCGCTACAGCTGTGACCTCTGTGGTAAAACTTTTAGACAAGCAAGTACTCTCACTCTTCACAGCAGGATCCACACTGGAGAGAAACCCTACAGCTGTGACCTCTGTGGTAAAACCTTTAGCCAGGCAAGTCATTTCACTCTTCACAGGAGGATCCACACTGGAGAGAAGCCCTACATTTGTGACCTCTGTGGTAAAACCTTTAGACATGCAGGTACTCTCACTATTCACAGCAGGATCCACACTGGAGAGAAGCCCTACAGCTGTGTTCTCTGTGGTAAAACCTTTAGCCGGTTAGATAAACTCACTGTTCACAGCAGGATCCACACTGGGGAGAAGCCCTATTACTGTGACCTTTGTGGTAAAACCTTTAGCCAGGCAGGTTATCTCACTATTCACAGCAGGATCCACACTGGAGAGAAGCCCTACAGTTGTGACCTCTGTGGTAAAACCTTTAGACATAGGGTTAAGCTCACTCGTCACAGCAGGATCCACACAGGAGAGTCATACAGCTGCCCCCACTGTGACTATTCATGTAAAACAAATTCCCATCTGAAGAGACACTTGCGTATCCACAATAAAAAACGAACCAAATCACTGATGTCTGGGGCCAAGTTATCCCAGCAGTGACCTGAGAGAACTTCTGTACAGCTACTGGGCCAACATGCAGTAACACCACATCTACAGTCCTACAGCTACTGGGCCAACATGCAGTAACACCACATCTACAGTCCTACAGCTACTGGGCCAACATGCAGTAACACCACATCTACAGTCCTACAGCTACTGGGCCAACATGCAGTAACACCACATACAGTCCTACAGTTACTGGGCCAACATGCAGTAACACCACATCTACAGTCCTACAGCTACTGGGCCAACATGCAGTAACACCACATCTACAGTCCTACAGCTACTGGGCCAACATGCAGTAACACCACATCTACAGTCCTACAACTACTGGGCCAACATGCAGTAACACCACATCTACAGTCCTACAGCTACTGGGCCAACATGCAGTAACACCACATCTACAGTCCTACAGCTACTGGGCCAACATGCAGTAACACCACATCTACAGTCCTACAGTTACTGGGCCAACATGTAGTAACACCACATCTACAGTCCTACAGCTACTGGGCCAACATGCAGTAACTACAGTCCTACATGATAGGATCATAGACTTATATACAGTAGACACAGCCAACCGACTCTTCAAAGATAGCGTCCCTATTCATGTCTATGAAAAGTGCTCAGTGGCTCAGTGAGGCAGGCAAGGGCTTACAGGGTGCAGCCATCTTTCCAGTTAATCTGGTCTTGTGCAGTACAGTGGCCTAAACTATTGTGGTGGAATGATGTTGATGTTGCTACAACTATATCTTGATCACTCAGTAATGTATAAATTTAATAAAAATCACACAATTTTATGGAATCATTTTAACATGTATCTAGATAACAGGATGACTCTGGCTTTGTGTAATGATAGAAGTAATAGCAAATAAGTTGTGTATTTATGAGGAGGGACTGAAGGTCAGAGTTGCTGATGAAGAAGGTCAAAATTGCCAGAGTGTATTATTCCATGCAACTCTGAATGATGGAGGTCATAGTCAAAATAGCCAGGATTGTAATGCAATGTTGTATGTGGAAGTGAAAAGCAGCAACCATGTCCCGTAGAAACCCTTATCTAAGACCTTACTTAGTCATATTAAAATACCACAGGTTTTCATGTATTCATCTGATGTGAGAAGTCAAGCAGATATTTGGACTGTGAAAGAACAATGGAGCATTCAGCTCACTGTTAAGCTCAAGAGATGAGTTGGTACATGGAGGTATAAGATGTAACACTTTTCTCCCCCCGGACAACCAGATGGCCAGTTTGCCCATCTTCATGTCTTTGCTCTCTGTCCTGGCCCACCCTGTATCCACACTTCACCCACCCCACAAGCCCCTACCTGGCCCACCCTGTATCCAGACTTCACCCACCCCACAAGCCCCTGGCCCACTCTGTATCCAGACTTCACCCACCCCACAAGCCCCTGGCCCACCCTGTATCCAGACTTCACCCACCCCACAAGCCCCTGGCCCACCCTGTATCCAGACTTCACCCACCCCACAAGCCCCTGGCCCACTCTGTATCCAGACTTCACCCACCCCACTCTCTAAATCTGGAAAAGACCCTCTCCTACCTTTCACCTGTCAACTGTCTCTAGATTTCTCTCTCTCTCTGACCCTCAGCAGATTTCTGAACAACCCCCTATGAGCCACCACGAACACTTTGGACATCTAATTGGACACCTCACATCCCCTCCCCATGGTCTCTGACCAATCACCCAACAAACACCTCCTTTTCTTGTGGATTACAAAACCTGTTTCTTAAGGACAGAGTCAGATAATGGTCTGTGCAGCTTGCTGTCAGACTACATTCTCATGAAGGCCTTAATTCATACTTGATGTGTCTGTTCATTATGAATGCATCATGTTCTCTGCAATAAATGACAAAATAACCTCATATTTACTCCCGTATCTCAGTTTTGAATCCACAACAGTATGAATTTCAAACTATTTGCACATGTGTTTCTATAATTGTATTCTTTTCATGTTTGTATGCATGCATGGCTTTGAAGGAGTGCAGTGTGAAGGAGTGTGAGGAGGATCGTACCATCTGGGATGGGGGGAGGGTGAGCGTCTTCAGGAAACTGTTGAATGAGGGCTGGATTGGGGAGTTTAGGCCTGTTTGTCTGTTTGTCCAAGTGGAAACTTTGGGATACAAAACCTTCCTGCATTAGGCCACTTCATAGGCACTTTTCTCCTGTTCTCACTATTTTTCTCCATTAGTCCTGTCTCATATCATTAAGGGTTTTGTCCTTGTGGTTTTCTGTATGTGCGCTCTATTTATTTACTATATATGTAACTAAAAGCTTTATACCTCAGAATGATTCTTTTGGTCAAAACCGAAGTCCCCATAACCCGCAAATACATTTACAGTAAATCATTTCAACAGACACTTACAGATGCATTTTGTGAGTGCAGTAGGTAATTAAGACCTGAAAGAGCTCAGTTCTAGCTAACAATATTACAGTGGCCAGAATTAAATAGGTCTCTGATGGTTGACCTTAATTAACATATTTGTCCCTCATAATTTACTTTTAAATGCATTTTTACCTTTGGTTACATTAAAGACTGAACTTTGTATAAATATTTTACGACAACAATTTCTTAGGTGTTCATTTCAAGTATACCTTAGAAACAAAAGTTTAAAACTTTTTAAACTTTTTTTCATTGTTAACTGATAATCCCCTCTATGCGTCATATTGTTTAAATTCTTTCACCAGGCTTTTTAAACATGAGTATTTGTACTTGACTAAATGATATGTGCACTTTAACCAGCTCTGCAACTGTCCTTGGGCAAGGCACTTCACCCTACTTGCCTCAGGGAGAATGTCCCTGTACTTGGTGTAAGTCGCTTTGGATAAAAGCGTCTGTCAACTGTAACTGTAAGAGATAACATCTGGCTCAAGTCCATGTTGTGGTAAACATTTCTAATTTTACCTCTGCTGTTTCCAAATAAGTAGACAAAAACGTCCACTTTAACCATGTCAGTGAGAGCTGGAGGCTATAAAGGCCACAGCTTCTGAGATAGGATTTATTGAAAATGATATGACTATTGATAATATGGATGATGCAGTAAATGGCTTCAACCAATATTTTGTAAATGTTGGACCAATACTGGCTAAAGAAATACCTGTTCCTGTGGGATCTGAGGACAAGATTAATGACTTCATAGACATTAATCCAAAATCAATGTTTCTAACAGCAGTGGAAGAGAGTGAAATTATAGAGATTGTCAATAAATGCAAAAATAAAACTTCTACTGACTATAGTGACATTGATATGAGAATAGTCAAAGAGGTAATTCACGGAATTTCAAAGCCATTGACGCACCTCTGTAATTTATCATTTAAAACTGGTGAATTCCCAAGAAAAATGAAAATTGCAAAAGTCATACCGCTGTACAAAACTGGAGACAAACACCACTTCACAAACTACAGGCCTATTTCACTGCTTCCTCAATTCTCAAAAATCTTAGAAAAAGTATTTGCTGCTAGACTTAATAAATTCATCAATAAACACAATTTACTAACTGACAGCCAATACGGATTCAGACCCAACCGATCCACTTCATTAGCAGTCATTGAGCTAATTGAAAAGATTACAAATTCCCTGGACCAAAAGAAATATGCAGCTGGTGTTTTTATTGATCTTAAAAAAGCATTTGATACCATAAATCATGATATATTAATTAATAAATTAGAACAATATGGTATCAGGGGGGTTGTATTAAACTGGCTGAGGAGCTATCTACAGAACAGGCAACAGTTTGTAAAGATGGGTGAAAACGTGTCAGCTTGTTTGGACATTGCTTGTGGGGTCCCCCAGGGGTCAGTGTTAGGGCCAATTCTTTTTATTCTCTACATAAATGACATATGTAAAACATCAAATATTTTACAATTTGTGTTATTTGCAGATGACACAAATATTTTTTGTACGGGAGAGGACTTGCAGCAGCTTTTGGAGTCAATTACATCTGAAATGAGCAAATTAAAAAAGTGGTTTGACAATAATAAATTATCATTGAATTTAAGCAAAACAAAAGTCATGCTGTTTGGAAATTGTAAATTAAATAGTGATATAAATGTCAAGATAGATGGTGTTAATCTTGAAAGAGTGTATGTAAATAAATTCTTGGGTGTGACAATAGACCACAAGCTATGCTGGAAACCTCACATAAATCATGTTAAATCTAAATTGTCACGTAGCATCTCAGTCCTGGGTAAAGCAAAGCATATATTGGATCACAAATCATTGCATATTCTTTACTGCTCAATGATCTTACCTTACTTAATTTACTGTGTGGAGGTCTGGGGGACCACTTACAAAAGCTCACTGCTACCACTAGTCACACTTCAAAAACGAGCCATAAGAATAATCAATAAAGCTGGATATTATGATCACACCAACCTCCTTTTTTTACATTCCCGTATCATAAAGTTCAATGACCTGGTTGAATATCAAGTTGCACAAATCATGTTCAAAGCTAGAAACAAACTGCTACCAGGTAACATCCAAAAACTTTTTTTTGACAGAGAGGGTGGTTATAATTTGAGGGAACCATTAAACTTCAAGACACTGGCTGCACGCATGTCTTTAAAAGGTCATAGCATTTCAATTGGTGGTGTGAAACTGTGGAATGGTATGAGCACGGAGTTAAAGCAATGTCCAAACATTATTCAGTTCAAAAAAAAATTCAAAGCAATGATTTTTAACAGGTACAGGGATGAGGAAGAGATTTAAGACGGAAAGTATATGTATGTGTGGATATGGATATGTGAGTTGTACAAATATAGAGATATGGATGTATGAATTGTGTTGATGCATATGGTGGATGTATTTTTGTATTTCGTATGGACGTATGTAGTGGATATTTCATTTCTTTTTTCGTTTGATTTTTGTTTATCCTCGGGAGACCAATTGAGGGGTGTCCCTCATTTGTAACGGCGTCGAGTAAATATGGATATATTGATTGTATAAATATTAAATAAAAATATATATATATAAATATATAAAAATTATTATACAGCTATTGAGCTGTGGAAAAGGGGTAGGATTAAATAAGTTTATACTTCTTCCTACTCCTTTTCAGGCATATCAATTCAATGTTATGTTTATTTTGTGTTTATTTTGTTTATTTTTTATTTGTGAAATCATTTGAACATATTCTTTGTGTTGTGTTTTCATGCTCTTAGTTGTTCTTTTTTTTTGATATGTCTGAAATAAAGTTTAATCAATCAATCAATCAATAGGCTACACAACCAACAACCAACATTTCACTAAGAGTCAACTAGAACCACACACATGAAAATTGTGCCAAAGGCTTAGGTACAGCAGGGTCTGTTTAAAAACAAGCTAAAACACTAGATGATCACTAGGAGCACTAACAAACTACATCATTATTCCAGATGTATCACTAATCCACAGTATAAGCCTACCAGATACATCCATATATTGCACCTGGTAGTGGCTATGGACAGCAGTGTTTATTGAACAGTCTGACAGCAGCAGGAAGGAAGGACCTGCGGAATCTCTCCTTCACACACTGAGTCCTGCAGGGGGTGTGACTCATGGTCCAGCATTGATGTCAGCTATGTGCCAGATGAGCAACTTCACTGAAATCAACGACCGCCATTTTTCTATACCACATCCAGTTATATTAATACATCCATGGGTGCAGAGCGATATTCAGAGTGGCGACAACCTCTGATCTCACCGCCAGCGCGGTCACGTGATTCATGTAGCTCTCAATAGTTCCAAACAAAGCTCCCGCTGCCCTGTTCTCCTATGGGACAAACAGCAGTGAACTTGCTTTTGAACGGTAAATATTACAAATAAACTTTACACTGGTACATTTACAACTGTTAATGAATCACTGTTCATACAAAAACATCAGGAGGCTATAACCCTCCACAGCTGATCAAGTCGAGCTAATAAGCTAGCAGGCTATAGCTGAAAACAACCTAATTATATCCAGGACATACCGATAAATTGTGATATCTAGATAATAAAGGACCTCTGATATAAGTAACACATTTAATTCTTTAAAATTGGCCGGTATTTCATTAACTTACCTCCCAAGTTTCTTGCTGTGCAGCCATAGAAACACATGTAGTCCAGCGCCATGGAAGGAACGTTTGGAACTATTGAGGGCTCCATTACCCGGAAGTCGAGACGCCACTATTTCCTATGGAGTCCTATGGGAGTGTCGCTCTGCTGCCTGCTCCTTTGCTTGCCTGCCTGCTCCATTGCCTGCCTGCTCCATTGCCTGCCTACCCGTCTGACAGCAGCAGGAAGGAAGGACCTGCGGAATCTCTCCTTCACACACTGAGTCCTGCAGGGGGTGTGACTCATGGTCCAGCAGATTATTATTTCCCTTGGTGTGAGTTGCGTCAAGCTTGTACTTCCTTTACTAAACCACGGTGCCTCGTACCCTAAGATTTGAACTCGGATTGTTGGATTCAGAGCCCAGAGGGCTGACCATTACACCATGGAACCGCAGCTACCTACACTGGTGAAAATCCTCGTTACAGACACTGCGCATCAGTTTGACTTTTGGTGCAATTTGGCACGTTTCCCTGCTCTTGCCTAGGCGTGACGGCGAGGGAGGGTTGTGGCACATGCCCTTATAGCTAGCTGATATGGTTGCTTTGGTGGTTGAGTTGTATAATTCTTGCCTGCCATGCTGGACTCCTGGGTTCAATTCCAAGCCAATGCAGGGCTCTTGTGGTCGACATCCTTGTTTTTGAGTTGGTTTGACCACGTGGTAAACTTTTTTAGGGATAGCCAGATGAGGAAAAACATTGACATGTTGCCCAGCCCCACCTGTCACGGGGATTCCCGCCTTCCATTCCGGGCTCATGAGTTTCGGGTTCGATTCCCGGCCAATGCATGGCTCTTGCGGTCGACATCCTTGTTTTTGAGTTGAAGAGTCCGAACTCAACAAGGCAGTTGTGTTTTTTAATGTTTTAATAACCTCAAAAGCATCAATTTCCAAATGAAAGGGGTTGTTTGACAAGCGTTCAAAGGGTGCCATCTGCGTCTGGAGTCTGGAGTCTGCCATCTGCCAATTAAGATAGCAAAGAAAGCCTTTAGTCTAAATTGGAGGATTTTGTTGGATTTTCCAACAATGTACCATACAGGGCTTGTCTGGCGCTTCAAATTGGGCTCGTCCGGGATTTGAACCCGGGACCTCTCGCACCCAAAGCAAGAATCATACCCCTAGACCAACGAGCCAACTTGACTGGCTACTTTCAGTTAAAAGCTACTCTTAGAGGGGGGGAAGAAGGGCTAGAATCTGGCTTTCACATCCACGCCATCGGTTCGGTTCCCGTTTAGAGTAACGAGTCTGTACACCCCTTTCAAAATAGGGTCTCCCTGCTTTGTCTGCTATCCTGCATTTGGACTGTAAATACTTTATACCGCAAAAAAAAGAGGAAAAAAGTAAAACTCCTTCGAGCCGGATTTGAACCAGCGACCTAAGGATTTCCAATCCAGTCATAAACTACAGTCCTCCGCTCTACCAACTGAGCTATCGAAGGGTGAGACTCTAATTTGTAACTCTAATAGGCACACAACGCTCCAGTCCTCTATTTGAGATGGCAAAGAAAGCCTTTAGTCTAATATGGATTTTCCAACAACGTACCATACAGGGCTTGCCTGGCGTTTCAAAATGGGCTCGTCCGGGATTTGAACCCGGGACCTCTCGCACCCTAAGCGAGAATCATACCCCTAGACCAACGAGCCAACTTGATGCTGCGTTATCAGTTAAAAGCTACTCTTAGAGGGGGGGAAGAAGGGCTGGAATTGATGCTTTCACATCCACACCATCGGTTTGGTTCCCGTTTAGAGAAACGAGTCTGTACACCCCTTTCAAAATAGGGTCTCCCTGCTTTGTCTGCTATCCTGCATATCCTGCCATCCTAAATAGTTTAAACCGCAAAAAAATAGGAAAAAAGTAAAACTCCTTCGAGACGGATTTGAACCAGCGACCTAAGGATTTCCATTCCAGTCATAAACTACCGTCCTCCAACTTGATGCTGCATTATCAGTTAAAAGCTACTCTTAGAGGGGGGGAAGAACGGCTAGAATCTGTGCTTTCACAGATGATCTGGTGACTGTGGAGGCCAGGTCATCTGGCACAGCACCCCATCACTCTCCTTCTTCGTCAAATAACCCTTACACAGCCTGGATGTGTGTTTGGGGTCATTGTCCTGTTGATGGAGACGTGCCAAATTGTACCAAGAGCCAAACTGATGCGCAGTGTCTGTAACAGGGATTTCCACCAGTCTAGGCGGCTGTGGTTCCATGGTGTAACGGTCAGCACTCTGGGCTCTGAATCCAGTGATCTGAGTTCAGACCTCGGTGGAACCTGGGTCAGTGGTCGAGGACGCGTCACTTTTTATCGAGTCATAATCACAAGTATCAGGATTCACCATACAACTATGTGAAGAGTGAAGGTATGTCCTCAGTCATCCGAGTAGCGATGCGAAGGCTGTGATGGTGAAACGGGAACCGAAAGGGGCAAAACAGTCCCTCCTCCCCGTCAGGGAATTGAACCCTGGTCTCCCGCGTGACAGGCGGGGATACTGACCACTATACTAACGAGGACACGACAATAGCTGCAGTTTTCCATCGGAGATCACCATCAACTCAAGGGCCCTGAATGGAAGGCGGGAATCCACGTGGTAGATGGGGCTGGGCAACATGTCGATGTTTTTTCTCATCTGGATGTCCTCAAAAAGTTTAACACGCGGTCAAACCAACTCAAAGACAAGGATGTCGACCGCAAAAGCCATGCAATGGCCGGGAATCGAACCCGGGCCTCCCGCGTGGCAGGCGTGAATTCTACCACTGAACCACCAATGCAACCGCGTAAGTTGTCTATGAGGTCACATGACACGACTCGCTCTCACCGTTACGCCTAGGCGAGAGGATGGAGACGTGCCAAATTGCACCAAGAGCCAAACTGATGCGCAGTGTCTGTAACAGGGATTTCCACCAGTCTAGGCGGCTGTGGTTCCATGGTGTAATGGTCAGCACTCTGGGCTCTGAATCCAGCGATCCGAGTTCAAATCTCGGTGGAACCTGAGTCGGTGATTGAGGGCGCATCTCTATTTATCTAGTCATAATCACAAGTATCAGGATTCACCATACAACTATGTGAAGAGTGAAGGTATGTCCTCAGTCATCCGAGTAGCGATGTGATGGTGATGCGGGTGGAAACCTCTTCTAGTCCTTGCTCTCGTGGAGGCGGTCGCAAACTTTTTCGCTCCCTTATCTTTTCCCTGCTCTATCGTCTGCCTGTCTGCTGGAGAGACTAACTGCATCACCCTTTTAAGCTGAAACATGGAATTGATTAGTTGGTCAAGTACTATTGACACCATATATTTAAAGAGATCTTGGGGCTGGGGGGACCCAGCATGTCCCCGCATGGGATCGTCTCCAGCGGGATACATGATGGACGCGTGGGATAAGAGGCGTATCGTGTGCCTGTGGGAACCTTCCGTCGAGGACTTTGAGGATCTCTACATATTGGGATTTATGATGGCCGGGCTTCTGCTGATTGGATTAAGCGTGCCGTGGGATATCGACAAATTATAAAAACTGAGGCAGCCGTTAACGGCCCCTTTAAGCTGCCCCACTTGATTGATGTGATGGGCAGGGCTGTTGGTGGCCAAAGTGTGACTTTACACGCATCGCGGGATACCGATGGCTCTGCAGGGGACAGAGGAATGTATTGACCAACAGAATGGAAGAGTGAGAGACATTGAGGGACATTGAGAAACATTTGAGAGACATTTGAGAGACATTGAGAGGCATTTGAGTGACATTTGAGTGACATTTGAGAGACATTGAGTGAGACTTGTTTGTAGGGTGTAAACTAACTCTACAAGCAATGTCATGAGTATATGTTTTCGGCTCCAAAATCCTGTACGGCTGTGCCTGGTACCGTGCAGGGCTACCCCTCCCCCTACCTGTTTCTATCTTGCAAGATTGAGGTACGACGTCTCTCTACACCCCTCCCCCACCCCAACCCCCCACCCCTCACCCCTTTCTGTGAGAGTTGTCTGGCTGGAACAAGATGTCCTGACCTCAAGGCCATGAGGCAGATTGTTCTGTGTTTTGGCTACGAACACAGACTCATCCAACGCCTCCACCTGCTTGTTGTTGTTGCTTATCTGTCTGCTGAGGTGCTTTTTTTGGTTACAGGCTCTGGCATGTATCCTTTTTTTCTCCTCGAAAATCTATTTGTGTTTTCCCAATTTCAGAAGACTTGTGCGCCGATAATGTACTTTGTCGTGTTGCCACGGTGGGCACTGTCCTGCCAAAGAGTTTCCCCAAGGGGATTGATAAAGTATTCTGAATCTGAATCTGAATTGAATACTCATCTGTATTACTTATTTCTAAACTGTATGTTCAATGTACAACATGCAAACTTAGTATTTCCTTGACTTCCTTCTCTCCAGCGCTGTACTATAGAACATTTCACACAGAGCTTTACCACTTTAAAATTTGTGAAAAGTATGTGTAAAATTATAGATCAGATTATCGTATGTTTTGCACTATAGGGCGCACTGGATTATAAAGCGCACTGTCAATGAATGGTCTATTTTCGATCTTTTTTCATTTATAAAACGCACTGGACTATAAGGCGCATGAAGCGGAAAAAAGTCAGATAAATCCGCGTCGTAAGCGTGTCTTTTGACAGGTGCCACTTTGGGAATATTGTGGTGAAGCACAGCATGTATTACTCCGCGACGCTCCTGGCTACGGTAGCCGTAATGCTGCAAGCGGTGCGGCTTTGTAGTTTACCAAAGTCGTAGTAAAACATTTTGACTTAGCGCTGTGAGCGCCTTGTACCACACAAAATCGCTTTGAGGTCAGTAAGCAAAACCAGAATTAATCCATATATACGGCGCTTCGGATTATAGGGCGCATTGTCGTTTTTTGAGAAAATTAAAGCCTTTTAAGTGCGCCCTATAGTCCGAAAAATACGGTATATTTCTAAGTAACATACTATTCTCTATTCAATTCTTACTTTTGTTAGGATGAAATAATAGCCTAATGGGCCTCGTCAACACCGGCTATAAACACAGCCTAGTTTAACATTTGCCGGCCGTCAAAATTTTGCTGGCGGATATAATTACAGTACAATAATAATGTTGAATCTTACTTGTGAAAAGTAATCCCCCGACTCCTGTTGGCAATCCTCTGTTGATTTACACAGGAATACGCTGCACAGTGCTCTGGCATTTTATATATTTATGATGTCTATCGCAGAGACATATAAGAGGCTACCGGATGTAATCTGGTAATGCGACCCTCTGAAAATGGCGGCCGTATTTCTCGCGTTTCAGCAGCCAATGGGGCGTCTACCTTTCTAATGTCTGTCTAAAACCTTCAGGACAATGGCACCCAAGAACCAAGAGTGTCCACTCATGGCCTGGATTGTAAAACCTTAGGGTGCACAATATGTCTATCGTAGCTTGCGGTGATCGTATAGTGGTTAGTACTCTGCATTGTGGCCGCAGCAACCCCGGTTCGAATTCGGGTCACGGCATCGCGGAACAATGTCATGGCAGATGGAGAGCTTTTTGCTCAGCTCTACCACCTCTATGCTGCTACCTTTTATGAAGGTAGGTTGTAGAGGTAGGTTGATTTCTCCTAAAATCTACCAGCATGTCTTTAGTTTTAGAGGTGTTAAGCTGGAGAAAAGAATCGTCAAACCAATTGACAAACTCATCAACCACCGGCCCATGCTGAGATTCATGTTTCTGCAGTAAACTGACAATGACTGTATCATCAGCATATTTCAGGATGTGTCTATTTCTATACTGGCTCTTACAGTCATTAGAATAGAGGATATACAGTAAAGGTGAGAGTACGTAACCCTGCGGGGAGCCAGTGGAAGAGACACGCCTTTCAGAAAAACAACCTTACCTCGCTGTGTTCTGTTTGTTAAAAAATCCATAATCCAGCTCACAAGATTTCTCTCAATATTAAACTCTGATAATAATTTACTGTCTAAAACATGTGGTTGGATAGTGTTAAAAGCAGAAGAAAAATCTAAAAACAAGAGCCTGGCATGTGTACCAGGACCCTCTAAATGTCTATAAAGGAGATCCAAAAGTGTAATCTGGGCATCCTCCACCCCACTGCTGGCCCTGTATGTGAATTGCCCTGGGTCCAGGGCCCTACCCACCCTGAGTAGTAGAAGCTGCTTTACAACCTTTTCAAATGACTTCATGACCACTGGTCTGCCCATAAATGATGATTATATTACAGGAACACATGTCCGCTATCACCTGGTGAAAAGTAAAATCAAGATTCGGCCCCACATTTATAGCTACAGCCTGTTTTAATCAGCTATGTTGCTAGTCGCAATTCTGCGACTTTGGCGCTTAAAGGGTTAAACCTTTACTCTGTGGGCTGTAGTGTTCCCTGCTGCTGTTGCAAACTGCAATGACCACCCTGCGGAACAAATAAAGGATTATCTTATCTTATCTAGTACACCAACATTCACAACCCTGCCCGGTGTGAGGCTCAAACTCACAAACACGCACTGCAGCCTGCGCCATCGATTCAGCTGCATTGCTCCACCCCTCTTACCACCCAGTGGAGCAGATGAAGGACAGCCTCCAGCTCCAGTGGCCTAACGGATAAGGCACTGGTCTCCTAAGCCAGGGATTGTGGATTCAAGTCCCATCTGGGGTGTCAGGCAGCAGAGTGGCGCAGTGGAAGCGTGCTAGGCCCATAACCCAGAGGTCGATGGATCGAAACCATCCTCCGCTATGAGATTTTGAACCCCCACGCTCTCCTGGTCTTTACTGCTTGCGGTGTCTTTTGCCCCACACTTGCGTTGTGTCAGGGGTCGTTGGAACACACAAGATCATCTGCCTTGTCCATTAAGGCAACGCAGGAATTTCTGCTAGTTGAAAGTTTTTCAGCAAGCTAACAACAATCAGGGTGGTCTGAGGCAAACCTTCCCAGCGCTGGTTCTCAGGCTTCCTGCTGAGCATGTTTCAGACCTGATTGGGTGCTCGCAGGGATCAGCAGAAGCTAAGGAATGAGCGTACAAGCGGCACCAGGGCACCTGACTTGGCGTTTTCGTAAACAGGCCAACTCAAACGAGCCTCAATTTAGTCAGTGGGCATAATTGGAATTTGACGAAAGCAGAATGAAGTTTCTGCCCAGTTTCAAACCAGGGACCATCCATGTGTAAGGCAAACGTAATAACCACTACAGTACAGAAACCAACTGCTTAATAGAGCGGGAAACCCAGAAAAAACTACAAACTGTTCTGAAATGGTGGCTGTTCATAAAATAAAACTAGCGCGAAAGGTTTCTGAACGTGGCCGGGGCTCTCGATGATGGTTTTAATGACACAAGGGAGGTGTGCATATTACAATAAAATCGTTCCGCTCCAAGTTTCCATATCCCGAAACGCCTTCGCAGCGTGGCAGTGGGTCTTATCGACCAAAGAAAACGTGAGTGTGGCCTGGTGGACAATTCATATTTCAGCTGTCGGTGGTGACAAGGGGGGAGTGAAGCAAGTGACGAGGTGGCCGAGTGGTTAAGGCGATGGACTGCTAATCCATTGTGCTCTGCACGCGTGAGTACGAATCTCATCCTCGTCGGAAAGCCATATTCATGAAGCGCCCACTTTTTCTTCCGTCGCTTGGCGCATCGTGCTCCTACCGAATCTGCGTATGCGCTGCAAGATGATTGTGCCAGTTGGAGGACGGCTTGCTCCTAGGTGACATCTTCGAAGTGTCGGCAGATTATTTCATCATATTTTCCCTTGGTGTGAGTTGCGTCAAGCTTGTACTTCCTTTACTAAACCACGGTGCCTCGTACCCTAAGATTTGAACTCGGATTGTTGGATTCAGAGCCCAGAGTGCTGACCATTACACCATGGAACCGCAGCTACATACACTGGTGAAAATCCTTGTTACAGACACTGTGCATCAGTTTGGCTTTTGGCGCAATTTGGCACCTTTCCCTGCCCTTGCCTAGGCGTGACGGCGAGGGAGGGTAGTGTCACATGCCCTCAGAGATAGTTGATATGGTTGCTTTGGTGGTTGAGTGGTATAATTGTTGCCTGCCATGCTGGACTCCTTGCTTCAATTCCAAGCCAATGCAGGGCTCTTGAGGTCGACATCCTTGTTTTTGAGTTGAAGAGTCCGAACTCAACAGGGCCGTTGTGTTTTTTAATGTTTTAATAACCTCAAAAGCATCAATTTCCAAATGAAAGGGGTTGTTTGACAGGCGTTCAAAGGGTGCCATCTGCGTCTGGAGTCTGCCATCTGCCAATTAAGATAGCAAAGAAAGCCTTTAGTCTAAATTGGAGGATTTTGTTGGATTTTCCAACAATGTACCATACAGGGCTTGTCTGGCGTTTCAAATTGGGCTCGTCCAGGATTTGAACCCGGGACCTCTCGCACCCTAAGCGAGAATCATACCCCTAGACCGACGAGCCAACTTGATGCTGCATTATCAGTTAAAAGCTACTCTTAGAGGGGGGGAAGAAGGGCTAGAATCGATGCTTTCACATCCACACCATCGGTTTGGTTCCCGTTTAGAGAAACAAGTCAGTACACCCCTTTCAAAATAGGGTCTCCCTGCTTGTCTGCTATCCTGCATTTGGACTGTAAATAGTTTAAACCGCAAAAAAATAGGAAAAAAGTAAAACTCCTTCGAGACGGATTTGAACCAGCGACCTAAGGATTTCCATTCCAGTCATAAACTACAGTCCTCCAACTTGATGCTGCATTATCAGTTAAAAGCTACTCTTAGAGGGGGGGAAGAACGACTAGAATTTGTGCTTTCACAGATGATCTGGTGACTGTGGAGGCCAGGTCATCTGGAACAGCACCCCATCACTCTCCTTCTTCGTCAAATAACCCTTACACAGCCTGAGTGTGTGTTTGGGGTCATTGTCCTGTTGTTGGAGACGTGCCAAATTTCAACCTGGGTAGATGGTCAAGGCCGCGTCACTTTTTATCAAGTCATAATCACAAGTATCAGGATTCACCATACAACTATTTGAAGAGTGAAGGTATCAGGATTTACTATACAACTATGTGAAGAGTGAAGGTATGTCCTCAGTCATCTGAGTAGCGCTGTGATGGTGAAGCGGGAACCGAAAGGGGCAAAATCAGTCCCTCCTCCCCGTCAGGGAATTGAACCCTGGTCTCCCGCGTGACAGGCGGGGATACTGACCACTATACTAACGAGGACACGACAATAGTTGCAGTTTTCCATCGGAGATCACCATCAACTCAAGGGCCCTGAATGGAAGGCGGGAATCCACAAGGAAGATGGGGCTGGGCAACATGTCGATGTTTTTTCTCATCTGGATGTCCTCAAAAAGTTTACCACGCGGTCAAACCAACTCAAAGACAAGGACGTCGACCGCAAAAGCCATGCATTAGCCGGGAATCGAACCCGGGCCTCCCGCGTGGCAGGCGAGAATTCTACCACTGAACCACCAATGCAACCGTATAAGCTGTCTATGAGGTCACGTGACACGAGTCGCTCTCACCGTTACGCCTAGGCGAGAGGATGGAGACGTGCCAAATTGCACCAAGAGCCAAACTGATGCAGAGTGTCTGTAACGGGGATTTCCACCAGGCTAGGTGGCTGTGGTTCCATGGTGTAACGGTCAGCACTCTGGGCTCTGAATCCAGCGATTCGAGTTCAAATCTCAGTGGAACCTGGGTTGGTGGTCGAGGTTGCGTCACTTTTTATCTAGTCATAATCACAAGTATCAGGATTTACCATACAACGATGTGAAGAGTGAAGGTATGTCCTCAGTCATCCGAGTAGCGATGCAAAGGCTGTGATGGCGAAGTGGGAACCGAAAGGGGCAAAAACAGTCCCTTCTCCCCGTCAGGGAATTGAACCCTGGTCTCCCGCGTGACAGGCGGGGATACTGACCACTATACTAACGAGGACACGACAATAGTTGCAGTTTTCCATCGGAGATCACCATCAACTCAAGGGCCCTGAATGGAAGGCGGGAATCCACAAGGAAGATGGGGCTGGGCAACATGTCACTGTTTTTTCTCATCTGGATGTCCTCAAAAAGTTTACCACGCGGTCAAACCAACTCAAAGACAAGGATGTCGACCACAAAAGCCATGCATTGGCCGGGAATCGAACCCGGGGCTCCCGCGTGGCAGGCGAGAATTCTACCACTGAACCACCAATGCAACCGTATAAGTCATCTATGAGGTCACGTGACACGAGTCGCTCTCACCGTTACGCCTAGGCGAGAGGATGGAGACGTGCCAAATTGCACCAAAAGCCAAACTGATGCGCAGTGTCTGTAACAGGGATTTCCACCAGTCTAGGTGGCTGTGGTTCCATGGTGTAACGGTCAGCACTCTGGGCTCTGAATCCAGCGATCCGAGTACAAATCTTGGTGGAACCTGGGTCGGTGGTCGAGGACGCATCGCGTTTTATCTAGTCATAATCACAAGATTAGATTAGATTAGATTCAACTTTATTGTCATTACACAGGTACAAGTCCAGGGCAACGAAATACAGTTAGCATCCAACCAGAAGTGCAAAACAGTTATTAACAACAGAATATAATAATATGGGTATATTCAGAATATACATATTATGAACAGTATAGACAGAATATACAGGGTATGTACAGATTCAATCAGGGTATGTACAGATACAAATTAGACAGGCAGAAATTACCGGGTAGCATGTATATACAGGTAGTGCAAATGATGCGATTGAACAAAAAGAACAGATGTGCAAAGTGAACAAATGTGAACAAAATGTGCAGGTGGTGCAGTAACAGATGTGCAGATGTGCAAAATGGACAGATAGTGCAAATAACAATTCACATATGCAAGTGGTGCAAATGTACAAACAGAATGTGCAAATATAGGAAGGGGGGGGGTTCTATGGGGGGGCGGGGGTTATATAGGGGGGCGGGGGTGTAGTGGAGTTCAGGAGTGACACAGTTCTGGGGAAGAAGCTGTTCCTCAGTCTGCTGGTTCTAGACCGGAGACTCCTGAGGCGCCTGCCGGAGGGCAGGGGGGCAAACAGTTTATGGGCGGGGTGTGACGAATCTCTTCGGATGCTGTGAGCTCTACGTAGACAGCGCTTCCTCTGGATGTCCTCAATGGTCGGAAGAATAGTCCCAGTGATGCGTTGGGCAGTTTTCACCACCCGCTGCAGTGCCTTGCGCTCAGCGACTGTGCAGTTCCCGTACCACACTGTAACACAGTTTGTTAGGATGCACTCAATCGCGCAGCGGTAGAAGTTCACCATGACAGCTGAGGACAGGTGGTGTTTCCTCAGTGTTCTCAAGAAAAAGAGACGCTGGTGAGCCTTCTTGATCAGGCCGGAGGTGTTAGTAATCCAGGACAGGTCATCCGAGATGTGGATCCCCAGGAACTTATAGCTGGAGACGCACTCAACGGCCATCCCGTTGATTTGAATGGGGTCGTGCGTGTCTCCCCTCTTCCTCCTGAAGTCCACGATAAGCTCCTTGGTCTTTGTGGCGTTGAGGAGCAGGTTATTGTCACCACACCACATGGCCAGGTGCTGCACTTCCTCTCTGTAGGCTGTCTCATCGTTGTTGGTGATGAGGCCGATCACCGTGGTGTCGTCAGCAAACTTGATGATGGAGTTAGATCCATACATTGGCTTGCAGTCGTGGGTGAAGAGAGAGTAGAGGAACGGGCTGAGCACGCATCCCTGTGGTACACCTGTGTTTAGTGTGATGGTGGTGGAGCAGGAGTGGGCTGACCTAACATGCTGTGGTCGGTTGGTCAGAAAGTCCATAATCCAGTGGCAGAGGGAGGTGTTGATGCCCAGCTCTCCAAGTTTGGCGATCAGCTTGGAGGGGATGACGGTGTTGAAAGCAGAGCTGAAGTCTACAAACAACATACGGGCATAAGTGTTATTATTGTCCAGGTGTGTCAGCACAGAGTGCAGCGCTGAGGAAACTGCATCATCTGTGCTCTTATTTCTGCGGTAGGCAAACTGGTGAGGGTCAAGTGTGGGTGGAAGGTTGGTCTTCAGGTGTGCCAGGACCAGTCGCTCGAAGCACTTCATGACGATGGGTGTCAGTGCCACAGGGCGATAGTCGTTCAGGCACGACGGGCTGGAGTTCTTTGGCACCGGAACGATGGAGGTGGATTTGAAGCATGCCGGCACAGCTGCTTGAGCAAGGGACAGGTTGAAAATGTCCGTAAAAACTCCTGCAAGCTGCTCAGCGCATGCTCTGAGCACGCGACCAGGGATGCCGTCTGGGCCAGCAGCCTTGCGCGCGTTGATCCGTCTCAGTGCGGTGAGGACGTCTGTTGGGTTGAGTGTTAGGGGTTGATGGTCTGTAGATGGAGTGATTGGGGTGGCAGTCTCTGTGTTGTTCCTGTCAAACCGAGCGTAGAAGTTGTTCAGCTCGTTCAGGAAGGAGACGTCTGTGGGTGGCGGGGTGGTGGTGTTCGACTTGAAGTCACTGATGATCCGGATGCCCTGCCACATGCGCCGGGGGTCGGAGTTGTCGAAGTGCTCCTCGATCCTCAGCTTGTAGCAGTGCTTGGCCTTTTTGATGCCCCTCTTCAAGTCAGCCCTAGATGCACTGTAGGCCTGTTCGTCACCTGATCTGAAAGCGGCCTTGCGAGCCTTCAGCAGGAGCCGAACCTCCTTGTTCATCCATGGCTTTTGATTAGGGTACGTGGTAATCCGTTTCTGTGTTGTGACGCTGTCAATGGTGTTGTTGATATAGTCCAGTACAGAGGAGGTGAAGGTGTCAATGTCCGTGTGAGAGCCACAGGTAGCCTGCGAAGCAAACAGACTCCAGTCCGTGTGTTGGAATCTGTCCTGGAGTACAGAATCAGCTCCTGCAGGCCACACCTTGATGGTCCTCGTTGATGGCTTCTCACGATGGATGAGTGCCTTGTACTTTGGCATCAGGAACAAAGAAACATGGTCTGATTGTCCTAGGTGGGGGAGGGGGTTCGCGGTGTAGGCTCCGGCTATGTTGGTGTAAACATGATCCAGAGTTTTACTCCCCCTAGTACTGCAGTGGACATGTTGGTGGAATTTTGGGAGCACTGTCTTTAAGTTTGAGTGATTAAAATCCCCTGCAACTATAAAAACAGCCTCCGGGTGAGCAGTCTGTTGATCGCTAATGGCTGAGTACAGTTCTTTCATGGCCAGCTTGGCATTAGCATCTGGTGGAATGTAGGCAGCAGTAACAATGGTGGATGTGAACTCCCTGGGCAGATAGAACGGTCTACACCTAACCATGATGAATTCCAGGTTAGCTGAACAGTGTATTCCGATGATAACAGAGTCTGTACACCAAGCTTTGTTAATAGAGATGCACAGACCTCCGCCTCTGGTTTTGCCGGAATCCTGGGCCGACCTATCCGCTCTGAGAATGTAGCGCCCGGCTAGCTGGATAGCATCGTCGGGTATGCAGATGTTAAGCCATGTTTCAGTAAAAATAAAAATGTTGCAGTCCAGAAGTCTCTTACTGTTGGTAATGCGAAGACGTATGTCATCCATTTTATTCACCAAGGACCGCACATTAGCGAGGAAAATGCTGGGTAACGAGAGCCGGTGTGGTGTTGAGTTTAGCCTAGCTCTCCTTCCTCCGCGCTTCCCACGTCTTTGTTTACGATCCCGACGCCGCCTGCGCCTACTTCCGCTCGGCAGGACGTATTGCGAAGACTCCGCTGTTCTGGAGATCTCCGGCACGAGTCGAAAGTTGGTCTTAATGGAGACCTGGTGGAGCAAGCAAGTTATCTTCCAATTTACAACTTCTAAACTTAAGAGTATAAAAATTAGTGGGGAAGCTGTACCAAATAAATAGACTAAACTTACCATCTCCATACGGAATGGGAGTTGGATTTTTTTTTCACTACGTCATTTTAAAAGTGCGTTTGCCTCATCTGCCAGACTGCAGTCGCTATACCGAAAAAGGGAAATGTGGAGTGGCATTTTCAGACTGTACATAAAAACTACGACACTAACTTACACCCGAAAAGTGAGTTGAGAAAGATAAAGGTTAAGGAACTAAAATCCCAGTTGTCAGGACAGCAGTCAAGACTTTGCTTTACGCGAGCCAATCGCTACATTCATGTATTCATTTTCAGGAAGATGCTGACGTTGTTTCAGTCGCATAAAAAATTGAATTGAAATCCAAGGATTGCGCGCCACAAGTCGCGCTGCATATTTTGAACAGGCAGCTCATGCAGGGACTTGAAGGCTGGACACTCAGATTAAGCTGCTGTGGTGACAAGATGGAAGTGCAGCATGTGACGAGGTGGCCGAGTGGTTAAGGCGATGGACTGCTAATCCATTGTGCTCTGCACGCGTGAATTCGAATCTCATCCTCGTCGGCAAGCTATATTCATTTTCCCTTGGTGTGAGTTGCATCAAGGTTGTCCTTACATTTACATTTATTCATTTAGCAGACGCTTTTATCCAAAGCGACTTACAAGAGAGAGCTTTTACAAAGAGCATCAGTCATTGAGCATAGCAACGTGCTAGACCCCGAACACAGTCGGTTTTTTAGATCGTGAATCATACATCATGAGAACCAATAAGTGCCAAGGGAAGAACTATAAATGCATAATACAACAATTGTGAACATAAAGCAAGAGATACAACAAACAACAGTGGAAAGTCACCATATGGGGGCCAACAGATTGTTCTAAAGCACTTTAGATTATGTGAAGTGCCATACTATTCCTAAGCGCCATTAAATTCTTTAAATAGGTGAGTTTTAAGCCTTCTCTTGAAGGTGAGAAGTCAGTCTGTGCTTCTGATGGAGGTGGGGAGATGATTCCACCATTGGGGAGCCAGGCAGTGGAAGAGTTTGTGTTGCGCTCGGGCGCTCTTGAGGGGAGGTACCACTAGAAGGTTGTCAGCAGATGACCGTAGGTGACGGGTGGGGGTGTAGGGCTGGAGGAGAGAGTTGATATAGGTCGGGGCAGTCCCATTTACAGCCCGGAAGGTCAGCACCAGGGTCTTGAATCTGATGCGGGCCATGACGGGAAGCCAGTGGAGGGCGATGCGGAGTGGGGTGACATGACAGCGTCTGGGTAGGTTGAAAACCAGACGAGCGGCTGCATTCTGTATCCTCTGAAGGGGACGGATTGCATTTGCAGGAAGGCCTTCTTCTCTTACCCTAACGAGCGGAAGGGATTATCCACCCTCTTCAACTCTGATGGTCTGCGCATGCTGTTGTCATACTGGGCAAAACAAAGATCCGAAACAAACATGAAAAAAAACTCTCGTCCTTTGGTGGGCTCGAACCACCATCCTTTCGGGTAACAGCTGAACGCACTAAACAATTGCGCCACAAAGACCCTCCGACTGCCAACCTCATACCATCCAAACTTGAAATCAGGTAGCGCAAGCGTGGCCTAAAGACGAGTATGAGCTGGCAGCGGGTGGCGATGACTCAAAAACGGCGTCCGGAATACGAGAACAAAAGGCTGATGTTTGGCTTTTTGTATATTGGGAAAAGTGATTTTGGCCACGTAAAATAAAACTTGCGTGAAAACTTGCGTGGTCGGGGCTCTCGATGATGGTTTTAATGACAACATTAAATTAAAGCCATGCATAGGCTGGTAAGCAAACCTGGGCCTCCCGCTTGGCAGACGAGAACTCTACCACTGAACCACCAATGCAACTATATTGGCTATCTATGAGGTCATGTGACACAACCCGCTCTCGCCGTCACGCCTAGGCAAGGGCAGGGAAACGTGCCAGATTGCGCCAAAAGCCAAACTCATGCGCAGTGTCTGTAACGAGGATTTTCACCAGTCCAGGTGGCTGTGGTTCCATGGTGTAACGGTCAGCACTCTGGGCTCTGAATCCATCAATCTGAGTTCAAATCTCGGCGGAACCTGGGACAGTGGTCGAGGATGCGTATCTTTTATCGAGTCATAAAGACAAGTATCAGGATTCACCATACAACTATGTGAAGAGTGAAGGTATGTCCTCAGTCATCCGAGTAGCGCTGTGATGGCGAAGCGGGTGGGAACCAAAAGGGGCAAAAACAGTCCCTTCTCCCTGTCAGGGAATTGAACCCCGGTGTCATGTGACACAAGCCGATCTCGCCGTCATGCCTAGGCGAGGGGAGGGAGACGTGCCAAAAGCCAAACTGATGTGCCATGTCTGTAATAAGGATTTCCACCAGTCTAGGTGGCTGTGGTTCCATGGTGTAACGGTCAGCACTCTGGGCTCTGAATCCAGTAATCCGAGGCGGGGATACTAACCACTATACTAACGAGGACAAAATCACTTTTCCCAAAATAGAAAAAGCCAAACATCAGCCTTTTCTTCTCATAATCCAGACGCCGTTTTTGAGTCATCGCCGCTGCCAGCTCATACTTGTCTTATATGCCACGCTTGGCCACACTCGCGCTTCCTTAGGTCGATAAGACCCACTGCCACGCTGCGAAAACAATATGGAAATTTGGAGCAGAACGATTTTATTGTATTACACACATTAAAACCATCATCAAGAACCACAGCCACGTTCACAAACCTTTCGCGCTAGTTTTACTTTCACACAAGTTTTATTTTACGAATCGCCACCATTTTGGAACAGTAGTTATTACGTTCGCCTGACACACGGATGGTCCCTGGTTCAAAACTGGGCAGAAACGTCATTCTGCTTTTGTCAAATTCCAATTATGCCCACTGAGTTGAGGCTCGTTGGAGTTGGCCTGTTGCATTCGGAAACGCCAAGTCAGGTGCCCTGGTGCCGCTTGTACGCTCATTCCCTAGCTTCTGCTGATCCCTGCGAGCATCCGATCAGGTCTGAAACATGCTCAGCAGGAAGCCTGAGAACCAGCGCTGGGAAGGTTTGACTCAGACCACCCTGATTGTTGTTAGCTTGCTGAAAAACATTTTCAACAAGCCGAAATTGTACAGGTGTCCCTGTTCAGTGTTTTTTTTTTCGTTTGAATCGTGTATTTTTGCATACTGGGTTTCCCGCTATTTGCAAGCAGTTGGTTTCTGTAGTGTAGTGGTTATCACATTCGCCTAACACGCGAAAGGTCCCTGGTTCGAGACCAGGCAGAAACTTTGTTCTGCTTTGGTCAAATTGCAATTGTGCCCACTAAGTGTGTTGCGGCTCGTTGGAGTTGGCCTGTTGTTTTCGGAAACGCCAAGTCAGGTGTCCTGGTGCCGCTTGTACGCTCATTCCCTAGCTTCTGCTGATCAGGTCTGCTGTTCCGCTGCGCCACTCTGCTGCCTGTCACCCCAGATGGGACTTAAAATGCTTCATCGGCTTCATGCTTCAATGGATCTAAGAGTATGCGAAAGCAAGACAGTATGTAAAGGAGAGTT
The DNA here is from genome assembly GCA_030340665.1 of Neosalanx taihuensis. Taxonomy (NCBI): domain Eukaryota; kingdom Metazoa; phylum Chordata; class Actinopteri; order Osmeriformes; family Salangidae; genus Neosalanx; species Neosalanx taihuensis. The sequence continues at coordinate 4,686,225 of JARGSH010000050.1, read as the reverse complement.
AAATGGTAGATAACGTCATAATGCATATTCTTTGAGGGTGGCACACTATGCTCATCTACTTTACATATTTTCCCGAACACCCAAGTCGCAAAACAGGCACTCGAGCCAGACAGGAGTCGAACCTAGAATCTTCTGATCCGAAGTCAGACGCGTTATCCATTGCGGCACTGGTCCACGTCTAAGAGATGCAAGCAGTGTCTGCTCAGCCCATGACGTTGGAGTCTTGGAAGACTCTTCGCTCCAGTTGAAGTGCATTCTCGACGTACCCCTGAGTTCCAAGAGGCAAAAAAACGACTTACAGAGCGGGTCTGATACGAGCGGCCGAAAAAGACAACTTCAGTGGCTCCAGTGTGCAGGAGGAAGATGAATAGTCACTTGTGGCTTCTGTGCACAGGAGAGTTGAAGTGACAGTGGTTTGGTGTTCAGTAGTTTCAATGCTCATGAGAAAGAACAATAAAGCAACTTGGTTTCAATGCACAGGAGGAAGATGAATAAAACCATCATTCATTGGTCTCCAGGGCCTGGATAGTTCAGTCTGCAGAACATCAGACCTTTAATCTGAGGGCCCAGGGTTCATGTCCCTGTTCAGGCGATGTCTGTTCAAACCTTGTTGCGGTGCTTGCTGAGGTGTTCTGCGTTTGTCATGGCAACGCGCCTCACCTTGAAAATGACACAGTGACCTCTTATCTGAGGATTGAAAAGCACTCCTAGCTTTCCCTGACCGGGAATTGAACCCAGGCCGCGGCTGGGAAATCCTAGCCACTAGACCACCAGGGAGACGGCATCAAGGGCTGTCAAAAAACTGGTGAACGAGGCACTTCTCCATCCTCTGGTTTCTTTTGGGAGGTTCTGTATGCAGCAACTATGAACAGTTAATTTTCAGGAATGTCCAGCATCACAGATGTCAGCTCCTTTAAGAGTCTCATGCTCTACCGACTGAGCTAGTCAGGCTTGCTGGTAGTAGTGAAAGGCATTCTGAATCAACTGACGTATTCAGACTTTCTGAATAGAAAAGCAAAAAGGGCCTTTATTCAGCATACATGCGCTCATTCTTACAATGAAGTCTACAAAGGTGCTGCTGGGATTTGAACCCAGGATCTCCTGTTTACAAGACAGGTGCTTTCAACCAGCTAAGCCACGGCACCAGGGACGTTTCTAGGATTGAAAGAAAGGGGGGGCTTAGCCCCTGGCATTTTCTGTCGAGGGGGGGGGGTAGTCGTACCGCAGACCGATGTGAGCCAGCCAGCGATTCCCAAAGACATCCGTTTTTCACTAGTTTTTCGAACTTGTGGGTTACATTTTTGACGCTCAAGTGACCGACATTTAACCGAGAGCATCCGGTAATTTTTCGAAATAAAATATTGTTATTAATTATCGTGTTTCTTCGGCGGCCCGATAATAATCCCGATAATTATTTAGGGGGGCTGAAGAACATTTAGGGGGGGCTTCAGCCCCCCTAAAACAGGGCTAACGACGCCCATGCACAGCACCCATGATTCAACATTGTTTATCAATCTTTAAGATGCTTTGGAAAGTGCAGAAAACGAGCCCCACGCCCAACGTGGGGCTCGATCCCACGACCCTGAGATTAAGAGTCTCATGCTCTACCGACTGAGCTAGCCAGGCTTGCTGATATCAATGAAAGGCGTTCTGAATCACCTGACGTATTCAGACTTTCTGAATTGAAAAGCAAAAAGGGCCTTTATGCAACATACATGTGCTCATTCTTACAATGAAGTCTACAAAGGTGCTGCTGGGATTTGAACCCAGGATCTCCTGTTTACAAGACAGGTGCTTTCAAACAGCTAAGCCACAGCAAACGTGTTTCAACTTCGTTTTTCAATCTTTAAAATGCTTTCGTAAGTGCAGAAAGCGCCAACATGTGACCACGCCCAACGTGGGGCTCGAACCCATGACCCTGAGATTAAGAGTCTCATGCTCTAACGACTGAGCTAGCCAGGCTTGCTGAAAGAGTTCTGAATCACCTGACGTATTCAGACTGTCTTAACTGGAAAAGCAAAAAGGCCTTCAAGCAACATACATGTGCTCATTCTTACAATGAAGTGTACAAAGGTGCTGCTGGGAGCTTGCATTCCTTTTATTTCCAGCGTCAACTTCGCAATTTCTTGTTTCGTTTCACTGGAGTGCTTACTGAAATCATCACGGAATGCACCAAGTTCAGCCTTAATAATAAGCATCAGACTTAGGAGGTCAGTCTCTTTGATCTTTGTTTGATCACCTGCCATTGTTTTCGGCGTTTGTTTGCGCTTGCGATTCATCTTCGTTTTTACCGGCTCGGGTTTAGTTTCTCCCGAGCGCAAGTTCATTCCGTCACTGCACGTTCAATATAGTTTTAAATTCCAGTTGTAACACTGCCGGCTCATGAGCAATGAAACATAGAGGGGAGGCCCACGCAGGTTGCAAATAAAGAAGATATTTATTAAATAATAGTAAACATCAAGTAAGCTAAAGTAAAGTCAGTCTAGGGGAAAGTAACCAAAATGAAAACAACAGCCAAGACCGGGAGGAGGAGATCGACCGCCATGTTGAGGGAGGTGGGCCTCTCATACCCCTGGCCTTTAGGGCACGTGATCTGGGCACATATGAAATAGCACTGATTATACATGCAGTTACCCAGAGACCCACCAGGGTCGTCACACTTCTGATTATGACTCAATAAAAAGAAAGGCAGTGGGATCGATGCCCGCATTCTCCATCATGTTTTTCCCAGGAAGATTTGTCTCAAACCAGCATGTATGACTGTGGTACAAGACAGAAACCATTTGAACTCTTTCAAGGCACCATTTGTCCTGAGACGTGGGGGATTAGCTCAAGTGGTAGAGCGCTCGCTTCGCATGCGAGAGGCAGCGGGATCGATGCGCAAAACTAGTTTCTTTCTGCGTCAATGTTGACAAGAAGCGCATTGGCATGAAAGGTGAAGACTACACCAGCCTTAGCGAACGTTTGTGATGAGACATGTACCTTTTGGGTTCCTCATGCAGTCAATGACAAGTTCCCCATCAGAAGTATCATGAAGGGGGAATTAGCTCAAGTGGTAGAGCGCTTGCTTCGCATGCGAGAGGCAGCGGGATCGATGCCAGCATTCTCCATGATCCTTTTCCTAGGAAAATGTAAAGGAAGACTGTTTTTGTCTAGGAAAAACAGTCAATCTATCATTGATGACTGTGGTGCAAGACTGAATCCATTTGAATTATTTCAAGAAACTATGAAACTAGGAGGCTTAAGAAATGGGGTGTTAGCTCAAGTGGTAGAACCCATACTTTGCATGCGAGAGGAAGCGGGATCGATGCTTGCATTCTCCATTCAGGTACATTTTGATCTTGCAAAACTAGTTTCTTTCTGCATCAACGTTGACAAGAAGCGCATTGGCATGAAAGGTGAAGACTACACCAGCCTTAGCAAAAGTTTGAAATATGTACCTTTTGGGTCCTCATGCAGTCGATGACAAGTTCCCCATTAAATTAATCACAACATTGTCCTCAACTCAACACTGTGCATCAGTTCCCAGGAAAATTTGTCTCAAACAAGCATGTATGACTGTTGTACAAGACAGAAAACACTCTTTTAAGGCACAATTCGTCCAGAGACGTGGGGGATTAGCTCAAGTGGTAGAGCGCTCGCTTTGCATGTGAGAGGCGGTGGGATTGATACCCTTATTCTCCATTCAGGTAAATTTTCATTCTGCAAAACTAGTTTCTTTCTGCATCAACGTTGACAAGAAGCACCTTGGCATGAAAGGTGAAGACTACACCAGCCTAAGCAAACGTTTGTGATGAAATATGTACCTTTTGGGTCCTCATACAGTAGATGACAAGTTCCCCATCAATTGAATCACAACAATGTCCTCAACTCAAAACTGCGCATCAGTTTGGCTTTTGGCGCAATTTGGCACGTCACCGTCCTCTCGCCTAGGTGTGATGGCGAGAGCGGCTCTTGTCACGTGACCTCATAGATAGCTGATATGGTTGCATTGGTGGTTCAGTGGTAGACTTCTCACCTGCCATCCGGAAGGCCTGTGTTCGATTCCCGGCATATTCATGGCTCTTGCGATCGACATCGTTGGGTTGACCGCGTGGTAAACTTTTTGGGGACAGCCAGATGAGGAAAAATATCAACATGTTGCCCAGCCCCATCTGCCACGTGAATTCTCGCCTTCCATTCAGGGCCCTTGAGTTGCTGGTGAGCTTCGATGGAAAACTGCAACTATTCTCATGTCCTCGTTAGTATAGCGGTTAGTATCCCCGCCTGTCACGCGGGAGACCAGGGTTCAATTCCCTGACGGGAGAAGGCACTGTTTTTGCCCCTTTTGGTTCCCGCTTCGCCATCACAGCCTTCGCAGTCGGATGACTGAGGACATACCTTCAGTCTTCACATAGTTGTATGGTGAATCCTGATACTTGTGATTGTGACTAGATAAAAAGAGATGCATCCTTAACCACCAACCCAGGTTCCACCAAGATTTGAACTCAGATCGCTGGATTCAGAGCCCAGAGTGCTGACCGTTACACCATGGAACCACAGCCAACTAGACTGGTGGGAATCCCCGTATGCCCAGCCCCATACCTTCACTCTTCACATAGTTGTATGGTGAATCCTGATACTTGTGATTATGACTAGATAAAGAGTGACGCATCCTCGACTACGGTTCTACCGAGACTTGAACTCAGGTCGCTGGATTTAGAGCCCAGAGTGCTGACCGTTACACCATGGAACCACAGCCGCATAGACTGGTGGAAATCCCTGTTCCAGACACTCTGCATCAGTTCGGCTCTTGGTGCAATTTGGCACGTCTCCATCCTCTCGCCTAGGCGTAACGGTGAGAGCGAGTCGTGTCTTATGACCTCATAGATAACTTATACGGTTGCATTGGTGGTTCAGTGGTAGAGTTCTCGCCTGCCACGCAGGAGGCCCAGGTTCGATTCCCTGCCAGTGCATGGCTTTTGCGGTCGACATCCTTGTCTTTGAGTTGGTTTGACCGCGTGGTCAACTTTTTGAGGACATCCAGATGAGAAAAAACATCGACATGTTGCCCAGCCCCATCTGCCACGTGGATTCCCGCCTTCCATTCAGGGCCCTTGAGTTGATGGTGACCTCCGATGGAAAACTGCAACTATTGTCGAGTCCTCGTTAGTATAGTGGTTAGTATCCCTGCCGGTCACGCGGGAGACCAGGGTTCAATTCCCTGACGGGGAGTGAAAAAAAATAAATAATAAGTGACGCGTCCTCGACCACCGTCCCAGTTTCCACCGAGGTTTGAACTCAGATCGCTGGATTCAGAGCCCAGATTGCTGACCGTTAAACCATGGAACCACAGCCACATAGACTGGTGGAAATCCCCGTTACAGACACTGCGCATCAGTTTGGTTCTTGGTGCAATTTGGCACGTCTCCATCAACAGGACAATGACCCCAAACACACATCCAGGCTGTGTAAGGGTTATTTGACGAAGAAGGAGAATGATGGGGTGCGGTGCGAGATGACCTGGCCTCCACAGTCACCAGATCATTTGTGAAAGCACAGATTCTAGCCGTTCTTCCCCCCCTCTAAGAGTAGCTTTTAACTGATAATGCAGCATCAAGTTGGAGGACTAGTTTATGACTGGAATGGAAATCCTTAGGTCGCTGGTTCAAATCCGTCTCGAAAGAGTTTTACTTTTTTCCTATTTTTTTGTGATTTAAACTATTTACAGTCCAAAAGCAGGATAGCAGACAAAGCAGGGAGACCCTATTTTGAAAGGGGTGTACAGACTTGTTTCTTTAAACGGGAACCAAACCGATGGTGTGGATGTGAAAGCATCGATTCCAGCCCTTCTTCCCCCCCTCTAAGAGTAGCTTTTAACTGATAATGCAGCATCAAGTTGGCTCGTTGGTCTAGGGGTATGAGTCTCGCTTTGGGTGCAAGAGGTCCTGGGTTCAAATCCTGGACGAGCCCATTTTGAAATGCCAGGCAAGCCCTGTATGGTAAGTAGTAATATTACAGTTGTGGTCAAAAGTTTACATACACTAGTGAAGATCATGTATGCCATGGCAATATAGGGTTTTCAATAAACTCTACAACTCTTATTTTTCTGTGATGGAATGATAAGGAGCACATATTTCTTTGTCACAAAAAACATTCATGAAATTTTTTTCTTTTATGAATTTATTATGGGTCTTTTGAAAATGTGACAAAATCTGCTGGGTCAAAAATATACATACAGCAATGTTAATATTTGGTTAAATGTCCCTTGGCCATTTTCACCTCAATTAGGCGCTTTCGGTAGACATCCACAAGCTTCTGGCAAGCTTCTGGTTGAATCTTTGACCACTCCTCCTGACAGAATCGGTGCAGTTCAACTAAATTTGTTGGTTTTCTGAGTCGGACTTGTCTCTTCAGCACAGTCCACATATTCTCTATGGGGTTTAAGTCAGGACTTTGGGAAGGCCACTCTAAGACCTTAATTCTAGCTTGATTTAGCCATTCCTTCACCACTTTTGATGTATGTTTGGGGTCATTGTCCTGTTGGAACACCCAACTACGTCCAAGACCCAACTTTCTGGCTGATGATTTTAGGTTTTCCTGCAGAATTTGGAGGTAGTCTTCCTTCTTCATTATTCCATTTACTTTCTGTAAAGCACCAGTTCCACTGCCAGCAAAACAGGCCCACAGCATAATACTACCACCACCATGTTTGACGGTAGGTATGGTGTTCTTGGGGTGAAAGGCCTCACCTTTTCTCCTCCAAACATATTTCTGGTCATTGTGGCCAAAAAGCTCAATTTTAGTTTCGTCTGACCACAGAACTTTCCTCCAGAAGGCCTTGTCTTTGTCCATGTGATCAGCAGCAAACTTCAGTCGAGCCGTAAGGTGCCGCTTCTGGAGTAATGGCTTCCTTCTTGCACGGCAGCCTCTCAGCCCATGGCGATGTAGAACACGCTTGACTGTGGACACTGACACATGTGTTCCAGCAGCCTCCAACTCATTGCAGACTTGCTTTTTGGTGGTTCTTGGTTGACTCTTGACCAACCTGACCAATTTTCTCTCAGCAGCAAGTGATAGCTTGCGTTTTCTTCCTGATCGTGGCAATGATACAACTGTGCCATGCACTTTATACTTACAAACAATTGTTTGCACAGTTGATCTTGGGACCTGCAACTGCTTTGAAATGGCTCCAAGGGACTTTCCTGACTTGTTCAAGTCAATGATGCGCTTTTTCAGATCCGTGCTGAGCTCCTTAGACTTTCCCATTGTAGTATTTCTGGCTGAGTCTAGTGAATGTGTCAAACAAGCCCTATTTACATGGACTGAAAGAAGTCACCAGCTGGAGTCAATCATAATCACTCGTAAGAAGTTAGGAGGCCATGCCAAAAAGCAAATTGGATTGAAACAACTTTTTCTACATCACCAAATTGGTAATTCAAGGTGCTGTATGTATATTTTTGACCCAGAAGATTTTGACACATTTTCAAAAGACCCATAATAAATTCGTAAAAGGACCATTTTTCATGAATGTTTTCTGTGACAAAGAAATATGTGCTCCTTATCATTCCATCACAGAAAAATAAGAGTTGTAGAGTTTATTGAAAACCCTATATTGCCATGGCATACATGATCTTCACTAGTGTATGTAAACTTTTGACCACAACTGTATCTCGAACACCCACTGCCACGCTGCGAAAACGTTTTGCCATGTGGAAAATCGGAGCGGAACATTTTTATTGTATTACTCACACCGCCCTTGTGTCATTAAAACCATCATCGAGAGCCCCGGCCACGTTCAGAAACCTATCGCGTTAGTTTTACTTTCACGCACGTTTTACCTTTGTTCTTGTATTCCGGACGCCGTTTTTGAGTCATCACCACACGCTGCCAGCTCATACTTGTCTTATAGACCATGCTTGCGCTACCTGCTTTCAAACATGGATCGTATGGGGAAGGCAGTGGCAGGGTCTTTGTGGCGCAATTGGTTAGCGCCAATTGGTCACGCACTGCAGCCTGCGCCATCGATTCAGCTGCATTGCTCCACCCCTCCTAACACCCAGTGGAGCGGAGTAGTGACAGGCTCCAGCCCCAGTGGCCTAATGGATAAGGCACTGGCCTCCTAAGCCAGGGGTTGTGGGTTCAAGTCCCATCTGGGGTGACAGGCAGCAGAGTGGCGCAGTGGAAGCGTACTGGGCCCATAATCCAGAGGTTGATGGATCGAAACCATTCTCTGCTATGAGATTTAGAACACCCACGCTCTCCTGACCTTTACTGCTTGTGTTGCGCCTAGCAGCACGCTCAAACACAGATCCTCCCAGATCACAGACAATACCGAGACACAGAGTAGATTTATACAAGTTTATTCTTACAAAAAGGCAGATTGTGGCACAGAACAGTTGTATTTGGGACCCCACTAGGTGCTGGACATGGACCACCCTTACTGGCCAGCTATGCTTGACCAGCAAGCCCCCCACAGAACAATATCACCCCACATCAAGGTACTTAAGGACCCACAGCAAAGCCACGGCAGAGCACAGCAAAGTCACCACAACATCACAGCAAAGTCACCACAAAGAGGGGGGTAGTCTTGGGCTGGGCAATAGCCGTCCATGGTGGGCCCTGCTCCCTTGCCTAGCAGTCCCTTGTCCTCTCCAACAGCCTGCAATACTGACAGTTATAGATTGGTACTGGTCGGTCGGTCCCCCCCCCCACCGACCAGTATTAAAAACAAAGAAACAGGCAGTCTATGCAGCAGCCTAGCGCTGGATACCGTCGGTGAAGCGTGCTGTCACTGTCCCGTACGGCCAACACACGCCTTCGCCGCTCCAGCGCTGACCCTGATCTGCGCACCGCTGTCCGTTGCGGCAGCCTCCGTAATAGTGCTGGTGACGTGCTGCTCCGCGCCCTCGAGGACTCCTCCAAGCTGCAGAGAACGGAAGTGCAGGACAGACTGCTTAGGCAAACCAACCCGTCAACAGACCGAGCTAGTGGGAATGGAGCACAGTGAGGTGGAATAAGGAACTTCCCTTTGCAAGGCGAACGTAGAGCAGATTGAACATCAGCCTCGACACCAGACCAGGCACTGCAGCCGGAGCCTCCCCAGGGTCTCTTCTTATCGCCGTTGTTGCCAGAGCTGTTCAATAATAGTGTTCCCGTCCGTTGTGTCAAAAAACCCCCCTCGCGTTCATCCACCGCCCCCTCTTATCCAGGGAACGGACCTATCCCCACACACTACACCACTCCCTTCCATCAAGCCAATTGCCTGGCAATTGGCAATTAGCCAATTCCCAGACAATTGGCAATTAGTGTTGCAGCAGTCTATGTAGGCCATTGCAATGTCCCAAATACAAACACATACAAGACACAAGTCCAGCACGATATACACATGGCGTTGACACTAATAATACAGTACACTTGACATATGCACTACAAACTTACAGGGGAAATGATGTGCAGCTCTAAAGCAATGTGAACTTTCTCACAGGAGAGATGGATGGCTTTCTGCTGGGAGATAGGGGTTACCCATGCTGGCAAACTCTGAAACTTCTGAAACCCTTACACAGAAACTGAACCACCATTGAAAGGGCCTGTGACATTATTGTGGCATGTGTTGTTCTCCATAATTAGAGGGGAGAAACACCCTGCCCTAAAGTTACAAGATCCTGAGGACATCAACTCTGCAGATATCCAGGATGGAAGGATAGTCTGGGATATGATATGTCAGAATGTCTTTTCACATTAATAATGAGATCCACCACAAAACAAAATAAATAAACACAAAATCACAGCAATTTATATGGTGTCTTTTATTTTCTACAACAAAAAAGATAAAAACCAACTCCAAGACAAGGATGTCCACCGCAAGAGCCATGCATTGGCCAGGAATCGAAGTTCAGCTGTCTTGTTATCCTATTGCTTATTATTGCTCTTATGAGAAGTCTCAGCAAATCCCACTGGTGCTGCCTGCTTACTAGAGGGCACCGGCCGCTCCTCATGCGCCCTGCAGTGCTTTCCGATGATGCTTTGTGCTTGGAGCGCTGCGGATGCCTCAGTCACCGTATCAAACACTTGCTCCCAACCGTTAATGAACACCTTCAGCCTCGCTGGATACATAAAGTGGGACCTTATTTTACGCTTACGCAACTCCTTTCGTATCCCAGAATACTGGCTCCTCTTCTTCATTACCGCTGTTGAATAATCTTGGTCTAAATAAATCCTCTCTCCATCATGTTTGATCGGGGCTCTCTTTTTGTCCCAGGCCGCTTGTAGAACTCTCTGTCGTGTCTGCCAGGTTAAGAACCGGACAACTATTGAAGGAGGCGCTTCTCCATCCTCTGGTATCTTTTGGGAGGTTCTGTATGCAGCAACTATGAACAATATTCATTTGTCCAGCTTCACAGATGTCAGCTCCTGTAAGAGTCTCATGCTCTACCGACTGAGCTAGCCGGGCTTGCTGAAGACGTTCTGAATCCCCTGACGTATTCAGATTTTCTTAACTGGAAAAGCAAAAGGCCTTCATGCAACATACAGTACATGTGCTCATTCTTACAATAAAGTCTACAAATGCTGCTGGGATTTGAACTCAGGCTCTCTTGTTTACAAGACAGGTGCTTTCAACCAGCTAAGCCACAGCACCCATGATTCAACATTGTTTATCAATCTTTAAGATGCTTTGGAAAGTGCAGGAAACGCCAATATGTGGCCACGCCCAACGTGGGGCTCGAACCCACAACCCTGAGATTAACCCTCCTGTTATTTTCATTTGTCAGGAACAGCAATGGTGTTCCCGGTTCAATTTGACCCGGTGCATGTTTAATTATCCAAAAGATGTCAGAAACCAAAAAAATCCTAACAAGCAGTGTAAATATTTAATTACTAACTCCATTACTAACTATTCTATCAAAGCCATGCATTGGTCGGGAATCGATCCCAAGCATCCCATGCCATGCATGGCAGGCGAGAATTCTACCATTGAACCACCAATGCAACCATGTTGGCCATCTATGAGGCACATATTGGCTGATCTAGGCGAAAGGATGGAGACATGCCAAATTGTGCCAAAAGCCAAACTGATGCGCAGTGTCTGTCATGGGGATTTCTACCAGTCTGTGTGGCTGCGGTTCCATGGTGTAATGGTCAGCACTCTGGGCTTTGAATCCAGCGATCCGAGTTCAAATCTCGGTGGAACCTGAGTCGGTGGTCGAGGACGCGTCACTTTTTATCTAGTCATAATCACAAGTATCAGGATTCACCATACAACTATGTGAAGAGTGAAGGTATGTCCTCAGACATCCGAGTAGCGATGCGGGTGGGAACCAAAAGGGGCAAAAACAGACTCTTCTCCACGTCAGGGAAGTGAACACTGGTCTCCCGCGTGACAGGCGGGATACTAATGAGGACACGAGAATTTCTGCTGTTTCTGTCTGTTGTCAAGCCTTGTTGGCGCAGTAGGCAGCGCGTCAGTCTCTTAATCTGCAGGCTGGGAGTTTGAACCTCACACAGGTCAGGTTTTTTAAAATGTTTTAATAACCAAAATAGCTCCACCTTAACATGGTGGAGGAGTTTGAGTGCTGAAATGATCTTAGGAGCTATGTTGTCAGGGGCGTGATGCCCCTGGTAGGGTCTCCCAAGGCAAACAGGTCCTAGGTGACTAGCCAGACTAAGATCGGTTCAAAAAACCTTTATGATGACAATGCCAAGGAAGTCAGTTACGTCGCCTGGATCGGCAAAACCGGGGCCCCACTCTGGAGCCAGGCCAGAGTGGGAGCTCGCAGGCGAGCGCCTGGTGGCCGGGTCTTTTCCCATGGGACCCGACCAGGCCCAGCCTGAAAAGGTGACGTGGGACCAGCGTCCCGCAGGTTCACCACCTGCAGGAAGGACCGTAAGGTGCCGGTGCTGTGTGATTTGGGCCGTGGTCGGAGGCTGGCGCCCGGACGACCAGGTCCGCGCCCCGAGTCTCTAGCACTGGGGACATTGAATGTCACCACGCTGGCGGGGAAGGAGCCCGAGCTTGTGCGGAAGGTCGAGCGTTACCGTCTAGATAAAGTCGGCCTCGCCTCCACGCACAGTTTGGACTCTGGAACCATTATATTTGAGAGAGGCTGGACGCTTAATTTCTCTGGCGTTCCCCGCAGGGAGAGGCAGCGGGCTGTCGTGGGTTTGCTTATAGCCCAACAGCTCAGTCGCCATGGTTGCCCTTTGTCACCGGTTCTGTTCATTGTTTATATGGACAGAATTTCTAGGCGCGCCCAGGGGGCGGAGGGTTTCCGGTTCGGGGAGCACGGGATCTCATCTCTGCTGTTTGCGGATGATGTTGTCCTGTTTGCTTCCTCAAACCGGGGCCTCCAGCATGCTCTGGAGCGGTTTGATGCCGAGTGTGAAGCGGCTGGGATGAGGATCTGCACCTCCAAATCCGAGGCCATGGTACTCGACCGGAAAAAGGTGGCTTGCCCCCTCTGGGTGGGTGGGGAGCCTTTGCCTCAAGTGGAGGAGTTCAAGTATCTCGGGGTCTTGTTCACGAGTGACGGAAGGACGGAACGTGAGATTGACAGGCGGATCGGTGCAGTGTCTACAGTGATGCAGTCTCTGTACCGGACTGTCGTGGTGAAGAAGGAGCTGAGCCAAAAGGTAAAGCTCTCGATTTACCGGTCAATCTACATTCCTTCTCTCACCTATGGTCATGAGCTTTGGGTAATGACCGGAAGGACAAGATAGCGGATACAAGCGGTCGAATTGAGTTTCCTCCACAGGGTGGCCGGGCGCTCCCTTAGAGATAGGGTGAGGAGCTCGGACACACAGGAGGAGCTCAGAGTAGAACCGCTACTCCTCCACGTCGAGAGGAGCCAGCTGAGGTGGCTGGGGCATCTGTTTCGGATGCCTCCTGGACGCCTACCTCGGGCATTCAAAGGTCGCCATGTGCGTCTAGAGAGGGACCCATGATTCAACATTGTTTCTCAATCTTTAAGATGCTTTGGAAAGTGCAGAAAACACCAATATGTAGCCACGCCCAACGTGGGGCTCGAACCCACGACCCTGAGATTAAGAGTCTCTAAGAGTACCTATGCTCTACCGACTGAGCTAGCCGGGCTTGCTGAAGCTAATGAAAGGTGTTCTGAATCACCTGACGTATTCAGACTTTCTGAATTGAAAAGCAAAAAGGGCCTTTATGCAACATACATGTGCTCATTCTTACAATGAAGTCTACAAAGGTGCTGCTGGGATTTGAACCCAGGATCTCCTGTTTACAAGACAGGTGCTTTTCACCAGTTAAACCACAGCACCCCAATTCAATATTGTTCATCAATCTTTAAGATGCTTTGGAAAGTGCAGGAAAGGAAATAAAGTTGCCACACCCAACGTGGGGCTCGAACCCACGACCCTGAGATTAAGAGTCTCATGCTCTACCGACTGAGCTAGCCAGGCTTGCTGAAGGAGTTCTGAATCACCTGACGTATTCAGACTGTCTTAACTGGAAAAGCAAAAAGGCCTTCAAGCAACATACATGTGCTCATTCTTACAATGAAGTGTACAAAGGTGCTGCTGGGAGCTTGCGTTCCTTTGATATCCAGCATCAACTTCGCAATTTCTTGTTTCGTTTCACAGGAGTGCTTACTGAAATCATCACGGAATGCACCAAGTTCAGCCTTAATAATTAGCATCAGACTTAGGAGGTCAGTCTCTCTGATCTTTGTTTGATCACCTGCCATTGTTTTCGGCGTTTGTTTGCGCTTGCGATTCGTCTTCGTTTTTATCTGCTCGGGTTTAGTTTCTCCCGAGCGCAAGTTCATTCCGTCACTGCACGTTCAATATAGTTTTAAATTCCAGTTGTAACACTGCCGGCTCATGAGCAATGAAACATAGAGGGGAGGCCCACGCAGGTTGCAAATAAAGGAGATATTTATTAAATAATAGACATCAAGTAAGCTAAAGTAAAGTCAGTCTAGGGGAAAGTAACCAAAACGAAAACAACAGCCAAGACCGGGAGGAGGAGATCGACCGCCATGTTGAGGGAGGTGGGCCTCTTATACCCCTGGCCATTAGGGAACGTGACCTGGGCACATAGGAAAGAGCACTGATTATGCATGCAGTTACCCAGAGACCCACCAGAGTCGTCACACTTCTGATTATGACTCAATAAAAAGAGATGCAGCGGGATCGATGCCCGCATTCTCCATCTTGTTTTTCCCAGGAAAATTAGTCTCAAACCAGCATGTATGACTGTGGTACAAGACAGAAACCATTTGAACTCTTTCAAGGCACCATTTGTCCTGAGACGTGGGGGATTAGCTCAAGTGGTAGAGCGCTCGCTTCGCATGTGAGAGGCAGCGGGAGTCCCGCATTCTCCATTCAGGTACATTTTCATCCTGCAAAACTAGTTTCTTTCTGCATCAATGTTGACAAGAAGCGCATCGGCATGAAAGGTGAAGACTACACCAGAGGGGTATTGCACAAAAGTAGAATAAAGAAATCCAGGATAATTGAGCAAGCGCGGCTTGACCTAGTCTGGCCGTCGTATCCTGGCTTAATTGGTTGCACGTTTGCCAAGCCAGGATGAAAAGGCGAGGCTATGTCAAGCCAGGTGTAGGTAGTCAGGCTAAATGCGTGTTCACAGCATTTTTAAATAGACCTCGCGATCGCTCACAGAATCACCGATCAGAACATGGACAAGAGTCGCGCAACATATTTCACGGCCGCAGAACAACAGCTCCTGATGGAGTTTTATGAGGAATTAGAAGGATATTATTTTAGGGTTAGGCAATACTCAAGCCATAATACCAATACCAATACGTGTACAGTACATATTACGGTAAACCGCAAATTTATTGATGCACAGGTAGAGAAGACACGGAGAGACTGTTTAGCCAATCCGAATGCAGAACACAATGCACGAGGCAAATCCGTGATATCGCGAGGGTTCACTGTACTGAACCGTGATATCGCGAGGGTTCACTGTACTGAACCGTGATATCGCGAGGGTTAGCTGTACTGCAATAAAACACATCTTTATGAAACCTCTGACGGCAGTTTGACAAGCAGTTTTCATCAGCATATCAATATATTGCTTGGCCAGAGTAATAATAATACCACTTAAATCAATATAAAAAGACGTTTACAAACAACGTATGTTGTAGATTTAAATGAAATGAGAAACAACAATATACTATATATATGTAAAATTTTTATGCAGTATAATTAAAATGATGCAACGTATTTAAAAAGATCATGGACATGCTGTAAAACACATAAATTCCTCACAGGATTGACGGTGGAAATGCAGGTGAATCACTAAGATTAATCTTAACCTGGCCTTTAGCCTGGGGGGTATTGCACGAAAGTAGAATAAAGAAAACCAGAATAACTGAGCAAGCGCGGCTTGACCTAGTCTGGCCGTCGTATCCTGGCTTAATTGGTTGCACGTTTGCCAAGCCAGGATGAAAAGGCGCGGCTATGTCAAGCCAGATGTAGGTAGTCAGGATTAATGCGTGTTCACGGCATTCTTAAATAGACCTCGCGATCGCTCACAGAATCACCGATCAGAACATGGAAAAGAGTTACGCAACATATTTCACGGCCGCAGAACAACAGCTCCTGATGGAGTTTTATGAGGAGGAGAAGGATATTAATTAAAAAGGACAATACTCAAGCCATAATAAAAGAAAGAGAATAAACCTGGCAGACAATAGCGGGCCGGATTAATGCGTTAGTATTCAAAAAGTGTACAATCCTCTGGAGCTGTCATAATTGGGCTACAATTAAGCATGTCCATAAGTTTAACTTTTTCTGCGAATGTTACGTAGGTGTACAGCCACAGTAAATATTACAGTAAACCGCAACTTTATTGATGCACAGGTAGAGAAGACGCGGAGAGACTGTTTATCCAATCAGAATGCAGAACACAATGCACGTGGCAAATCCGTGAAGTGAACCGTGATATCGCGAGGATTCACTGTACTGAACCATGATATTGCGAGGGTTCACAGTACTGAACCGTGATATAGCGATGGTTTACTGTAATGCAATAAAACATATTTATGAAACCTCGACGGCAGTTTGACAAGCAGTCTTCATCAGCATATCAATATAACACTTGGCCAGAGTAATAATAATACCACTTAAATCAATATTAAAAGACTGTTGTAGATTTAATTGAAATGAGAAATGACAATATACTAAATATGTGTAAATGTTAAATGCATTATAATTAAAATGATGCAACATATTTAAAAAGATCATGGACATGCTGTAAAACACGTGAATTCCTCACAGGATTGACTGTGGAAATGCAGGTGAATCACTAGGATTAATCTTAGCCTGGCTGTTAGCCTGGTCCGGAGCAGGCTAGCTGCGGAGAATAAATCACCATGGTAACTTGGCCAGGCTAAATTTTATCGGCTTTCGTGCAACCGACTTGAGGCTAAATTCAGCCAGGATAACCAACATAGCCCGGCTTAATCCCTTATCCTAGTTTTGTGCAATACCCCCCTGGTCCGGAGCAGGCTAGCTGCAGAGAATAAATCACCATGGTAACTTGACCAGGCTAAGTTTTATCTGCTTTCATGCAACCAACCTGAGGCTAAATTCAGCCAGGATAACAAACATATCCCGGCTTAATCCCTTATCTTGGTTTTGTGCAATACCCCTCAGCCTTAGCGAACGTTTGTGATGAAATATGTACCTATTGGGTCCTTATGCAGTCGATGACAAGTTCCCTATCAAATGTATCACCAATGGGGGATTAGCTCAAGTGGTAGAGCGCTCGCTTCGCATGCGAGAGGCAGCGGGATCGATGCCCGTATTCTCCATGATCCTTTTCCTGGGAAATGTAGCTCAAACAGTCAATCTATCATTGATGACTGTGGTGCAAGACTGAATCCATTTGAATTATTTCGAGAATCTATGAAACTATGAGGATTAAGAAATGGGGGATTAGCTCAAGTGGTAGAACGCATGCTTTGCATGCGAGAGGAAGCGCGATCGATGCTTGCATTCTCCATTCTGGTACATTTTCATCCTGCAAAACTAGTTTCTTTCTGCATGAACGTTGACAAGAAGCGCATTGGCATGAAAGGTGAAGACTACACCAGCCTTAGCGAAAGTTTGAATTATGTACCTTTTGGGTCCTCATGCAGTCGATGACAAGTTCCCCATCAAATGAATCACAACGTTGTCCTCAACTCAAATCTGCGCATCAATTTGGCTTTTGGCGAAATTTGGCACGTCTCCATCCTCTCGCCTAGGCGTGACTGCGAGAGCGGCTCGTGTCACATGACCTCATAGACAACTTATACGGTTGCGTTGGTGGTTCAGTGTTAGAGTTCTCGCCTGCCACGCGGGAGGCCCGGGTTCGATTCCCGGCCAATGCATGGCTTTTGCGGTCGACATCCTTGTCTTTGAGTTGGTTTGACCACGTGGTAAACTTTTTGAGGACATCCAGATGAGAAAAAACATCGACATGTTGCCCAGCCCCATCTGCCACGTGGATTCCCGCCTTCCATTCAGGGCCCTTGAGTTGATGGTGATCTGCGATGGAAAACTGCAACTATTGTCATGTCCTCGTTAGTATAGTGGTCAGTATCCCCGCCTGTCACGCGGGAGACCAGGGTTCAATTCCCTGACGGGGAGAAGGGACTGTTTTTGCCCCTTTCGGTTCCCGCTTCGCCATCACAGCCTTCGCATCGCTACTCGGATGACTGAGGACATACCTTCGCTCTTCATATAGTTGTATGGTGAATCCTGATACTTGTGATTATGACTCGATAAAAAGTGATGCGTCCTCGACCACCGACCTAGGTTCCATCGCGATTTGAACTCGAATCGCTGGAAACAATGTAAAAGAAAAATGTAGCAGTGGTCTTCAATCCTGGTCCTCAGGACCCACTGTCCTGCATGTTTTAGATGTTTCCCTGCTTCAACACACCTGATTCTAATGCATGGGTCGTTATCTAGCTCTGAAGAATCCTGGTAAACAATCATGCATTAGAATCAGGTGTGTGGGAAGGGGGAAACATCCAAAACATGCAGGACAGTGGGTCCTGAGGACCAGGGTTGAAGACCACTGGTGTACAGTATATAATGTAGGAGATGATCTGGACCAGAAACCTCTGCTGGGGTCTGTATCTCTATCAGTTCCTGTTGATGTGTGGTATGGTATGAACATCTGCGTCTTGAGAGGGACCGCAGACCCCGCACCAGAGCGGTACAGACTGTGACAATCAAAAGTCTCATAGCAGAGGATGGTTTCGATCCATCGACCTCTGGGTTATGGGCCCAGCACGCTTCCGCTGCGCCACTCTGCTGATGTTGGGGTGTTGCAAACCCACAATCTCAGCAGTATGAGGCCAGCGCATCATCCACTTGGCCAGTAGGGCTTGAGGCTAATGCGTTTCAGTCACAGATAGCACAACGTCAGAATTTAGATTGTCCCTCAGTCTCGTGATCGCTGAGGCGCAATCACTCTTTTCCTTCCTCCCTGACATGGCATTGACGAGAGCTATGTTCAGGATTTATAAGGATGGCATCTTTCAGTGTTGTCGATTGCCCTACAGGGCCTGGACAGCTCAGTCGGCAGAGCATCAGACTTTTAATCTGAGGGTCCAGGGTTCAAGTCCCTGTTCGGGCGATGTTTGTTCAAACCTTGTTGTTGTCCAAAATAAAGGCAGTGCTGAGATTTGAACTCAGGATTTCCTGTTTACTACAAAGGCGCTTTGACCAACTAAGCCACGGCGCCTCTCTGAGAACCAGGAGGAAGATATTTTCCAGCGTCTTCAACTCTGATGGTCGGAATAGGTCCTTTTCGAACAGGGCAGGGCCCACATCAGAAACAAACACCAACAAGCCAACTTAATTACAACAGCATTGAACTCAAAATGGAAAGGTGTTCTTGTGCTGCAACAGTGTACATCTACCTGGAAGAATTCTTGATTGTGATTGGTCTGTTTGACATGTAGCTCAATATAGTCAGCATAATGTTAATAATAAAGAATGTTGATAGGAAAATCCATAATAGATTAAAGGCTTTCTTTGCTATCTCAATTGAAGCAGGACTGGAGCGTTGCAAGCCTACAACGCCAAAATACCAGTTCCTGTCTCACCCTTCGATAGCTCAGTTGGTAGAGCGGAGGACTGTAGTTTATGACTGGATTGGAAATCCTCAGGTCGCTGGTTCAAATCCGGCTCGAAGGAGTTTTACTTTTTTCACCCCAGCAAAGACAGAGAGAGGAAGAGAGAGAGAGAGAGAGAGACAGAGAGAGAGAGAGAGAGAAAAGAGAGAGACAGAAAGAGAAAGAGAGAGAGATTGGAAACCAAATTAAACTTGCACACTCTGGATCATTTCCCTCCAAAATATCCCCCCCCACCCAACACGTATCCAACGCGGTTTCGGAGACTATTTAGCCTCTGGTCGTCTCGTCCATTATCGGGATCTCGTTTCCTTCCTCGCGGCGGGTTTTACCGTCTGGTGCAGCCGTATCTTTAAAAGGACAGAGGGGGAGAGAGAAGTCGTGTTTCCTGAAGTCCTTGTTTCAGAAACACCTCCTCTCTCGCTGCCTCGCCACACAACCGATCGCTTTCTCTGGCTCATAAAAAGCAATTATGATATCATTGATTTGCGATTTCTCTCGAGGCCTGTCTCGGGGGAAGAACTTTGTTATTTATCACCCCCCCCCTTTCTTTTTACTTTTAATTGCTTTGGCTGTTTTGATGTTATTATCTGTTTTCCACAAGTTGTTTTTTTTTCTCTTCCTTTCCTTCTACTTGCGGCGAGATTGAGACTGTTGTGACGTTGCGCTTGTGGACAAATTAGGAAGAATTACAAGGCTAGGAGGGAAAGGGGGAGAATCGAGGGAGGGAGAGGGGAAGGAGAAGAGAGGAGAGGGGAAGGAGAAGAGAGGAGAGGGGAGGAGAAGAGAGGAGAGTGGAGGGGAGAAGAGAGGAGAAGGGAGGAGAAGAGAGGAGAGGGGAGGGGAGAAGAGAGGAGAAGGGAAGGAGAAGAGAGGAGAGGGGAGGAGAAGAGAGGAGAGGGGAGGGGAGAAGAGAGGAGAAGGGAAGGAGAAGAGAGGAGAGGGGAGGAGAAGAGAGGAGAAGGGAGGAGAAGAGAGGAGAGGGGAAGGAGAAGAGAGGAGAGGGGAGGAGAAGAGAGGAGGGGAGGGGAGGAGAAGAGAGGAGAGGGGAGGAGAAGAGAGGAGAGGGGAAGGGAAGGAGAAAAGAGGAGGGGAGGGGGAGAAGAGAGGAGGGGAGGGGAGAAGAGAGGAGAGGGGAGGAGAAGAGAGGAGAGGGGAGGAGAAGAGAGGAGAGGGGAGGAGAAGAGAGGAGGGGAGGGGAGGGGGAGAGCTCCATCGCAGGGGCGTTCCTCAGACTTCATTAGAAAGGCTTCGCTTTAGTCCCCGGTGAGAGGGTGGTGGAGGAGGGAGGGTGTGGGCGGGAGGGGGGGGGGGGGGGGATGGGGTCTCCGGGGGGCGTGAGTGGTGACACGTGATGCCCTGCGCGTGCCAAAGGCGGGCAGGCAGGTGCAGAGCAGGTCAACCAGGGCGGTTTTCCGGAAACCTCCACTGGGGGGGGGGGGGGGGTAACCCGGTATGCCAGATGGCCAGTCCACCCCTGGGCCTATCATGATTTTGTGTTAATAAATAATAAATAATAAATACCAAAAATAAATACAGCAGGGTGACAGTAACCATGAGTTTGAGTGTGAAAAGTTTGACAATCTAACGTTCCATTCATTGTGACATCATAATCAGATTCTTATGTATATAAACCAGGATCGAGCAGAATGAGTTCATTCGTGGATTTGTACTCATCGGTAACAGGTAAAACAGCAGCTAGGCCAGGTTATAACTGCTAGTTTAAAGTAGCCTACTCCGTTAAAACGGTGTACATTCTTAGATAAAAATTGATTCATTTCCCTAAAAATTCATCCAACAAAACTATTAAATCATGCTCTGAATTGTTCTTTGCAGAAATTTGATCAAACTGAAAAAGATATTTGAAAGCCAGGCAGGAGAGGTAACAACATTATAATAGTTTTTCATCAAATTAGCGACATCGGCTCTAGTTTTCAGTTTAATTTCCACAAATATGAGCTAAGTGTGTTTTAAGGCTTTACCAGAGAGCTGTACGGGAGACGGCAGCACCAGAGATGGAAGCTGACCAGAAACATCTTCCTTCTGTAAGTAGCTATTAAAAAAAGTCTAAACCTTAATCGTTAATAATAATAATAACTAGTTGCCACAATGATCTCTAACCTGATCTCTAACCAATCATTCATGTGCAGCTTGACAATACAACTATAACCCTGTGAATAACATTAACCAAATACAAGGTAGTGAGCATCAAATAAGTTTTATTCTAAAATACCCACAGTACCCATAATGCATTTCTGGTGGAGATCTACGCATCAGCATGTTTAGATGAGGAACATGAGAGTTCAGGCATGTTAACTTGATGAGCGTGTGTTTGTAGTTACTATCAACATTCTTTATTATTAACATTATGCTGACTATCTTGAGCTACATGTTAAACAGACCAATCACAATCAAGCATCCTTCCATGGGGATGTAAACTGTTGCTGCACAGGAACAACTTTTCATATTGAGTTCAACACTGTTGTTTTAGCTTTCAACAGAGAACCAAGATCCACTCTGATCATATCCCCTTCCTCACAGCTCCACTAGGAAGTTGTGAACATTCATCAACAGCAGAGAGCAGATTAAGTCAATCATTACTCTCAACTCGCTTCACGCTCAGAAGGAAATATCATATCTCATCATCATGGATAGTGAGACCAGACACTTTAGAAACACATTCCACAAGTTAAGAACTATAGAAATGATCCCTGAAAGTATAGTCTTAACTGGAGAGCAGGTGAAGCAGAGCACCGTATCACAGAGCTGCAGTTACCAGTCATGGTGACACCTTGGTACTCTGAGCCCCGCCCCCTGGCTGACATCAGAGGCATCTGTATGGTTCAACCCCGCAGAGACACGCCTCTTTTTCACTAAATATTCACTCTATAAATTTACCATATGCATTGGGTCAAATATCACAATTATAACAGTGTCATGTTAACGTAATCCATTAACTAACATAAATAACTGAATACTTATCAATATACAAATCAATTACAAAACATTACTGTAGACTAATGAGATTTGTATCCCATTTTTATATGCATCTTCCACTCATTTTCTACTCAGGTCAAAACACAATCATTCTATTTTATTAATTTATCAGACTCTTTTACTCAGAGGTCCGAAGAAAGTCATGACGTTATAATGGAGGAAGAACAATTATTTGACTAAATTGCAAACAAATTGAATAAGTGATAATTAACATACATTATTTTTTTCACAGACATGAATAACCACTCTGATCATATTGATGACACATAATCAGAGAGCAGATGAAGTCAATCATTACTCTTAACTCGCCCACAAATACCCACAGTACCCATAGTGCATTTCTGATGGAGATCTACGCATCAGTATGTTTATATGAGGAACATGAGAGTTCAGGCATGTTAACTTGATGAGCGTGTGTGTGTGTGTGTGTAGTTACTATCAACATTCTTTATTATTAACATTATGCTGACTATATTGAGCTACATGTCAAACAGACCAATCACAATCAAGAATTCTTCCAGGATGATGTACACTGTTGCAGCACAAGAACACCTTTCCATTTTGAGTTCAATGCTGTTGTAATTAAGTTGGCTTGTTGGTCTAGGGGTATGATTCTCGCTTTGGGTGCGAGAGGTCCCGGGTTCAAATCCCGGACGAGCCCATTTTGAAACGCCAGGCAAGCGCTGTATGGTACGTTGTTGGAAAATCCATAATAGACTAAAGGCTTTCTTTGCTATCTCAAATAAAGGAGGACTGGAGCGTTGCATGTCTATAACGTCAAAATACGAATTAGAGTTTCACCCTTCGATAGCTCAGTTGGTAGAGCGGAGGACTGTAGTTTATGACTGGATTGGAAATCCTTAGGTCGTTGGTTCAAATCCGGCTCAAAGGAGTTTTACTTTTTTCCACTTTTTTGTGGTTTAAACTATTTACAGTCCAAATGCAGGATAGCAGACAAAGCAGGGGGACCCTATTTTGAAAGGGGTGTACAGACTCGTTTCTCTAAACGGGAACTGAACCGATGGCGTGGATGTGAAAGCACAGATTCTAGCCGTTCTTCCCCCACTCTAAGAGTAGCTTTCAACTGATACTACAGCATCAATTTGGCTCGTTGGTCTAGGGGTATGATTCTCGCTTAGGTTGCGAGAGGTCCCGAGTTCAAATCCCGGACGAGCCCATTTTGAAACGCCAGGCAAGCCCTGTATGGTACGTTGTTGGAAAATCCATATTAGACTAAAGGCTTTCTTTGCCATCTCAAATAAAGGAGGACTGGAGCGTTGTGTGGCTACAACGCCAAAATACCAGCTACAGTCTCACCCTTCGATAGCTCAGTTTGTAGAGCGGAGGACTGTAGTTTATGACTGGATTGGAAATCCTTAGGTCGTTGGTTCAAATCCGGCTCAAAGGAGTTTTACTTTTTTCCACTTTTTTTGCGGTTTAAACTATTTACAGTCCAAATGCAGGATAGCAGACAAAGCAGGGAGACCCTATTTTGAAAGGGGTGTACAGACTCGTTTCTCTAAACGGGAACTGAACCGATGGCGTGGATGTGAAAGCACAGATTCTAGCCCTTCTTCCCCCCCTCTAAGAGTAGCTTTCAACTGAGAAACACCAGTCAAGTTGGCTCGTTGGTCTAGGGGTATGATTCTCGCTTTGGGTGCGAGAGGTCCCGGGTTCAAATCCCGGACGAGCCCAATTTGAAACGCCAGACAAGCCCTATATGGTACATTGTTGGAAAATCCAACAAAATCCTCCAATTTAGACTAAAGGCTTTCTTTGCTATCTTAATTGGCAGACTCCAGACTCCAGACGCAGATGGCACCCTTTGAACGCCTGTCAAACAAAACCTTTAATTTAAAAATTGATGCTTTTGAGGTTATTAAAACATTAAAAAACACAACGGCCCTGTTGAGTTCGGACTCTTCAACTCAAAAACAAGGATGTCGACCGCAAGAGCCATGCATTGGCCGGGAATCGAACCCGAAACTCATGGGCCCGGAATGGAAGGCGGGAATCCCCGTGACAGGTGGGGCTGGGCAACATGTCAATGTTTTTCCTCATCTGGCCGTCCCTAAAAAAGTTTACCATATGGTCAAACCAACTCAAAAACAAGGATGTCGACCACAAGAGCCCTGCATTGGCTTGGAATTGAACCCAGGAGTCCAGCATGGCAGGCAAGAATTATACCACTCAACCACCAAAGCAACCATATTAGCTTTATATGAGGGCATGTGCCACAACCCTCCCTCGCCGTCACGCCTAGGCAAGAGCAGGGAAACGTGCCAAATTGCGCCAAAAGTCAAACTGATGCGCAGTGTCTGTAACGAGGATTTTCACCAGTGTAGGTAGCTGCGGTTCCATGGTGTAATAGTCAGCCCTCTGGCACCGTGGTTTAGTAAAGGAAGTACAAGCTTGACGCAACTCACACCAAGGGAAAGTCTGATGAAATAATCTGCCGACACATCGAAGATGTCACCTAGGAGCAAGCCGTCCTCCAACGGGCACAATCATCTTGCGGCGCATACGCAGATTCGGTAGGAGCACGATGCGCCAAGCGACGGAAGAAGTTGAACTTACAAAAAAGTGGGCACTTCATGAATATGGCTTTCCGACAAGGATGAGATTCGAACTCACGCGTGCAGAGCACAATGGATTAGCAGTCCATCGCCTTAACCACTCGGGCACCTCGTCACATGCTTCACTGCCCCCTTGTCACCACCGACAGCTGAAATCTGAATTGTCCACCAGGCCACACTCGCGCTTCCTTCGGTCGATAAGACCCACTGCCATGCTGCGAAGGCGTTTCGTGATATGGAAACTTGGAGCGGAACGATTTTATTGTATTACTCACACCGCCCTTGTGTCATTAAAACCATCATCGAGAGCCCCGGCCACGCTCAGAAACCTTTCGCGCTAGTTTTATTTTATGAACAGCCACCATTCGGGAACAGTTTGTAGTTTTTTCTGGGTTTCCCGCTCTATTAAGCAGTTGGTTTCTGTACTGTAGTGGTTATGACGTTCGCCTTACACATGGATGGTCCCTGGTTCGAAAGTGGGCAGAAACTTCATTCTGCTTTTGTCAAATTCCAATTATGCCCACTGACTAAGTTGAGGCTCATTTGAGTTGGCCTGTTTACTTGGAAACGCCAAGTCAGGTGCCCTGGTGCCGCTTGTACGCTCATTCTGTAGCTTCTGCTGATCCCTGCGAGCACCCGATCAGGTCTGAAACATGCTGAGCAGGAAGCCTGAGAACCAGCGCTGGGAAGGTTTGCCTCAGACCACCCTGATTGTTGTTAGCTTGCTGAAAAACTTTCAACTAGCTAAAATTCCTACGTTGCCTTAATGGACAAGGCAGATGATCTTGTGGGTTCCAACGACCCCCGACACAACGCAAGTGTGGGGCAAAAGACAGCGCAAGCAGTAAAGGCCAGGAGAGCGTGGGGGTTCAAAAACTGATAGCTGAGGATGGTTTCGATGCATCGACCTCTGGGTTATGGGCCCAGCACGCTTCCGCTGCGCCACTCGGCTACCTGTCACCATGTATGGGACTTGAATCCACAATCCCTGGCTTAGGAGGCCAGTGCCTTATCCATTAGGCCACTGGGGCTGGAGGTTGTCACTACTCCGCTCCACTGGGTGTTAGGAGGGGTGGAGCAATGCAGCTGAATCGATGGCGCAGGCTGCAGTGCGTGTTTGTGAGTTTGAGCCTCTCACAGGGCAGGGTTGTGAATGTTGGTGTACTAGATAAGATAAGATAATCCTTTATTTGTTCCGCAGGGTGGTCATTGCAGTTTGCAACAGCAGCAGAGAACACTACAGCCCTCAGAGTAACAGTTTAAAACAGTCAAGAATACAGCTGACCTGTGTGAGGTTCAAATTCATAACCTTCAAATTATGAGACTGATGCGCCGCCTACTGCACCAACAAAGGCACCTCCCCCCAGGCAGTTTGGCTGAAGCACATGAGCCTGACAAAATGACAACAACAAAAAGACAAACCTTCCTGTTACCTGTGGGATAGGAGAGTGTGAGCAAATACCCTCTTCTCTCAAGTATTGTGGGTTTAACTCCAAGCTCAGTCAGCGAGCAGTGAAGCGAAAGGATGGTGGTTGGAGTCCGTGTTTGTTTCTGATGTGGGTCCTGCCCTGTGCGAAAAGGACCTGTACCGACCATCAGAGTGGAAGTAGGTGGAGCATCTCTTCCTTCTCTTCCTCGCACAGGTGCCGTGGCTTAGTTGGTCAAAGCGCCTGTTTAGTAAACAGGAGATCCTGAATTCAAATCTCAGCGGTGCCTTTATTTTGGTCTCCCAGGAGTTTCTCGTCCTGGGCACTTCAGCCCTGGAGCTAAGGAGCTGACAGCAATTTGCAAACCTCACGGGTTTACCAAAAGCCCTGATGAAGCATTTGAAAGCCTCACCACATATTGTCTAAATCAAACAGGAAATGACATCTAAAGAAGGTCTTTGGCCCGTGTGGGGATCGTAAAAGTGCTGATCGAACATAACAAAAACGTTTTTCGATGGTTTTATTCATCTTCCTCCTCTGCACTAAAGCCAAGTTGCTTTATTTTACTTCCTTCTGCGTACTGAAACCACTGAAAACAAAACCACTGTCACTTTTTCTTTCTCTTATTGGTTTCTCACGATATATGTTTCATAATCTGTAAACCCACTATGCTTGGGGACTGTAAGTGTAACCCTGCTATGATCAGTGACCGATGCTCTTTTGTAATGCTCTCTCTTGTAAGGCGCTTTGGATACAAGTGTCTGCTGAATGAATAAATGTATAACTGTAAATGTAATGCGCAACCGCTAAAGTTGGTTCAGTCTCCCTTGCGCTGAAACCACAAGTCACTTATTCATCTTCCTGAGGACTGAAGAAAAATTTATAGAAAAGCCGCATCTCTGTATTTAGCCGCATGGTTCAAAACGTGGGAAAAAGTAGCGGCTTATAGTCCGGAAAATACGGTAACCAATCGATCCATACATAAGGCGCTTCGTATTATAAGGCGCACTGTCATTTTTTTAGAAAATTAAAGGCTTTTAAGTGCGCCTTATAGTATTGATATTAATGTTTCATTGATTTTTCAACTTATTAACTTAGCTGAGTAGTACACAATCTGCTTCTCTCGATATATTAGTGTTTGTGTGTTATATATCGTGTGTCTAATGCAAAATACCTATCATACATAACATACTGTATATCACATACCGGAATATTCTATGCCTACTATGAACATTAATATACGCCAAATCATGTGTCCGGTATCATGCCTACATGTATGACGTTTGCAGAAAAGAATCCTGTGAGAATCAGTTTAGTATTGAGCGACTTCAAATGGATTAAATGTGATGAAGCTTCATTTTTCCTGTCAAACTGATTAAACTGAGCAGAGCGGGGCACCCTCCAAAAATGGCGGCCCCACGGCTCGTCAGCGCCAATAGGCTGCAGCGGTCGATAGGGCATCTATTCTTTCTAATGTCTATGGTTTTAGATGTGGCAGGAAGGTGACCCCAGAGGATTCTCCACTCTTGGTCTAAGCCTATCTGAATCAAAAAAAGCCTTTGAATTTAGTCGACTGGGAATAAAAATGACACATTTTGATGGTTTGCCTATTTGTTGTTGGTTTATCACGTTCATTTTAACCTTAATAAAGACACGAGCATCGCCTATCGGCAGTACAAAGAAGAAGCAAGAGAACTCTATTACGAAATATGAAAATCTAAACTGCGTAAGATTTTGAAGTTTGTCAATTCAGACATTCTCCTTGTGATCTATGTCCAGGATTGTTGCTTGAGTAAAAATGTTGCCCATCTGCCGTGACATTGTTTTGCAATTCGGTGACCCGGATTCGAACCGGGGTTGCTGCGGCCACAACGCAGAGTACTAACCACTATACAATCATGGCGAGCTACGATGGACATGCTATGAAGAGCAGCGATTTAGATAGTGGACCTATCAGACTATATCAAGTTTTTATTTATGTGGCGAACATGAACAGCAATTTCGAATGAAATTCCTGCAGAATGTATTCGTTTATCATGTTAATTCCTTTGGGGTCACATCTAAAACCTTCAGGACAATGACGCCAAAGGACCAAGATTGTCCACTCATGGTCTGGATTGTAAAACCTTGGTCATTGCGGTATCTCCGTCGTAGCTTGCCTACGTAGTACGTACGTATCTCTCTAGAGACCAAATACTTTTGGTAATGTAATTGCAGCCAATTCGTTTTGGGTTGGAATGCATGCTTTTATTTTGAAAGACGATTACGAAAGTGATACCTGTTTTTTTTTATATAGCTTTTTCATGTGACAAGGACTGAGACGCACACTTCACACATGAGCATCACTTGCAAGTTTGATTTCTGTTTAGTTCTCTCCATGTTTGTTGGTTTGGATTGCAATTACAGTATTTAAGTTGAAGAGTGTTTGTGGAAGGAAGTTTATTTTGACCAAGATTGATCTTCAAAGAAAAGCTCCGCTATTGATGGAAAAGCAGGCTAAAGTGTTCTACGGTGTATAATTTAATAAACATCAGTATCAAGAACGGGAGCCTCGCAATCGATCAATGGGCGGCATAGTAGAACACTTTCTGCATCGGTGAAGGCTCTGAGATGAAGACGGACTAGCTGCAGGCCACGTGCGGTGGAAGAAAGTGCCACATTTCAAACTGTTCGTGTGAATCCAAGGTGCAAGTGGACAAGTGGACAAGGCTACACAAGCAAGCACGTTGAGAAGGACGTCTTGAGAGTAGCTTAAGTACTTGTTGACTGCCATTAAGCTTCTATCACGGGGACATTTCATCTGTGCTAATCCTTTCACCATCCACCAAGGTATTTAAAGTCTAGGATATTTTAAGTTTGACATCAAATTGGTGTTCAGTTTCATGCAAGTGAGTTTTTCATGTTTTGAGTTTTTCTAAACTTTGCCAAGATCACTTACAATGTGTTACTTGCCATTTATTACTCATTGATTTAAGTGTATTATTATGATATGACAGTGTTTGATGTGGATTTATGCAAAGGTTGAACTAGAGTAATCAAAAATGTATATTTACATTTAATTTCATCTTCAACATAATAGATAAGTTCTGATTTGCACATATAAGAGAACAAAACACATTTAATTCACATTTCAACCCATTTATCACCTTGTACATTTAATATGTCACAAACACAAGAAAATTCTTTTCTGTCAACTGAAGAGACCACCCACCCAGACCTTCAAAAATGTGGTGACGCAGAGCAAAGTACTCTATCACAGAAGGCTGACGCATGTGAGCAAGTGGAAGATGCTGTTCCAGATGCACAATCTCAGGCTGGTGCTGATGATGCACACCTGTCTGCAGAAACTAGAAAAAGTGGACGCGCACGAAAGCTCACTGAAAAAGGAAAAGCTCTGTTAGATGACAAGTTGACCCATCTAAATGTGAGTTTTGAAAGGATGTACAGGAGATGGAGGTATCACGTCAATGGCTTAAAACGGTCAATTAAGAATAATGATGCCGCTGACCTGATAAATGAAATCGCAAATACAATCAACACCATCCAAGTTGAGATTGACCATACTTACCTCGAAATAAGAGCCATTTCAAGTCCTGAACCTGACATTCGGAGAATGAATGACACATGTCAGGCATTCACTAGGATTGCAAATATAAAGGCCCAACACTTCTGCAGTGGTAATGATTCTGAAGACATATCTTGGCCTGATGCTAAGTCAGTGTTTGACAGCACAGTATCTAGTGTCAACTCAGCTCAAACTAGTAAGTCAAAAACTTTATCTGGAGTGTCCAGACACTCTTCCATCCTGTCCTTGAATGCAAAACAAGCTGCAGCTGAAGTTGCAGCCACACAAGAGGTGATGAAGATAATGAATGCACAACATCAACAAAAGGAAGAAATTCAAAGACTTGAGGTGGAAGATCAAATCTTAAAGGCTGAAAGAGAAGCTAAAGAAAGGGAAATTGAAGCAGAAAGTGCTAAAATAAGAGCTCAGTTTATAGCAGAAAGTGCTGATAGAACAATGAGGCTGGAAAAGAAAAGGAGAGAAGTGGAAAGGTTAGAGGAACTTAAAGGACATGTTGCAGCACAAGCGAGACTGCAAGTTTATTCAGAATCTCTTCATCCACCACTTGCACTTAACCCTTCAAGTGACCCATTTTTCCCTTCCCTTCAAGCACCCCAAGCCTCCCAAGCTCATCCAGCACAACAAGTCAAGCCGTCTCAAGTTCAAGCAACAACCCAAGTTCCTGCCACTCAAGCAGTCACCTTTTCGACTTCTCACGAAGCTTCCAATGACCTTGTGAGAACACTCGCTGATGCAATCACAGCTAATCGAGTCCCAATCCCAGAACCTGAGGTCTTCAAGGGAGATCCTCTGAAGTATAATGATTGGAAGCTTTCTTTCTGTACTCTGATTGAT
Organism: Neosalanx taihuensis; assembly: GCA_030340665.1. Taxonomy (NCBI): domain Eukaryota; kingdom Metazoa; phylum Chordata; class Actinopteri; order Osmeriformes; family Salangidae; genus Neosalanx; species Neosalanx taihuensis. The sequence goes on along the minus strand of JARGSH010000050.1, from coordinate 4,655,705 downwards.
CGCAAGAACCTCCCAACTCAAGAAAAGCTCTTCTTTCTACGCAAGTATGTTGGTGGCACAGCAAAGACAGCTATCGAAGGACATTTCCTTGTAGGAACAGAAACAGCTTATCGTGCCGCTTGGGACATACTTGAAGACAGATTTGGTAATCCATTCATAGTTGCCAAGGCATATCGTGACAAGATAAATAAATGGCATAAAATTGGCCCCAAAGACAGTGAAAGCCTTCGTGAGTTTGCAGATTTTCTAAGCAGTGTAGAATCAGCTATGCCATGTATTCAAGGTCTACAAACTCTCAATGACTGTGTGGAAAACCAAAGGATTACTGTCAAGCTACCGGATTGGTTGAGCTCACGTTGGAATAGAAAAGTCACGATGTATCAAGATGAACACAAAATGTTCCCTGACTTCAGATACTTTGTCAGATTTCTCAACATGGAGGCACGGATTGCATGCAATCCCATCACATCGTTATATGCAATAAAACCAACTGACCAAGAAAGATCGAAGCCGACAGAACGAAATAATAACTTAAGTGCCAAGACTTTCACCACTAATACAAGTGAGAAGACAAGCATCACATGCATTTTCTGCAAGAAGAAAGGCCATACTCTCCATAAGTGTCGTAAAATCATGGAAAAACCAGTTGAAGAAAGAGTTAAGTTTGTACAACTGGAGAAGTTATGTTTTGGCTGCCTTAAGAGCGGTCATAACTCCAAAGCTTGTACATCCAGAAGTGTCTGCGACTCATGTGCAAAACGTCATCCGACATGCCTACATCAAGATCGTGGGAAGAAAGACCAAGAACAAGAGGTGAGAAGCAAACAAGAAAGGTCAAATGACAAAAAAGGACACAAGATTCAAGAGTCTGAATCAATAGAAACACCACAAGCTACATCCAACAGAGTTGTTCAGGAGAAGAGTAGCACTTACACCTCATCTATTGTTCCAGTCTATGTCTCCACGACATCAAACCCAGACAAGGAAGTACTTGTGTATGCGTTACTTGATAGTCAGAGCGACACAACCTTCATCCTGAAGGAAGCAGTTGAAGCACTGTGTGCCAAGAAAGAGCCAGTAAAACTCAAGGTGTCCACGATAACATCGAAAACAAAAGTGGTGAATAGCCAAAAGGTGCAAGGACTACAGGTTAGAGGCATCACCTCTGACACTACAATCAAACTCCCAACAACCTTTACAAGGGATTATATACCAGCAAACAGGTCCCATATACCCACAAGAACAACAGCAAAGTCATGGCCTCACTTAGAACATTTGTCAGACGAAATGTCTCCCGAGCTCGACTGTGAAGTAGGATTGTTAATCGGCTATAACTGTCCCCAAGCCTTACTTCCCAGAGATGTCATCACTGGCAATGAGAACCAACCATACGCACAAAGGTCTGTGTTGGGTTGGAGCATTGTTGGCTACAGCAGCGCTGACATTGTTGATGATCATGAGGATGATATTGGTGTGAGCCACCGTATCATCATAAAGAAAGTTCTACCAGCCACTAAGCCCACTTCTGAGCTAAAGTCAGAGGTCTACTTTGTTTATAGAACTCAAGTGAAGGAAATTATCACTCCGGCCGATATACTCAAGGTCTTTGAGTCAGATTTCACTGAGAAATTCAATGAAGATGTTCCAATATCGCAAGAAGATATTAAGTTCTTGGCAAAGCTAAAAGAAGGCATCAAGCAAAAGCCAAATGGGCATTATGAAATGCCATTGCCTTTCAAGGAAGAAAGGCCAAGTCTTCCAAACAACAAAGTGTGTGCAAAACATCGACTCAGATGTCTGGAAAAACATCTGAAGAAAGATGATCAGTATCGCAAGGATTATGTGGCCTTTATGGAGGACATAATAGCAAGGGATGATGCTGAAAAGGTTCCAGAGACGGAGATACCCAATCAGACTACATGGTATATCCCTCACCATGGGGTTTACCATCCCCAAAAACCAGGAAAGATTCGCGTGGTGTTTGATTGCTCAGCAAAGTTTCAGAACACATCGCTGAATGAACATCTACTCACTGGACCAGACCTTACAAATACCCTTGTAGGGGTCTTGTGTCGCTTTCGTAAAGGACAATTAGCCATCATGTGCGATGTGGAACGGATGTTTCACCAATTTCATGTTGCACCAAGGGACCAAGACTACCTCCGATTTCTGTGGTGGGAAAGAGGTAATATGGAAGCTCCACCATCAGTGTTCCGCATGAAGGTTCACTTGTTTGGTGCTGCATCGTCACCTGGATGTGCGAACTTTGGGCTCAAGCACCTGGTTGCAGAAGGAGTAGGCAAGTTTAGTGAAGCTGCAGTGAGGTTCATACAGCGCCATTTCTACGTTGACGATGGATTAATAAGTTTGGACAGTGAAGCTGAAGCTATCCAGCTTGTTAGAGAGGCAAGAGACCTCTGCAGCACTGGTAAACTCCGCTTACACAAATTCATTACCAACAACACGAAGGTGCTTGCCACGATTCCAAAGCAAGAACGTGCCGAAGGTGGTTGAAGTCTTCCAAGGAGCTGACGGAAGGGTCGAAAACTCAAACTGTTACTTAGAGACACAACACAAGACAGTAAAGGCACTCACGTAAATACACCTGTTTACTTAGAAAGGCCCATACACAAAACAGTACTATTGCTTGAGGCTGAATAGGTAGTTAAGCTCTCCAATTAGATTGTTTTTGGTGTATTTGTTTATTTACATCAATATCTTTAAAAGTCATGTTAACAATGTCTATCTTCATTGTAAATCACACATTGTGTGATGGTGGGAGTGTAATTGCAGCCAATTCGTTTTGGGTTGGAATGCATGCTTTTATTTTGAAAGACGATTACGAAAGTGATACCTGTTTTTTTTTATATAGCTTTTTCATGTGACAAGGACTGAGACGCACACTTCACACATGAGCATCACTTGCAAGTTCGATTTCTGTTTAGTTCTCTCCATGTTTGTTGGTTTGGATTGCAATTACAGTATTTAAGTTGAAGAGTGTTTGTGGAAGGAAGTTTATTTTGACCAAGATTGATCTTCAAAGAAAAGCTCCGCTATTGATGGAAAAGCAGGCTAAAGTGTTCTACGGTGTATAATTTAATAAACATCAGTATCAAGAACGGGAGCCTCGCAATCGATCAATGGGCGGCATAGGTAATATAGTGTACATCATGCTGGGATGTGATCGCCTTCATGGTATGGCAGGTTAAAATATGGGAACATACATATACATATTTTTTCCATCCAATAAGATTGTTTTTCTCTGAAAACCGTTTTTTTCTGAATACTGTACATACTGTGTATGTTCTGAGTATACAATGAAAAATATAGTCTGTTGTAATAACTGTTTTGCACTTCTGGTTGGATGCTGTGGAAGAAATTGGATTTCCTCTGTACTTATATTAATCACTACTGAACACACCTTCTATGAAGACTGCTGTAACGTCATTACCGCCTGACTGTCACTATCTATGTTTACATTCTTGTGCCCTATAAAAGAATGCTCTCTTGCCTTTGTCCGGGAGAGGGCCATGATTGAGACCTAAGCTTTGTACTGTCTTCATTTTGTTGCCAGAGGTCTGGTCATTTCTCTCCCAATCTGCAGGTTGTTAAATACGTATTTAATCCAGAACTCAACTGAACTGTCACTCCGTTTATGAAGAGACGGACAAAACACTTTCTTCAACAATGCTAACTGTATTTCGTTACCCTGTACTTGTACCTGTGTAATGACACTACAGTTGAATCCAATCTAATCTAAAAACTGTGTGTCTGAGCAAGGTTTAGAGGTTAGGTGTGAAAGGCTTAACAGGATGGTAGAGCGTCTGAGCAAGGTTTAGAGTTGTGAAAGGCTTAACAGAATGGCAGAGCGTCTGAGCATGGTGTAGAGGTTAGAGTGCTTGTTTAGTGATAGAGAGGACCCAGGTTCAAACCCAGACAAGCTGTATGTCTTCCATACTGGTGTGATCAGAGCGGTTGACTCTCAAATCATAGTCATCTGTTTATACCATACCACACACCAACAGGAACTGACAGAGATACAGACCCCAGCAGAGGTGTCTGGTCCAGATCATCCCCAACATTATTACTGTGAACACACTAATCTGCTTTTACATTTTTTTATTTAGCAGACTCTTTTATCCAAAGCGACTACAAACTAGAAACTGCTTACACTGAAATATCTTCTGCTTTTTATTTTAGGGATATATTTTCAGTGTTCGGTAAATGTAATATTGACAGATATACACTAAATCATTAGTTGTAAACTTCGTTGCGAGTGGGATTCGATACGAGGTCTCCATTTTTTCCATTACACCCATAGACGTCTCTCCACTGCGGGCGGGGATACTAACCACTATACCAACGACAACAGCTGCAGTTTTCCATTGGAGATCACCATCAACTCAAGGGCCCTGGATGGAAGGTATCCACGTGGCAGATGGGGCTGGGAAACATGTCGATGATTTTCTTCATCTGGCTGTCCTCAAAAAGTTGAAACTCGTCAAAAGGTACAGAAAGGTAAAGAAAATAGTTTTGCAGGATTAAAATGCACCTTAATGGAGAATGCGGGCATCGATCCCGCTGCCTCTCGCATGCTAAGCAAGCGCTCTACCACTTGAGCTAATTCCCCATTGGTGATTCACTTGATGGGGAACTTGTCATTGACTGCATGAGGACCCAAAAGGTACATATTTGATCACAAACTTTCGCTAAGGATGGTGTAGTCGTCACCTTTCATGCCAATGCGCTTCTTGTCAACATTGATGCAGAAATAATCTAGTTTTGCAGGATGAAAATGTACCTGAAGGGAGAATGCGTGCAAGGATCCCGCTGCATCTCGCATGCAAAGCAAGCACTCTACTACTTCAGCTAAGTCCCCATTGGTGATTCAGTTAATGGGGAACTTGTCATCGTCTGCATGACATTTACATTTTACATTTAGCAGACGCTTTTATCCAAAGCGAGAGAGAGTTTTACAAAGAGCATCAGTCATTGAGCATAGCAACGTGATAGACCCTGAAGACAGTGGATTAGATCGTGAATCATACATCATGAGAACCAATAAGTGCCAAGGGAAGAACTATAAATGCATAACACAACGATTGTGAACATAAAGCAAGAGATACAACAACATGAGGACCCAAAACGTACATATTTCATCACAAACGTTTGCTAAGGCTGGTGTAGTCTTCACCTTTCATGCCAATGCGCTTCTTGTCAACGTTGATGCAGAAAGAAACTAGTTTTGCAGGATGAAAATGTACCTGAATGGAGAATGCGGGCATCTATCCCACTGCCTCTCACATGCGAAGCGAGCGCTCTACCACTTGAGCTAATCTCCCACGTCTCAGGACAAATGGTGGCTTGAAAGAATTAAAATGGTTTCTGTCTTGTACGACAGTCATACATGCTCGTTTGAGAACATTGTTCGACCACCGACACAGGTCCCACCGAGATTTGATCTCGGATCACTGGATTCAGAGCGCTGACCGTTACACCATGGAACCACAGCCACCTGGGCTGGTGGAAATCCCCGTTACAGACACTGTGCATCAGTTTGGCTCTTGGTTCAATTTGGCACGTCTCCATCCTCTTGCCTAGGCGTAACGGTGAGAGCGACTCATGTCACGTGACTTCATAGATACCCTATATGGTTGTGTTGGTGGTTCAGTGATAGAGTTCTCGCCTGCCACGCGGGAGGCCGGAGTTCGATTCCCAGCCAATGCATGGCTCTTGCGGTCAACATCCTTGTCTTTGAGTTGGTTTGACTGTGTGGTAAACTTTTTGAGGCCATCCAGATGAGGAAAACATTGACATGTTGCCCAGCCCCGATGGAAAACTCCAGCTAGCATCGTGTACTCGTTAGTATAGTGGTTAGTATCCTCGCCTGTCGAGCGGGAGAGCAAGGTTCAATTCCCTGACGGGGAGAAAGGACTGATTTTGCCCACCCGCTTCGCCATCACAGCCTTCGCATCGCTACTTGGATGACTAAGGAGATACCTTCACTCTTCACATAGTTGTCTGGTGAATCCTGATACTTGTGATTATGACTCAATAAAAAGAGAGGCAGCGGGATCGATGCCCGCATTCTCCATCATGTTTTTCCCAGGAAGATTTGTCTCAAACCAGCATGTATGACTGTGGTACAAGACAGAAACCATTTGAACTCTTTCAAGGCACCCTTTGTCCTGAGATGTGGGGAATTAGCTCAAGTGGTAGAGCGCTCACTTCGCATGTGAGAGGCAGCGGGATCGATGCCCGCATTCTCTATTCAGGTACATTTTCATCCTGCAAAACTAGTTTCTTTCTGCATAAACGTTGACATGGCTGAATCCATTTTCATTCTTTCAAGAAACTATGAAACTAGGAGGGTTAAGAAGTGGGGGATTAGCTCAAGTGGTAGAGCGCTTCCTTTGCATGCGAGTTGCAGCGGGATCGATGCCTGCATTCTCCCTTCAGGTACATTTTCATCCTGCAAAACGAGTTTCTTTCCCCATCAACGTTGTCCTCAACTTTTTGAGGACAGCCAGATGAGGAAAAACATCGACATGTTGCCCAGCCCCATCTGCCACGTGGATTCCCGCCTTCCATCCAGGGCCCTTGAGTTGATGGTGATCTCCAATGGGAAACTGCAGCTGTTGTCGTTGGTATAGGTTAGTATCCCCGCCCGCGGGAGACCAGGGTTCAGTTCCCTGACAGGGAGAAGGGACTGTTTTTGCCCCTTTTGGTTCTCACCCACTTCGCCATCACAGCGCTACTCGGATGACTGAGGACATACCTTCACTCGTCACATAGTTGTATGGTGAATCCTGATACTTGTGATAATGACTCTATAAAAAGTGATGCATCCTCGACCACTGACCCAGGTTCCACCGAGATTTGAAGTCGGATCACTGGATTCAGAGCTTAGAGTGCTGACCGTTACACCATGGAACCACAGCCACCTAGCCTGGTGGAAATCCTCGTTACAGACTGTTACTACCCGGCTCAAGGAAGCAACAAATAACCGTCAAAACAAGTTTTAAGGTGTAAGAAGAGTGGGTTTACTGTAACCAAGGCTTTAACCAAAAGGTGAATGGGAGCCATGCTGCTGGCCCTGGCTGGGGAGAGGGAGTCCATTAAGCTTCCAGCTTAAATAGGCAGCTCAGGTGGCAGTCAACGAGGTGAGGGAGGGGCTGAAGGAGCACTGCAAAACAAGGCACAGATCTGGCACATAACACCTCCCCCCTTAAAACGGTTGCTAGGCAACCTAACAATCCCCAGAATAGACTGTAACTGAAATAGTGCTACTGCATGTGACATTTACAACCTTGAGAATGGGGGGTCTGCAGGCACATCGACATCAATCCAGATGTGGATGGCAAAAGAGGCAGGGATGTCTTCCACTGGAGACCGAGGACACAGGATGTCATTCATGACCTTGAGAGAGCATCAGCAAGCACGTTGTCTCTTCCTCGGATGTGCTTAACGTCCAGGTTAAAGCCCTGCAGGTACAAACTCCATCGCATTAGCCGGTGATTGGAGTTCCTCAGTCTGCTGATGAACCCGAGTGGGTTATGATCGGTGTAGACCACCAGGACATCCTGAAGCAGGGCAGCACCAACCCCAGCATCGCTAGCATCGACAGCTAGTTTAAATGGCCGGCCAAAGTCAGGGGCAGCCAGTACTGGAGCACTAGCCAAAAGGGCCTTCAGATTCTCAAATGCCAACTGACACAACTCTGTCCAAACAAAATGGACCTTTGGGCTAAGTAAGCTAGTCAAGGGGGCAGCCACGGTAGCAAAGTTCTTGCAAAAACTCCGATAATAACCTGCCATACCAAGAAAACGTTTCAGCTCACGCCGAGAAGTAGGAACACTGAAACAGCGAATGGCCTCTACCTTAGCGCCGATAGGACAGACTTCCCCCCGCCCAACAACCTTCCCCAGGTAGGTCACAGTGGCCTGTCCAAACTCACACTTGGCAAGGTTCACAGTCAAATTGGCAGCAGCCAGCCTACCAAACACTTCCTCCACCTGAGCTATGTGCCGAGCCCAGGTGGAGCTATAAATAACAATGTCGTCAAGGTAAGCTTCACAATCTGCAACCCCTTTCAACACCAGGTTAACAAGACGCTGGAATGTGGCAGGTGCATTTTGCATTCCGAAAGCCATAACTGTATACTGACAGAAGTCATCTGGAGTCACAAAAGCAGAGATTTCACGAGCTCTCTGAGTGAGAGGGACCTGCCAGTATCCTTTGAGGAGGTCTAGCTTGGTGACGAAAGCAGCAGACCCTACTCTGTCAATGCAATCATCTAGACGGGGAAGAGGATAGCAATCCGGCTTTGTGACAGAATTGACCTTGCGAAGATCAGTACAAAAACGAGGTGTGCGATCTGACTTATCAATTTAGTCAGTTGGCATAATTACAATTTGACAAAAGCAGAATGACGTTTCTGCCCAGTTTTGAACCAGGGACCATCCGTGTGTCAGGCGAACGTAATAACTACTGTTCCAAAATGGTGGCGATTCGTAAAATAAAACTTGTGTGAAAGTAAAATTAGCGCGAAAGGTTTGTGAACGTGGCTATGGCTCTTGATGATGGTTTTAATGTGTGTAATACAATAAAATCTGCTCAAAATTTCCATATCAGCGCATCTTGCTCCTTCCGAAGCTGCGAATGCGCCGCAAGATGGTTGGGCTCGTTGGGAGACGGCTTGCTCCTAGGTGGCATCTTCGATGTGTCTGCAGATTATTTCATCAGATTTTCCCTTGGTGTGAGTTGCGTCAAGCTTGTACTTACAAGATCTGAAACAAACATGAAAAAGCTCTCGTCCTTGGGTGGGCTCGAACCACCATCCTTTCAGTTAACAGCCGAACGCGCTAACCAATTGCGCCACAAAGACCATACAACTACTAACTCCATACGATCCACTTTTGAAAGCAAGTAGCGCAAGCGTGGCCTATAAGACAAGTATGAGCTGGCAGCGGCGATGACTCAAAAACGGCATCTGGAATATGAGAAGAAAAGGCTGATGTTTGGCTTTTTCTATATTGGGAAAAGTGATTTTGTCCTCTTTAGTGTAGCGGTTAGTATCCCCGCCTCGGATTACTGGATTCAGAGCCCAGAGTGCTGACCGTTACACCATGGAACCACAGCCACCTAGACTGGCGGAAATCCTTATTACAGACATGGCGCATCAGTTTGGCTTTTGGTGTGATTTGGCACGTCTCCCTACCCTCCCCTAGGCATGACGGCGAGAGCGGCTTATGTCACATGACACCAGGGTTCAATTCCCTGACAGGGAGAAGGGACAGTTTTTGCCCCTTTTGGTTCCCACCCGCTTCGCCATCACAGCGCTCCTCGGATGAGTGAGGACATACCTTCACTCTTCACATAGTTGTATGGTGAATCCTAATACTTGTCATTATGAGGCCCGGGTTCGATTCCCAGCCAATGCATGGCTCTTGCGGTCGACATCCTAGTCTTTGAGGTGGTTTGACCGCGTGGTGAACTTTTTGAAGACAGCCAGATGTGGAAGAACTTTGACATGTTGACCAGACCAGGGTTCAATTCCCTGACGGGGGGAAAGGACTATTTTGGTCGGTGGTCGAGGACGCATCACTTTATATCTCGTCATAATAACAAGTATCAGGATTCACCAAACAACTATGTGAAGAGTGAAGGTATGTCCTCAGTCATCCGAGTAGCGATGCGAAGGCTGTGATGGCGAAGCAGGAACCGAAAGAGGCAAAAACAGTCCCTTCTCCTCGTCAGGGATTTGAACCCTGGTCTCCTGCGTGACAGGCGGGGATACTAACCACTATTCTAACGAGGACACGACAATAGTTGCAGTTTTCCATCGGAGATCACCATCAACTCAAAGGCCCTGAATGGAAGGCGGGAATCCACATGGCAGATGGGGCTGGGCAACATGTCGATGTTTTTTCTCATCTGGATGTCCTCAAAAAGTTTACCACACGGTCAAACCAACTCAAAGACAAGGATGTCGACCGCAAAAGCCATGCATTGGCCAGGAATCGAACCGGGGCCTCCCGCATGGCCGGCGAGAATTCTAACACTGAACCACCAATGCAACTGTATACGTTGTCTATGAGGTCACGTGACACGAGTCGCTCTCACCGTTACGCCTAGGCGAGAGGATGGAGACGTGCCAAATTGCACAAAGAGCCAAACTGATGCGCAGTGTCTGTAACGGGGATTTCCACCAGTCTATGTGGCTGTGGTTCCATGGTGTAACGGTCAGCACTCTGGGCTCTGAATCCAGCGATCCAAGTTCAAATCTCGAGGGAAACTGGGTCGGTGGCCGAGGACGCATCACTTTTTATCTAGTCATAATCACAAGTATCAGGATTCACCATACAACTATGTGAAGAGTGAAGGTATGTCCTCAGTCATCCGAGTAGCGATGCGAAGCCTGTGATGGCGAAGCAGGAACCGAAAGAGGCAAAAACAGACCCTTCTCCTCGTCAGGGAATTGAACCCTGGCATCCCGCGTGACAGGCGGGGATACTAACCACTATACTAACGAGGACACGACAATAGTTGCAGTTTTCCATCGGAGATCACCATCAACTCAAGGGCCCTGAATGGAAGGCGGGAATCCACGTGGTAGATGGGGCTGGCCAACATGTCAATGTTTTTCCACATCTGAGGGGTATTGCACAAAAGTAGAATCAAGAAATCCAGGATAACTGATCAAGCGCGGCTTTATCTAGTCTGGTCGGCGCATCCTGGCTTAATCGGTTGCACGTTTCCCAAACCAGGATGAAAAGGCGCCGCTATGTCAAGCCAGGTGTTGGTAGTCGGGATAAATGCCTTTTTACAGCATTTTTTTATAGACCTCGCGATCGTTCACAGAATCAACGATCAGAACATGGACAAGAGTTGCGCAACATATTTCACAGCCGCAGAACAACAGCTCCTGATGGAGTTCTATGAGGAGGAGAAGGATAGTTGTTAGCTGGAGACGACAGGGGACAGGGCTTTTTAAAATGACTATCTTAGAGTTTCCCTTTGTTGGAACAGATTTATGTTCCAACTAGGGCTGCCACAAACAATTATTTTGATAGTCGACTAATCACCTCTTGTAGGAAAGTAAGCATTTCTACATGGCTTGGAGAAAGGCTTGCTCTCTTTTAAGAGCAGATGTTTCCTGCTGCAGAGAAAATCCGCTCCGATGGGGTGGAGGTTGCAGGGAGGCAAAGAAACATTTTAGATATTTTTGACACTGAAACGTAACTATGAGTAAGTAGCAAGAAAGCTAACTGTTTACCCTAATATTGGCAGCTAACTAGCTGGTTAACTCCATCCAAAATTAGATGTTTTCTTTTCAGATGCTCATAGATAGCCGTTGTGCTTCCATGAAATACAAGTTCAGCTTTGCAACTGTTGCACTGCACGCTTTTCTCGCCACTTAAAAAAAAATGCTCCCACACTTTGGAGCTTCGTTGCCGGCTAGCCACGATACTGTTATAGATACATTTATCGTAAAGTCGAGCCTGATGCCGATTATCACTACTGTGCAACTGCGTAGGTGTGTGGGTGTGTGTTAGAGAAAGAACTACTAAATTAGTTTTTGTTCGATTTTTTCGTTTTGGCCCTGAATGGAAGACATGAATCCACGTGGCAGGTAGGGCAGCATTTCGTGGCGCATATTCTTTGAGGGTGGCACACAATGCTCATCTACTTGACAGACATATTTTCCCTTGTTTCCCAAACACCCAAGTTGCAAAAAAAGCACGCGAGCCAGCCAGGAGTCGAACCTAGAATCTTCTGATCCGTAGTCAGACGCGTTATCCATTGCGCCACTGGCCCACGTGTCAGTGTTGTCACCCAGTCTCATTATCTGAAGGTCGTGAGTTTGAACCTCACACGGGTCAGTTGTATTTTTTTATGTTTTAATAACCGAAATAGCATCCGTTTCCAAATGAAAGGGGTCATTTGACAGGCGTTCAAAGGTCTCCATCTGCGTCTGGAGAGGGACTGCAGACGCTGCACCGGAGCGGTACTAAAAAAAGCCTTGGTGACCAAGAGCTTGGAGAATGCGGGCATCGAACCCGCTACTTGTCGCATGCTAAGCGAGTGCTCTACCATTTGAGCTAATTCCCCTTGCTGACTCTACCACTTCGTAGTCTGGCCAAGACTGAAAGCCCAAGAGACCGTAAAGGTCAAAAGTCTCATAGCAGAGGATGGTTTCGATCCATCGACCTCTGGGTTATGGGCCCAGCACGCTCCCGCTGCGCCACTCTGTGTCCCCCTACAGGGCCTGGATAGCTCAGTTGGCAGAGCATCAGACTTTTAATCTGAGGGTCCAGGGTTCAAGTCCCTGTTCGGGCGATGTTTGTTCAAACCTTTTTGAGGCGCTTGCTGAGGGGCTCTGTGTTTGTCACACCAAAAAGCTTCACCTGGAGGACGACACAGCAGCCTTTTACCTGAGCGTTCGGAGTTCCTGGTTCCTTCCAAGCAACAGGTCACAATGACATGGAATCATAAAGAGCCATTTAAACACCGACAACAGCTTGAGGGTTGAAAACCTCTACCATAGAGAGTTTTCCCTGACCAGGAATCGAACCCGGGCCGCGGCGGAAGCGCCGAAACCTAGCCACTAGACCACAGTACCGCAGTAGGCAGCGCGTCAGTCTCATAATCTGAAGGTTGTGAGTTTGAGCCTCACACAGGGCCGTTGTCTTTTTTAGATTTTTTTAATAACCAAAATAGCATCCGTTTCCAAATGAAAGGGTCGTTTGACAGGTGTTCAAAGGGCTCCATCTGCGTCTGGAGAGGTTGGCTCGGCAGCTCTGGCCTGTCAACAAAGCAGCTCTGGCCCGGTAGCAGAGCAGGTGTGGCCGGTTAGCTCAGTTGCTCAGGGTGTGGTGCTAATAACGCCAAGGTTGTTGGTTCGATACCCACACGGGACAAATACCTTCTTTAACTGTCCTTTCCTGGTGGATTTAGACAATATGTGGTGAGGCTTTCAAATGCTTCATCAGGGCTTTTGGTCAGCCCGTGAGGTTTGCAATTAGCTGTCTGCTTGAGAAGGGGTGACTGGTCCAGGCTGAGACAATTGCGACGCTGGACCTGGTGCGCAAGCCTGTCTCATTGAAACAACCGAACGACTGGACAAACCTGTCCTTTCTCCAGAGCCCTGGTGCCAGATTCAGCTTCAATATGTTTTTCATAGAATGTGGGTTAATGGACAAGGCAGATGATCTTGTGGGTTCCAACGACCCCTGAGACAACGCAAGTGTAGGGCAAAAGACAGTGCAAGCAGTAAAGGTCAGGAGAGCGTGGGGGTGCAAAAAATCATAGCAGAGGATGGTTTCGATCCATCGACCTCTGGGTTATGGGCCCAGCACGCTTCCGCTGCGCCACTCTGCTGCCTGTCAGCCCAGATGGGACTTGAACCTACAATCCCTGGCTTAGGAGGCCAGTACCTTATCCATTAGGCCACTGGGGCTGGAGGTTGTCACTACTCCGCTCCACTGGGTGTTAGGAGGGGTGGAGCAATGCAGCTGAATCTATGGCGCAGGCTGCAGTGCGTGTTTGTGAGTTTGAGCCTCTCACGGGGCAGGGTTGTGAATGTTGGTGTACTAGATAAGATAAGGTAATCCTTTATTTGTTCCGCAGGGTGGTCATTGCAGTTTGCAACAGCAGCAGGGAACACTACAGCCCTCAGAGTAACAGTTTAAAACAGTCAAGAATACAACTGACCTGTGTGAGGTTCAAATTCACAACCTTCAGATTATGAGACTGACACGCTGCCTACTGCGCCAACAAGGGCACCTCCCCCCAGGCAGTTTGGCTGAAGCACGTGAGCCTGACAAAATGACAACAACAAAAAGACAAACCTTCCTGTTACCTGTGGGATAGGAGAGTGTGAGCAAATACCCTCTTCTCTCAAGTATTGTGGGTTTAACTCCAAGCTCAGTCAGCGAGCAGTGAAGCGAAAGGATGGTGGTTCGAGTCTGTCTTTGTTTCTGATGTGGGTCCTGCCCTGTGCGAAAAGGACCTGTACCGACCATCAGAGTGGAAGTAGGTGGAGCATCTCTTCCTTGTGTTCCTCGTGTAGGGACCGTGGCTTAGTTGGTCAAAGTGCCTGTTTAGTAAACAGGAGATCCTGAGTTCAAATCTAAGCGGTGCCTTTATTTTGGTCTCCCAGGAGTTTCTCTTCCTGGGCACTTTAGCCCTGGAGCTAAGCAGCAGACAGCAATTTGCAAACCTTACGGGTTTACCAAAAGCCCTGATGAAGCATTTGAAAGCCTCACCACATATTGTCTAAATCAAACAGGAAATGACATCTAAAGAAGGTCTTTGGCCCGTGTGGGGATCGTAAAAGTGCTGATCGAACATAACAAAAACGTTTTTCGATGGTTTTTCGTTTTTCGATTTTTATTCATCTTCCTCCTCTGCACTAAAGCCAAGTTGCTTTATTTTACTTCCTTCTGCGTACTGAAACCACTGAAAACAAAACCACTGTCACTTTTTCTTTCTCTTATTGGTTTCTCACGATATATGTTTCATAACCTGTAAACCCACTATGCTTGGGGACTGTAAGCGTAACCCTGCTATGATCAGTGACCGATGCTCTTTTGTAATGCTCTCTCTTGTAAGGCACTTTGGATACAAGTGTCTGCTGAATGAATAAATGTATAAATGTAAATGTAATGCGCAACTGCGCAACTGCTAAAGTCGGTTCAGTCTCCCTTGTGCTGAAACCACAAGTCACTTATTCATCTTCCTGAGGACTGAAGAAAAATTAATAGAAAAGCCGCATCTCTGTATTTAGCCGCATGGTTCAAAACGTGGGAAAAAGTAGCGGCTTATAGTCCGGAAAATACGGTAACCAATCGATCCATACATAAGGCGCTTCGTATTATCAGGCGCACTGTCGTTTTTTGAGAAAATTAAAGGCTTTTAAGTGCGCCTTAGAGTATTAATATTAATGTTTCATTGATTTTTCAACTTATTAATATAGCTGAGTAGTACACAATCTGCTTCTCTATCATATATTAGTGTTTGTGTGTTATATATCGTGTGTCTAATGCAAAATACCTATCATACATAACATACTGTATATCACATACCGGAATATTCTATTACTGTTATGCCTACTATGAACATTAATATACGCCAAATCATGTGTCCGGTATCATGCCTACATGTATGACGTTTGCAGAAAAGAATGCTGTGAGAATCAGTTTAGTATTGAGCGACTTCAAATGGATTAAATGTGATGAAGCTTCATTTCTCCTGTCAAACAGATTAAACTGAGCAGAGCGGGGCACCCTCCAAAAATGGCGGCCCCACGGCTCGTCAGCGCCAATAGGCTGCAGCGGTCGATAGGGCATCTATTCTTTCTAATGTCTATGGTTTTAGATGGGGCAGGAAGGTGACCCCCAGAGGATTCTCCACTCTTGGTCTAAGCCAGTGTTTCTCAACGGGGGCGGTACCGCACCCCAGGGGGCGTTCAGAGAGCGTCGGGGGGCGCTGGGAACAATATTTTTAAAAGGGGGGCGTTGAGGTGCGGTTGGGGGGCGTTTGTCTGTGTCTGTTTTTTAATGCCAGTTTTTTAATGCCAGTTTAGTGTAACCGACACCTACTCCTTTTTGGGGCTCACACTGGCATACTAGCTTATAACAATATGGTAACACAGCCAATAATTTTTTTCAAATGTACTACATAAACATGCTACATGAATCGGCATAATACTTAAGAAGTAACAACTATAAATTAAGTAATTTTCTGCGGTCTCATAGGATCTAGGACATAGGATAGAGCAAGCCAGTGGACAACCTCCACTGCAGAGCGTTAAACAGAGGCATCTTTTGAGATGGCTTGGATTTTGGTGCGGGCCAAAAACACCGTTCTCAGACTCATAAATAGTAAAAGACTGCTTTTCGTATTCCATTTTATACATACTACAATGTATTGTGTGTTGTATTGTTTTAGTGCTGTGATTTTTGTATTATACTTGTGTACATAATACATAAGAATAAAACACATAAGTTTGTTTTCAAACAGTTGTTTTAAAATGTATTTATAATAATTATTGTATATATTGTTAGAAGAAAAAGTTGTTATGGGGGGGGGGGGGGGGGGCGTCGGTCGGACCTGGAAAATGGAGAGGGGGGCACTGGCCTAAAAGAGGTTGAGAACCACTGGTCTACGCCTATCTGAATCAAAAAAAGCCTTTGAATTTAGTCAACTGGGAATAAAAATGACACATTTTGATGGTTTGCCTATTTGTTGTTGGTTTATCACGTTCATTTTAACCTTAATAAAGACACAAGCATCGCCTATCGGCAGTACAAAGACGAAGCAAGAGAACTCTAGAGACAATTCCTTGGAAACCCATTACATGGGAGATGGGAGATGGGTATGGTGGACTTTATGGGCTCCCTGAGGTGAACCAGGTGCTTCCCCCGATGCCCTCTAAGGCCTGGATGTCTTCCAGGCCCAGTGCCCTGCACCACCAGGCCCTGCGAGACCTTCTGCATGGACTGATGGCACTCCTGGGCTTCCAGGACTCCCCCTCATCCTCCAGCGCCCCCACCTCCTCGCAGCTAGATGCCAGCCTACTTTCGGAAGTGGGTTGGATTCTCCGGACCGAGAACTGGGTGAGGTTCGTCCGGCAGCACCAGCCCCAGAGCCAGGCCTTCAGCGGGACAGACGCCCAGGAGGCCATGGTGAAGACAGCCTACACCATGCTGTCACTCAAAAATGACAGCAGCAGGGCCCTGATCAACGCCGCTCGCCGTGGAGAAAGAACAGCTATATCCAGCCTGGCCGAGACCATCGCAGAGGTCATCTGCCATCAAGTCGAGGACTGCCGGATTTCTTTGTTGACTGTGAGTCCTCCAGTTACAAACGCTGTTTGTATTGATTCTGTTGCTGGAGACGACAGGGAACAGGGCATTCTTAAATTATTATTTTAGAGTTTCTCTTCCTTGGAACAGATTTTATGTTCCAACCGAGGGGGGCTGGTGCTTTCTTGGTGTGTAAGGCTGTGTCAGTTGCCCTTTTTTGGTCTGCTAAGTTGCTGCACTTGATCGGTGTGGGCCTCTTCCTTGATATTGCTGTAACTGTTAACTGCTCTTGCCACTCTAATATCTCCTCTCCTCTCTCTCTCTGTCTTCCCTCCATACCTCCCTTTGGTGTGGGGGGTCTGAGCTCTAAGCACATGCGTAGTCGTCGGCCTATGTTGGACCTGGTGCCAGTGTACATCGTTCTGAGATGCTCTACCCACCCTGGATCTGATTGCCAGTTGGATGTTGGTCTCCCTGATGGACAGTGAGCCAGTTCCCGGTCCCTTTCCTCATCCTCCTGCCTGTGATGCTGCATCAATCATGGGCATAAGCCCTGTGGCTACCTAAACTGACTTTGTGCTACCTCAGACCCAAGAGCATTGGGTTTTGATGTTTCAACTGCCAATTCACTCTTTCTAGAGATATGACTGTTTAGCCTGTGTTCTGCTCCACTCTTTCAACAACCGTCCCTGGAGGAGGGGATACCTCACTGAATTGATTCTTCCAAGGTTTCTTAAATGTTTTCTCCCTAGTGAGTTTTTCCTGGAGTTTTTCCTTGTCTTCCTTAAGGATTGAGGTTGGTTGAGGGGCAGTTCTATGGGCACATGTGAAACCCTTTGTGACATTGATTGTAAAAAGGGCTATACAAGCTGATTAATAGGCTTTAAAAATTGGAGCTTCGATGTTGGTCATTTAAAACAAGTTGTCCGCGTGGCCTAATGGATAAGGCATCTGACTTCGAATCAGAAGATTAAGGGTTCGAGTCCCTTCGTGGTTATTGTCAGCCTGATGTCGGCGAGTTGCAACTGTGGTTGATAACATTTTATAATAATGTCATTGGCCTGACAGATCAGTTTGTTGAATCAAAAACAAATTAAACTATATACGAGGAAGATCTGGAATATCATATGAAGATCTGGATAATTTAAATAAGACTAAAAGATGGCTTGGAAAAATGACCTAACAGACTTCAAGCCTTTTGAATGCCAGGAGTTCAAGTCATATGACTTAGAAACTAGCATTGATCCCAATGGATATTTCTCAGAGAATTTACATTTGGACTGTCGATATTACTCCGAAGATGACATTAAAGCATCAACTGAACAGTTATCCATGATCCACTTTAACAGCAGGAGCCTCTACAAAAACATGCCCAAAATGAAGGATTACTTAAAGAACTTCATGTTCAAATTCAGTGTAGTAGCAGTTTCAGAGACTTGGTTATGTGACGATAAAGAGCTGGACAATGAATTAGAAGGATATGAGCTCTTTAATCAAAATAGGAAAAATAAAAAGGGAGGAGGGGTTGCCCTCTTTATAAAAAGTGGTATCAAATGTAATATAATTGAAGAAATGACCATGTCTGTTGATGAATTGTTTGAGTGTGTTACTGTTGAAATTGAGAATGAAGTACTAAAAGGAAGTACAATAATTAGCTGTATATACAGGACTCCAGGATCATGCATTTATGAATTTAATAAGAAAATCTCTGAGTTATATTCCAAACAAAAAAGTAAGGGCCTTTTGGTATGCGGGGATTTTAATATTGATTTGTTGAAATCATGTGAACACACAAAAACAGCAGATTTTGTAGATAGTATGTTTAGTTTGGGTTTGTATCCTTTAATATCAAAACCTAGTAGAATAATTAAAGATAGCGCTACTTTGATTGATAATATTTTTGTTAACATAATAGATAGAAAGGTTAATAGTGGATTATTATTGTCAGATATAAGTGATCATCTGCCGGTTTTTGTGACGTTTGACGTTAAGTTAAAGACAAAAAAATCACTTGCACATAAATTACAGAGAATGAGACAGCCAGAGGCAATTGAGGCTCTTAAAGCCGAATTTAGTAATCATGACTGGAACAAGGTCTATGTTGAAGATGTAAATGATTCTTATAATGCATTTCTTGACACATTTATGGCACTTTATGATTATTATTGTCCAGTGAGGGAAGTTGAATATAAAAGTAGACAAAATCCATGGATGACAAGTGGCCTTGAAAAATCATGTCGAAAGAAAAATCAGCTATACAAAAAATTCATAAAACATTGTCAAGTTCTTCCCTTTTTAGTGCAGTCTCCACTTGAAGGAGTTGGAATCTATCACAGAGTAGCTGGGCTTCACTCAAATAACCACACTTTTTCTCTTCCTTTTTATCTTCCTTTATTTTCCGATTTCAAGGTTTCAGGTAGGTTGTTTGGGTAGTAGGTAGCTAATTAGCTAGTTAGTTAGGTGAAAAACCTTGTGAAACAATAAACAAGAAAAAGGTTGTTTTTACAATGTCTGGACAATATACATTTTTAACAAATAGTACCTTTTCCTCTTAAATTAAACAAGGTGCAACATAAATTATCCCACTGTCTCATTATCAATGTATTCAGGGATTTTCTTAACTTAATATTACAGACTTTAAACATTCTATATTTTTACTTATATTTAAATAATGTCACCATAATAATACAATATCATAATAATTTTAACTTACTTATCTGTAATTTATAAGCTCAGTAACAATCATGTTCTTAGCTTAAACAATCATGACATCATTTAACTATGAATGTGAATCAAACATTATCACAGACTGGCATTTATAGGGTTAACCACGGCACTGCCGGTTCGGCCCCGTGGCTAACACTAGCAGCTCTCGCCTGCACAAACATTTCACTTTAATTGTCCACAGTCTCTCCTGATGGGCTCGGTGTCTTACCGGCTGCCTCTCTGGCGTTTGTAGACTCGTTTGCACGGGATCATATATTTTTTGAACTGAGCGCTGCTCCAGTCGCGTCTTGTTCCTTCACTTCATTCAGTAGTTGTTGGGTGCCGCCTCTTTTATAGTCCGTGCGGCAACTCGGACTGCCGAAAGGTTCCTTCCCAGCTTGCGACATGAGTTTATTAATTACTTCTTTAGTTTGACTTCACACCTCCCACTCGATCTTCGCCTGGAAAGGTGTGAAGATCGACAGCTTCAAAGGCAAACTTGGTTCTCCTTTCCCTGCTGCTTTTAGCTTTCTGTCTGTTCCTCCGCAGGTAATAGGACAACGAGCCGCCTGACGTCCCTGTGAAGGACGGTGGCTTGGATCTTTTCCCTTCTGATTTCAGGAATTGACTTGCGTTTCAGAGCTCTCGTGACAGGGACACAGTAGCTTGGGAAAACTCTTACATTTACATCCCTTACAACGCCTTTACCATCTGGAGTCGTGCTGATGACTCTGCCCAGCTTGAACTGCCCTCGTAGTGCATTTTGGTCACACAGCCACACAACATCTCCAATGGCAACATTCCTTTGTCCAGTATGCCACTTGCTTCGGACAAATAAGTTTGGACCAGCGAGTTGGCTCCAGCTCCTCCAGAACTTGGTCACCTCCGACTGCATAGCTCTCAGTCTTTTGTACGGGTAGTTGTGAAAGTCGAAGGTTTTCAAGTCCCCACTTTGAGAGGCCCGGCCTAGTAGGAGAGTGTTGGGTGTGACATACTGAATGCAGTCTTCTCGACTTTGTATTCTTGCGTCAATTGGGCGCTCATTTGCCAGGTTGGCTGCGATGTAAAGAGTTGTCTGGAACTCACTGTAGCTTAGTGAAGCCTCATTCCCAAGATTCTGGAATGCCCTCTTTACAATTCGCACAGCAGCTTCTGCAGCACCATTCCTGTGTGGCGAATCGGCTGGAAGGATTTTCCACTGCCACTCAGTTCCATTCCTTGCTGCCATTTCCTCCAGGTGTGCTTTGTCTAGGTCCAAAAACCTGTAGAGTTCCTCAAGGACTGGTTTCGCTCCAATAAAATTGGTGCCTGGGTCCGACCACATCTTTCTTGGATGACCTCTGATTGCTGTGAACCTTTGATAAGCCATTAGGAAACTTTCAGTTGACAGGGTGTTTGCCAGCTCGGTGTGAATGGCTCTGCTTGCCATGCAGCAAAAGACAACTCCCCAAACCTTTAGTGTCACTCTTTTCTTGACGTCATCTTTAACTTGGTAAGGGCCAAAGAGGTCAACTGATGTGAATTCAAATGGTGCAGCAGGTTCAGTCCTTTCTGGCGGCAAGTCAGCCATTATTTGTTGACAAGTCTTTGCTTTTGCTTTCCTGCAGACCATGCAACCATCAACAACTTTTTGTGCAATCCTCCTCCCTTTAATGACCCACGCCTTCCTCCTCATCTTTAGGAGGGTTCCAGCCACTCCCTCATGACCTTCATTGTGGGCCTCTCGAGCTATCAGCTTGGACACCCAGGCGTCATAGGGTAAGAGGGGAATGCTAACTTGAGCTTCGTTGAAGCTTTGCACTCTGCCTCCACAGACCAGTAGCCCAGTGTCTCTGTCTTTGTGGACCACAAGCCTGTCTAACGTGGTGCCAGGGAAGGTTGTGTTTCCTTGTGCTGCAAGGAAAATGTCTCTCAGGGCATCCTCTCGTTCCCTTACAGAGATGACTCCTGTGGAGGAGATTGCCTCCCACTTTGGACTCTTCACAGCTTGACTTTGTTTGCCAAACTGTTTTGCCGCTCTCCAGATCCATGCAACTGTCTTTACCAGACGGCTCAGAGTGCTGTATCTCCTGACATCCACCAGTGTTTGGATTGCTGACCCTGCAGCTGGCCTTCTGTGCTCTGTTTGTGCCTCCTGTTTCAGTTTGTGTTCCACTTGCTGCTTCTTAGCCTGAGCCCTGGTCAGAGCGGCAACAAATGCTTTCTTTTGAAGTTTGGCGACGTTCTCCCTGGCAGTGGCTGCGAGTTCTTTGGCTGATGTGATTGGCCACTCCTCCACTGGCAAGCTTAGAAACTGGGGACCTTTTTGCCACTCTGAGCCCTCATCGAGGTCTTGATGGCTGGCTCCTCTTGTTATAACGTCGGCAATGTTTTGTGGGCCAGGAATCCACCACCAGTCCTGGACCCGTGTGTTGCTTTGAATCTCCCCGATCCTATTTGCAAAGAATGTCTGATAGCCATAGCTTTCCCGCTGTATTGCACCAAGGATGGTCTGGCTATCAACAAAATGGTACCACCTTTGAACCTGGATTCGGCTGTGCAGTTCAAAGTACTTTTTTAGCCTTGAGGCAAACACTGCTCCACACATTTCTGCTTTGACAGCATCCCCTCCTTGATCCAATGGAGTAAGTTTTGCTTTGGACTCCACCAGCCGGATGACCGGGCCCTGGTCTGAACTCCATCGGAGGTACATCACCGCTCCATAAGCATGCTCGCTACCATCAGAGAGTGTGATCGCCAGGGGACCATCAGTAAAGCTTGGGGGAGTCAGTGCTCTGGTAAACTTGACTTTGGCAAGTTGGCCGTACTCCTCAAAGAGCTTTATTGCATCCTCCCTGAGTGCATCTGAGAGCGCTGTATCCCATGAGTCCTTCACAGGTGCACTTCCACCCTTTGCTTCCTGGAATGCCCTCCGTACCAGGATAGCTCCCTTCTGCTTGACGGGAGTTACCAGGCCGATTGGATCATACAGCCCTGACACTTGGCTCAGCAGTGCTCGCCGAGTCAGGGGGTTGGGCGTTTGGGCTCTTATTTGCTCCTGCAGAAGGTCTTGGCCGAGTCTCATCTTTTTCTTCCTCCTTGAGAAGTTTATTCCCACCATGACATGGAGTTTGTCCTCTTCTACCATGTATCCAAGGCCGAGTGCCTTATTGTCCTCGTCTCGCATCTGGTTGGGTAAGACCATGGTCTCTCCCACAGCCTTTTCCAGCTTGTCACTGCACTCTTTCCTCCCACTTTGCTCAGAATAGACCCAAGGTTTGAGCTCGAACCCTCCAGCTTTCAGAATCTGTTGCACATTCGCTGTGATGGTTTTCAGCTGGTTTAAATCATTGTGGGACGTGAGAATGTCATCAACGTAGCTGTCTTCTTGGATAACCTGCCGTTCCTCTTTGAGGTGAGTGAAAGGTGGGAGGTTGGCAGTTTCACGCATTGCAAGCTGTGCGATGCATCCTGCTGGCTTGTCCCCGATGTTTACCCTGGTGATTGCATACTCCCCCAGCTCTTCGTCCTCTGAATCACGCCAAAGGAATCTATGCAGGTGCATCTCCTTTTCTTCCAGCCAGACTGAGTTGTACATCTTTTTTATGTCCCCCAGAGCAGCATGCACTCCACCCCTGAATCTCAGAAGAACTGCACGAATCTGGTTAAGGACATCTGGGCCTTTCATCAGTAGGTCGTTCAGGCTCACACCTCTGAACTTTTGACTACTGTTCCAAACAAGTCTCACAGGGGTTGTGACTGAGTGGGGGTTTGGAGCAATGAGGTGACTCACATACCATACTGGTCCATGCCAGCTGATCACTGTCTCTCTGGATAACTTGGCTGCAGCTTTTCGATGTATCATGTCATGGACTCGAGCAGTATAGGCGACTTTCCATTCAGGTTCTTTTGCCAGTTGCTTTTCCGTCCTGAGGAATGTGGCCTCCACAATCCTTTTATTGTTCGGCAGGGAGTCTGGGTCCTCCACCCATGGATATCTGGCATGCCAGTGTGGTTCTTTGCTGTGGGCGTCTCCTGTGACGTAGGTAAGACCATCTTTCACCACTTGGAGTTCTCGCTCCTCAGCAAGAGTCATTTCTTTGCCACCCGGCTGACAGTTCCCACAGCGGCAGCCTCCACACTTTGGCTCACATCCTGCACCAATGCTGTCCCATCTCCACCACTTTAGAAAGTCTTGGTTGGTGGCCGAAGTGCTTGATTCACAGAGCTGGATGGTGCCTTGATTTTTTGCCAGCGGACGCTCTGGGACCATGCTGGTGAGCTGTTCCTCATATCTTGCAGCCGCTGCTCTCATCGACCTTGCGAAGTGTGTCTTGGACATGTGGGCTGACACGGTGAGTTCTTCAAAGAGTTCAGGATGCGTTCCTCCCACTGTTCTCCCCAGTGGACCGTCCCACAGCACAAGGTCTCCAACAGCTCTGATCCTCTGTGGCGCTAGCTGACCTTCTTTGTGGCTAATGAGCAGACTTATTTCTTTAGGTCTCCGGAGATCATCCAGCTGTACATCTGGGAAGAATCTCTGGAGTTGCTTTGGTGCCACATGTTTGTGTATCTCTGCAATGCTGTCAAGTCCATAACACACCAATTGGTGGGCTCTGAGAGTGCCTTTTGGTGTCTTCACTCTGATCTTGAGGAGGTATCGTTTTGTCTCTACACAAACCTCCATGCCCCCAACTCCATGGACGACAAGTGTGACTTTTTCATTTCTTAGGTTTAGCCTGCTTGCAGTCTTGTGGGTTATGTAATTGGTGTCAGAAGCCAAATCGATTAATGTTCCAATTTTCTGCCCAGCGTTTGCTGTGACCTCAACAAGCATCATCAGTACTGGCAGCTCTTGAAGTCCGCTTTCCCCTAAAAGGCTTGGTTGGTCTTTGACAGTATTGAAAACTCTGGATGCAGTGTTGGAAAACACATTTCGGCATTGGTTTGCCAATTCAGGTGAGAGTTTCCCGAAGAAATCCTCCTGCTCCTCTGTGTACTTCCTCCTGCCTTTATCCCCTTCCGGACCGAACCTGCTCCTCTTCTGACCCTTGCTGCCTTTCTTTGCCTCAGCATTGGGGCACAGATAGAAGTGGTGCTCAGGAGTATCTGCATCCCTGCAGTCCTGGTTTCTGCACAGGAATCCAGGTTTGCACTGTGAGCCATCGCCATGAACCTCCAAACATCTCTTGCATGCTCCCAAACTTTTTACTGCAGCTCTCTTCTCTGCTAGTTTTAGTGCTCGGAACTGTCTGCAAAAATAGATCTTCCTCTTGTGTTTCACATCACCGCAGACCACACACCCTTCTTGGTCGTTGCCTGATTTGGTTGACTTGGTTCTGGCATATCTTGGCTCCACCTTGGTTTCTCTCCTGCTTGGCTCTTCCTCCTTCAGTTGTTCAAGCTGTTCATATATGCTCTCCTGGTCTTTGAGGAATGCCAAGAGACTGTCAAACCGATTTCTTGATGTCACATCATTCCTTCTGTCAGCTGCATACACAAGCCATTCCTTCTTGAGTGTCTCCGGGAGTTTACTTTCAATGGACTTCGTCACAAGGGGATTTTTAATAGCACCTGTGTCTCCAAGGTCACTCAAATCTTGAAGTGCTTTTTCCACAGCTTGAATTAAGTCGACGATTTTCCGTGGCTGGTGACTTTTGACAGCTGGCATCTTCTGTATCTCCTCCACTATTTCTATGGCAATGGATGTTTGGTTGCCGTAGCGGTTCTCTAGCACACGGAAGATGTCATCAGACGTGTTGTAAGCCGTGAGCCGAAGGTCTCGTGTGATTTTATCCTCCAGGCTGTCTAGTAGCTGGACCTTTTTCACCTCTTTTGAGCCAGTTGGCTCCCCCTGACTCTGCAGCGCTTCCCAGTCCTTTTTCCACCTGTGAAAATCACGTTTGATGCCACCAAACTTGGGGAGGGCTGTTGGCTTTAACTTGATGGTTGGTACGCGATAATTAGATGTAGCTCCCACCTGGACTTGTCTTTCAATATCCTCCTTTATGGTTGCTTGTATGAAGTCAGCCTTTCTGGAGACCATCAAGGGGACGTGAAGTTCGAGCCCTCTCACATGACTCTGTAGGTCCTCTTGAGCCTCTGGTGGGGCCCACTGTTTCCACCGGCCATACGTGTCCTTTGCTGTCACTACCAACCCTTTAAGCTGGTCCAGCATGAATTCATACGCTTCCTGGTTAATGTTCGGTTGCACAGCAGCAACGCGGTCGCATGTGGCCTCTGCTGCTTGTAGTGCTATAGACATTTCACTCCTTCCAAAACTGACCCAAAGAGTCTCCTGGATCAACCTCTTGACCTCCCTCAGCTTCTCTTGGCACTCATTTGTAGTTTTTTCCAGGTCGGCTTTTTGCTGCTGAGTTAACGTGGCTTCATCCGTTTCCAGCTCTGCTTCGAGATCTGCAATAAAGCCAGCTTCCAGCTCATCATTTGCCTCCATGACTTTCTCTCCTACTGCCTTGAGTTTGCTGAAACTGTCCTTGAGTTCTTCTTCAGACATATCTGTATATGACCGGGTTATACTGTTGACCAGACGTGAAAACACTCTTTTGGCTGTCGTTCTTTCAAGTTTCAATTGTTCAACTGATTTCCCAACTTCTTGACTAGCCATGTTTACTTTTATTTTAAGGTTCTTTAACTGTGAATTTGAAAAGTGGTGGGGGTAGGTGCAACTCTCCAATGGTCCTTTACTGTTGCTTATGGTGCTTTAATGTTGCTTCATGCTCCACTTCTCTTGCTTCCAGGATTCCAGGTTTTGCTCCTGCTGTTCCAGCTTTAAGCTCCTGTACTTTTCCTGGCCAGCTTTATGGTACTGGCGGTTTTTCACTGTCAAGTTCTTCCCTTTTTAGTGCAGTCTCCACTTGAAGGAGTTGGAATCTATCACAGAGTAGCTGGGCTTCACTCAAATAACCACACTTTTTCTCTTCCTTTTTATCTTCCTTTATTTTCCGATTTCAAGGTTTCAGGTAGGTTGTTTGGGTAGTAGGTAGCTAATTAGCTAGTTAGTTAGGTGAAAAACCTTGTGAAACAATAAACAAGAAAAAGGTTGTTTTTACAATGTCTGGACAATATACATTTTTAACAAATAGTACCTTTTCCTCTTAAATTAAACAAGGTGCAACATAAATTATCCCACTGTCTCATTATCAATGTATTCAGGGATTTTCTTAACTTAATATTACAGACTTTAAACATTCTATATTTTTACTTATATTTAAATAATGTCACCATAATAATACAATATCATAATAATTTTAACTTACTTATCTGTAATTTATAAGCTCAGTAACAATCATGTTCTTAGCTTAAACAATCATGACATCATTTAACTATGAATGTGAATCAAACATTATCACAGACTGGCATTTATAGGGTTAACCACGGCACTGCCGGTTCGGCCCCGTGGCTAACACTAGCAGCTCTCGCCTGCACAAACATTTCACTTTAATTGTCCACAGTCTCTCCTGATGGGCTCGGTGTCTTACCGGCTGCCTCTCTGGCGTTTGTAGACTCGTTTGCACGGGATCATATATTTTTTGAACTGAGCGCTGCTCCAGTCGCGTCTTGTTCCTTCACTTCATTCAGTAGTTGTTGGGTGCCGCCTCTTTTATAGTCCGTGCGGCAACTCGGACTGCCGAAAGGTTCCTTCCCAGCTTGCGACATGAGTTTATTAATTACTTCTTTAGTTTGACTTCACAAACATCCTATAAAGGAAAACGAAGAACGGTACAAGCAGTACAGAAATAGATTGACAACCATTATAAGAGAACAGAAGCAGAATTATTATAGTATGCAATTACAAAAGTACAAAACAAACATCAAGGCAACCTGGAATGTAATTAAGGAAGTCATTGACCAGCATCACTCCAGACAATCAGTAACACAGATAATGAAAAATGATGGTAGAGTAACTGATCATGCACAAGAAATTGCAAATAAATTCAATACTTTCTTTACTAATGTGGGCCCGGACTTAGCTAAACAAATACAACAAACACACCTTGGAGATAAAAAATTGGACATTGACATTAATCAAAATTCAATGTTCGTCGGGGCAGTTTGCGAGAGTGACATATTAGAGGTTGTCAGACACTGTAAAAGTAAGACATCTACAGATTGTAACAATATTGACATGTTAGTGATCAAGGAGGTGATAAATTGTTTGGTTAAGCCTTTGACTCACATTTGTAACAGATCTTTTGCAATGGGAATATTTCCTGAGAAAATTAAGCTGGCCAAAGTGCTCCCAATATATAAAGGTGGTGAAAAGCAACTACTAACTAACTACAGGCCTATCTCATTATTGGATCAATTTTCAAAAATACTAGAGAAACAGTTTGTTAAACAACTGGACAGTTTTCTCGAAAAATACAGTATATTATGTGACCAACAATATGGGTTTCGTGGGAAAAGATCAACATCCCTGGCAGTGATGGATTTTGTGGAGAATGTTACATCAGCCCTTGACAACAAAGACAATACAATAGGTATATTCATAGATCTGCGTAAAGCATTTGACACTATTGATCATAATCGACTATTACAAAAGTGTGATTGTTACGGGATCAGAGGTGTGGGTAACAGTTGGATAAAGAGCTACTTGATTAATAGACTCCAATATGTAGACATCAATGGAACCATCTCACAACAAAATACATTATCCTGTGGTATACCACAAGGCTCTGTTTTGGGGCCAAAATTATTTATTCTTTATTTGAACGATATTTGTAGAGTATCTAAAATATTGAAGATGGTCATCTTTGCAGATGATACTACTTTATTTTGTTCAGGACATGATATTAAGCAGTTAATCTCACAAGTTGAGACAGAGTTAATACTATTTAAAAAATGGTTTGATCTGAATAAGTTATCGCTGAATGTAAATAAAACCAAATTTATGATTTTTTGGGGTATGGTAAGGCAAATTCAAATGTAAAATTGTGTTGGAATGGTTCTGACATAGAACGAGTTTACGAGACCAGGTTCCTGGGAGTGATTATTGACCATCAGATTTGCTGGAAACCACATATACAGTACATCAAGAGTAAAATATCTAAAACAGTTGGTATACTTTATAAAACAAAACCGTTTTTAAATAAGAAATGTCTGCATATATTATATTCATCACTTGTGCATCCTTATCTATTTTATTGCTCAGAAATCTGGGGAAATGCCTGTAAAACATACTTAGATGCAATAATTAAACTTCAAAAAAGGGCAATAAGAATAATTAATAAAGCTGGATTTCGTGACCCCACCAGTAAACTTTTTATAAAATCAAATATATTAAGGTTTACGGACATAGTTAAGTTAAAAATATTGGAAATTTTGTTTCGTGCTGTGAGAAATGACCTTCCCATAGGGATTCAGTCCTTTTTCAAATTAAGAAACACCTACTATAACCTCCGAGGTTTACTCCAGTTTGAAATAAAAAAGGTAAGAATCAATCCTAGGCAAAGATGTGTGTCTGTTTTAGGAATCAAACTCTGGAATGATCTCAGTGATGAATTTAAGTTAATACATACTCTGTCAAAATTCAAAAAAACTTTAAAACATGAAATTATTAACACTTACAAATTGCTATTATAAACTACAGGACCATGAACGACGGAAAATATTTATGCTTTTGGGACGATAATGAATAATAATGCATATCTTTATGTTGTTGTTTTGAGTATTGATTTATGTAGTATGTCAGGATGGGCTTATATAAGCAAGCTGCTTCAGCCCATTCCTTTTTGGTTGCAACCATACATTAACAAAAGTAATTTATGTATGTATATATGTAAATATACAAAAATTAATATATGTTAAGTCTGTATATATGTGTATGTATATATATGTATTTGTATAATGGTATTTGTATGGACAACCAAATAAACGTATTCATTCATTCATTCATTCATTCTGTGAGATCGGTCACATTTACTGACTTGATCTCAACGCCGCAAAGGGAGAGGGCCATCAGAAAGAGAGCGAAGCCACCATCATATAACCTCACAAGTGAGCAACACATTGAATATATTACAACAAAAAAGTCATCCAGCAAGAAACCAGCCAAGCAAGCCAGCAAGTACCCGGGCGGCAAGCAACCAAAAGCGGAAAAAAAGCAGGGCAAGAGAAGCAAATCACCTTGCAAAGTCTGCAAAACCCACTATGGTGACCCAAATGACCCTAAGGCTACTGAGGAATGGGTAAAATGTGATCCATGTTCTGCCTGGTTTCATGAGAGCTGTGAAGAGAATGGTATCTGTGATGACGATGGTTTCATTTGCAAAGACTGTGTTTGAAAAATGTTTTCATCACACACAAACATTTCAGTTAACAATTTTGAATCAAGTGTGAATGTGTGTATTTGTACATTTCGTTCTAAATGTGTTCACACACACACACACACACACACACACAAACAAACACACACACCACTGACATCACTTTACTAATCTATGCTATTCCAAAATGAACTTTTTTTAATTGAACATTTGAATATAAGTGTTTGCACCCAAAATGAGGTTTTCTTTTAATGGCACATATGAATATGTTTGTTTAATGCAGTTTAAATGTTATGTGGCTGTATAAGCAACTGTGTTTTAAAATTAAAATTGATGATAAATTACTATTTCCCTTTGCAGTTTCACTGGCCCATTTAACCTGAACAGCTGGCCCATTTTACCTGAAACTGCTCGTGCAAAAAAAGTTGGCACAGCTGATGTTTCAAGAACTGTAGGGCCGAAATAATTATATTAAATTACATAATTTCAACACAAACATTTAAAAAACAGTCATAAGTAATCATAAAAACACATGGAAAAGGCATATATGTTGTTGTATTATTGTCCCAAACGATTTACCAAAAAGTGGCCCATTTTACCTGATATCACCCTATCTCAAGCAATGACAATGTATTTAGAATGTGTTACTGCCGACTGGTCCCAAACTGGTAGACCATTTTTTATTTATTTCATATTTGTGTCCTTTCACAGCATCTGATGAAGAAGAGGAGGACACCTGCATTGGTAATTACTCCTTTATTTTTGATTTCAATGCTATAAATAACATTCAATTGTTAAGTGTATGTTATTAGGGCCACAGGGCAATCACACAGGTAAGATACACATGCGTGCACATGTGTGCACTCCTCTCCTGCATTCCTACAAACACCAGCCTCCAGGTATATTAATGTGATTACAGTTAAAAAGACCTCTATCAGCTCTGTCTCTCCTCCTCATCTCTGCCTGGCAGGAGCCCCCCATAGCCCTATTTACATTTACATTACATTTACATTTATTCATTTTGCATACGCTTTTATCCAAAGCGACTTACAAGAGAGAGCTTTTACAAAGAGCATCAGTCATTGAGCAAAGCAACGTGATAGACCCCGAACACAGTCGGTTTTTTAGATCGTGAATCATACATCATGAGAACCAATAAGTGCCAAAGGAAGAACTATAAATGCATAACACAACGATTATGAATATAAAGCAATAGATACAACACACAATACATTAGATCAGGTGAAATGACATACTATTGGTAAGTGCCATTAAATTCTCTAAATAGATGAGTTTTAAGCCTTCTTTTGAAGGTTAGAAGGCAGTCCGTGCTGCTGATGGAGGTCGAGAGTTGATTCCACCATTGGGGAGCCAGGCAGTGGAAGAGTTTGTGTTGCGCTCTGGCGCTCTTGAGGGGGGGTACCACTAGACGGTTGTCATCAGATGACCGTAGGTGGCGGGTGGGGATATAGGGCTGGAGGAGAGAGTTGATATAGGTCGGGGCGTCCCGTTTACCGCCCGGAAGGTCAGTACCAGGGTCTTGAATCTGATGCGGGCCATGACGGGAAGCCAGTGGAGGGCGATGAGGAGCGGGGTGACGTGACAGCATCTGGGTAGGTTGAAAACCAGACGAGCGGCTGCGACTGCGGCAATGTGAGCTGTGAGGGAGAGCTCGTCATCCAAGGTGACCCCCAGGTTCCTGGCGGAGGATGAAGGGGTCACTGTTGCAGATCCCATAATGATGGAGAGATCGTGGGTGATTGAGGGTTTGGCAGGGATGATGAGGAGTTCAGTTTTGGCGAGGTTCAGCTGGAGGTGATGTCTGGTCATCCAGGCTGAGATGTCAGAGAGGCAGGCCTCGATTCTGGTCGATATCCCTTGATCAGTTGGGGGAAAGGATAGATATAGCTGCGTGTCGTCAGCGTAGCAGTGATAGGAGAAGCCATGGGAGGCGATGATTGGCCCGAGTGAGGTGGTGTAAAGAGAGAATAGGAGTGGGCCAAGGAAGGAACCCTGTGGGACCCCAGTGGAGAGCAGGCAGGTGCCAGATGTTTTCCCTCCCCAGGAGACTTGATAGGATCTTCCTGTCAGGTATGATGAGATCCATTTAAGCGCAGTGCCAGTGATGCCCATCTCTTCGAGTGTGGCGAGCAGGATCTGGTGGTTGACTGTGTTGAATGCTGCGGAGAGGTCCAGCAGAATGACAACAGAAGACCTTGAGGCTGCTCTGGCAGACTGGAGGGCCGTGGTAACTGACAGGAGGGCAGTCTCATTATTATTTACATTGCTCAGAGGACATTTTCTAGTGTGTGTTTGTAATGTATCATAGACAAATGTTTATTTTTTCCCCTTTAATCCCCATAGATACCAACCTGATGCCGCCATTCCCAACTGCACCCACCAAACGGAAAAGAATTATGGTCAGTAGGATCAGTTTTTGAGATGATGATTAGGTACACAACACATGCATACATTACAAACACCAATTATAGGCTAAATTTATAATTCCTGAATTTATGCAAACCAGGCCACAGATGCGGCAATGGAACAGGCAGACTTCAGCCCTGGTGAGTAACTTATTTCTTTGCCTCCACACAATGGGTGAAAGTGTAACCGTATGAATGTAATGATCAGGTGTGTCTGAAAATTTCTGAATTTGAACATTCTGCTAAATCCCCTACAGATCTTTTTGCATAGATGTCCAGTCCTGGTAAGTAAAACCCTCTTTTCTTTTACCTCTACAAAATCAGAGGCCATTCTGGTTTAATTGTCAGACTTATTGTCAATTTTGTCATGACTCTATGTATACATTTGAAGTTGACCATTCAGAAACGGGACATCGTCGCGACCTTGATAGCATCATGGATGAACTTGAGTGTATTGCTTGAAGAATTTGAACAAAGTATGCCCAGTGACTGTGCATTACTTCATATAAATTCACCGTATTTCCCTTCGAATATTTTGTTTATTTGACTTCTGTCATCAGGATCCCCTGGAGAAGAAAAGTCTTTGGCGACTAGGGTGAGCCAAACGCCTACCCCCAGTAAGTACACACTAGCAGAAAATTGTTTTCTGTCTCATGTATGCTCTATCTAAAACTGTTGTTAAACTCCAGTAAGTGGCCAGCCACTCTGAATTGACACCTTCATAATGGTTTTTGAATTTGACAATAATCTTTTTATCAGGTACCTCTCAATATCAAAGCCCTGCTCCACTGGCCAGGCCCACAGAAAAGTCTAGTAAGTAGTAGCACATTAATGTTTTGTCTCATGTATGCTCTAACTGTACGTGGGCAACCACTCTGAATCGACACCATCATAATAGGTTTTGAATTTCTTATCAGGTACCTCTCGACTTGCAAGCCTGGTGCCACTGCCCAGGAAGTCTAAATGTAGTGAGTATGCATAAAAGAATTCTTGTCTGATGGTGCATGTTCAAGAAATATAATTGCTGATCTTTGTAGGAATATTAATAATTAGAATCTTTAACATTATCTCTTTCCAGGACCAAGGAAGATGCAGCATCCTAGTCATCGCCCAAGGTACAGTGTGAGGTTATGGCACAGCATATTATATCAACTAATCTCTGCCTATTCAGATCATATGATGTATGTGTAATCTACTGTTGGTGTTAGATTATCTGTAGGTAGTGGTGCTGAAATATCTTTTTTTAAGTGAAGCATGTCATTGGCAACATTTTCAGTACATCAGTAGAGATGTTTCTCATTTTGGATTTGTTTTCTTTTTTCTTAGACATGTAATTTAGATTAGATTTACTTGACATGTTTTGGCGGATTGCTTCTGCCTTCCTCAGTGTCACACATGTTGCAGTTTGACAGCTGATTTTTTTGTTCTGTGTGATACCCTAGCTCCAAAAGCAGATCACCGCTAGGTGCAGCAGATAAACCCAGGAGTAGCTCACCACAGTCTGCCGATGGGAGACTCCAACACCACACCAGCGATAGTGAGTTATAAAGGTCCTCTTATTATCGAAGTTAACAAAGTACGTAACCATGTGCATAATCAAAATACATTTGACTACATTCCACTTAGACATTCAGGCAGATTATCCAAAATTTATGAGAATTTATAAAATATATATCCACCTGATAAACTTTTTCATTTTACAGTTGGGGACACAACAATATCCCAGAGGCAGGCGTTTCCCTTGCAACCAGAGGGTAAATTTGAGAAGGTTCTAAACCTTCTTGTCGAGATGCAAGACGGGATAAGGTACATTAAACAAGCTGTGGACGACTTAAAGAAACACGCCTCTGTCATCGTCTGCCACCTCAGCCAGGGTAGAGACGATGGACACCATGGAGGACTTTAGAAGACAGGAACAGTGCCTTGCTGACACGGGGGGCCTTTGATGCACTTGTACGTTTTTGTTAAGATTAGGTAGATTGTAAAAGGCATGAAAATCATTCACCTTTCTATCGGAGGAGGGGGAAGGTCGGTCAGTCAAGTGGCATGTGATTAGGTTGTATATATGGAAGTAGTCTCTTGTAAGCTTGACCGATACTCCTTGAATTTCCTCTCAATGCATCAGAACGATGCTTTCAAAATACAAATACTGCTAGATTTTCTTTCGCCGCAGCTTGTCCCTAGACCCCTCGGAGAAGTCGTATCCTTTTCACCTTTTCCCACCCCTGACCCATTTTCATGCCCGTTATAAGAACACCACTCTACCCATTCTAATGTTGTCTTTGATACCTTGGGGAGTATTTATGTATACTTATGTATTCCAGGTCCTGCAACTGACAAGGATTGGGGGGAGGGACACAAGGGACTGTGTCCACCGAGTTCTTGACAGGTATTTTTCAACACAAATTTGGAATACATTTGTTTCTACTTGTGTGGTTATTGTATTTTTTCGATTTTAAAGGCAAAGCTACATGTAACCTGTTTGAGTTTATTATACATTATCCTTTACTTAAATTGTAGGCTCCTAACCAATGGACTGATGGTGCAGTTCAACATGAAAGGATAGGGGAAAAGTGACAAGGTGGCCTTCCAGAACACCCTATGTTATAGGGCTGTGTTGGGTAAGACCATTCAGTATTTCATGTTGTTGACAGCTGTCTTTTAATCCTTTAAATATGGCTAAACATGTTTGGTTATGAAATTGGTGTTTCAGAGAAATGATGAATAAGTATTTTTTATATTTTTCCTTTTAGATGCTGTCCTAAGGGCTGAGCCCCAAGCCACTGAGGTAGTCAAACAGTGCATCGGGGACCACCTGAAACATGCACCAGCACGGAGGGAGGCTGAGACACTTAGATTACATTTTTGTAATTGAATTCTACTTGCTTCTTATTCACTACTTATGTAATTACATGGTACAAGTAAAGGGTAACGAAATACAATTACCCTCCAACCAGAAGTGCAAAACACTTATTACAACGTAATATAATTGTATACTCAGAATATACACATTATGTTTATATGTTGTATAGTTCAAAGTTTATAGTTCAAAGTTTATAGTTGTTTTTAAAATAAAAATTCCACAGTTGTATACATGTTCTTTGTTTGCTCCATCTCACCCAGGATGTTTTTGTAGGGTACTGAATAAAACTGATGTCAGCTTTGGAAAAAAACTTAAGTGATTCATTGTTTTTTCATTCATTGCTAGATGATGATGTATTTAGGATGTCTTGTCTTGATATCCTATGGATGTTGGAACAGGGTTAATCAGGTGTTGTTCAAATGTAAGTAATTTGGATGGTTGGACGTGTAGACTTGAGGTACACAAGTTACATTCTGCACCTCCAGAAGACCTGATTTCGACATCGAAGTTTGACTGTATTTGCACGTCGTGTGAACGTCCAAACTGGAGGTCAGAAAGACGTCAGAAACGGACGTCGAAATGACGTCCGAAAAAGACGTAAAAAAAACCTTTCATCCAGCACCATCCTTCGACCTGATCTGGACGTTGCGAAATGACCTGGAATAGACGTCTTTTCAACAACTCATTGCGCAGTGGGTACTGTGTTCTGCTGTACTCTACTGTACTCTACTGTACTCTACTGTACTCTACTGTACTCTACTGTACTCTACTGTACTCTACTCTCCTCCTCATCTGCATTTCAAAAGATTTCAAAAGGACATTTTTCTTATATAGATGAAATCCTCTTCTTTGTTGGTTTCCAGTGCCCCAGTTCATTGTGTAACTTCCTGTTCCTGTGTGCCACCTCCACCAGGCGGCTTCTGTCTGGACACCTGATTATTCCAAGCGGAGAGAGAAAGCAGGACTGCAGCAGTCCTGTCAGATTCCTCCTCTATTACTATTACGGATCAAAACCAAGATTGGATTACGTGATCTGATCCGATTATGTAATCCGTTTTTTCTTTTGAAAAACACATTTTCAAGATTTGATCCAATCCGTTATCCAAAATCCTAGTGGATTACTTTTGAAAAACCGGGTCCAGAGCACCACATATCCCCATTTTAAGTCTCCCTGCACCCCACCACTAGACCCAAGAGGACCTCCACACCCATAGCCCCCCTCTCACTCACCACCAAGCCCCTCACACAGGTACACTTTAAAAAACACACCCACTCCCCAGCCAACACAGTCTTTCCCCATCAGGCCTAGACTGCACTCCCCAATATGCCCCCCCCACACTCCCCTCTCGGCCCTCTACTTACAGCAGACACACAACATCCCTCCTTTACCCACAGATGGCGCTGGTGAGGGGAGCCCATTAAAAAACAAGCCCCTTTCTGAGGAGGACATAATGATGAGATGGCTGACCAGGGACTGACCCCACATAGTACAGATGAATAATCTGTGGAATACGAAATGTTGTAAATCTCATGAAAACGCTTGGCTTGGGAGGTGATGAAGGTCAAATTAGTTGTCATATGGCACCCATCCCAGGGATTAGTGATAATTGACATTTGCCTAAATTGACACAAGTGAGAGTAGTTATGGCTGTAACTAGCTAGCATCAATCGCTACACATCGTGTGCAGATCAAGTGTTCAGTGACATCACAAGTGGGCGTGGCGAGCAGGCCAACGCCATCATAAAGCTAACTTGCTCCAGCTACAGTTTTTCAACACCAAAAGGTCCAAACTAGAGGTGTTCAGGGATTTGAGTAAGCAGAGATTAACAACAGCAGCTCTGGATAACACGCTCCAGGGTGAACTTCAACAGGTGGTGCAGGGGCAGGTGGTGAAGGAGTGTGTAGGCCGAGAAGAAGGGTTTTGGCGGGGTTGGCCTTTTCCTCTTTGTCCACCCATTTCCTGTTTTGTGATGTTTTTTATGTTTTGTTTTACCAGGCGGGTGTGGCGCTGCATGCACGATGCTTGTTCCCCTTTGTAAGACCTTTCAAACAAGGTGTCCTTTGTGTGCACCTTAGACCTGCACATTTTGACATAGAGAAAGTTGACTTTCTCCACCCCACTACACTGCCCTCATTTGACCAAATTAAAAGACCAAATGAAATTCAAGGACCACCCTCAATAAAAAAACAGGATACTAAGACAAGAGATAAAAAGTTTTTTTCAGCCCCCCCAAAAACAATACAACCATGAATAACAAGTGGTAGAAGTACTAAAATAAGTAGGAATGAGCTCCAAATGTTTCATCTCACGTAGGCTTCTTTAGAGGATTCGTGAATGACCTGAGTTAGACAGGAAGCTTCTATAAGGTTTTGAGAGGAGGGGCGCGGCCACTTCCTGTGAGCCCTGATTGGCTATTCCAAGTCTTTTACCCTCCCAATTATTGCTTTCCCACTGATTGGTTTGGTTTTATCGGCCATTTTCCAGCTTAAACAAATACAAAGACTAAAGTCTTTTAGTCATGCTACCACCAGAGTGAAAGCACCACCAGCATTCAAAAGTGACCAAAACATCAGCCAGGAAGCATAAGAACTGAGAAGTGCTCTGTGGTCATCATCTGCTGAACCACTCCTTTATTGGGTGTGTCTTGCTAATTGCCTATCATTTCCACCTGTTGTCTATTCCATTCGCACAACAGCATGTGAAATGTCAGTGTTGCTTCCTAAGTGGACAATTTGATTTCACAGAAGTGTGATTGACTTGGAGTTACATTGAGTTGTTTAAGTGTTCCCTTTATTTTTTTGAGCAGTGTATTTGTCTGCAGTTTACAAGTATGTACGTACGCCTATATAATTTTGGGATATTTTTGTATACCTTGGCAATAAAAAAAGACACTACCAGACATTGTTAAAGGTAGCTTTGATAAAGCATTAGATTTCAAAGAGTGTTTATTAAATGAAAAATTGTAACAAGAGATAAAAGCTGACTTTTCCTGTTAAGAGCACTGGTGGTGGTGTGCTTTGGACTCAGTAAAGGTGGGTTCTGTGGGGAGTCCAGCTCCTTCTCCAAGCCTGCCTTCTTTAGAAGCCAAACTAGATAACCTGTCTTACAAGCTGGACCAGCTTTTCCCTATGTGCACACGTAGCCGGGTATTTTTGAAAACGGAGACATTTCCCTTCGTTTGTACCCATCGTTTACACGCAAACAGTGAATTCTCCTCTGAAAACGAATCTTTCTAAAAACTCAGGCTAAAGCGGAGATTCTGGAAAACTGTGGATTTGCATTTGCGTGTAAACTGAGAAAACTGAGTTTTCGGGTTAGGGTTTCTGATTCTGATTGGCTTGCAGAGTGCCTACAACACACCGCCCTGGCTTGGCCTAGTTATGATGGCGCTAGATGGCATATTTATGCGGGTTGATGTAAACAAAAACTTTTTGGAAAACGAAGGGAGGGAAATATTCGTTTCTGAAAATACCCGGCTACGTGTGCATATAGGGTTTGTCAAGAGGAAATGGAAGCTGCCCCGTCTGCTCCACCTGCAGTCTGCACACCTCTAGATGGGAGGCAGCCGAGAAACGTCTTTCTGACCAGTCGAGACTTCTGGAGAGACTGGAGAAGAGAATTGACTTAATGCATAATTTCCTAGGTGAACGTGTCGAAGGTACAACCCTAACCCTCTTACAGGCAGGCATGACAGAAACCTCAGCTGTGACAATACTCTTCACCCCCAGGTTGGAAAGCCCTCCTCGCACCAGGCCACACGTAAAAGCCAAATACTGTGAAGATACATAGTTAGGGTTAGGTTAGGGGTATACGGGCTATAACCACGATCAGTCATCTGGGTTAGGGTTAATCATCTGCTCATTTTCTGGCTGTTGAGTATACAGACTAATTGGGACACCGCGGTTGCACTGGAGGTGGTCCCGTGATTGTCCGACCTTCCGTTCGTGAGCTACATCCGTTTCATAACCGGAAACGGCTGTATCTCCCGAACTGAAGGTCGTAGAAATATATATACATGTACAATATTGAAAAAAAAACAAATAGTGCTGGTTACTAATCTCACAAAAATATGGCCAAATTTTGGCAATCCTAAACGATGCATTATCTAACAAATTTGACCAAAGAAATAAATTCTATCCCGTATGTCTTCCGATGTTTTTAGATGACGACGTCCCTGATCCATTGTCTGGAAAGGTTTTAGTGAACCAATGAGGTCGATTGGTTTGTTTGGCACGATGGAGATGGCGGCATCATCGGTCAGTCTGGATGCAGTTTTTACTATTGAGGAAATGATGAGGGCGCTAAAAAACGCAAAATCAACTGCAAGGCTGTCTTTTGAGCTAGAAAAACAAGGTGTTTTATCCACTTCTCAGAGCGGATTTAGGAAAGCAAGGAACACAATGGATGAAGTGGTTAGACTTGAGAATGTTGTCAGGAAAGCTCAGGCAAATAAAGAATCTGTATTGGCTGTGTTCTTTGACATTGAAAAGGCGTATGACATGATGTGGAGAGAGGGTCTGTTAATCAAGCTACACAGACTGGGGGTTGGTGCCAGAGTTTTTAATTGGATCAGGGATTTCCTGTGTGGCAGAAGAATCCAGGTACAAGTTTTTTCTACGTTGTCTAGCCAGTATACAGTAGACAAGGGAACACCGCAAGGCAGTGCAAGTCCTTTGCTGTTCATCATTATGATTAATGATGTTTTTACTGCAGTCCCTGGGGGGATTGGCAGGTCACTTTTTGCAGATGATGGTGCACTGCGCAGCAGGGGAAGTAACATTGGCCATCTAGTGAGTAAAGTGCAAGATGCAATAAATTATGTGGTGGAGTGGGGATTTGATTGGGGTTTCCAGTTTTCAGTGGAAAAGACAAAATTGATGTTCTTTACTATCAGGAAAGTGAGTGAGGACATTGAGAGAGTGGGTTCTTTCAAGTTCTTGGGGGTTGTGTTTGATGCACAGTTCAGATGCGCCTTCTGTCTTCAAACGTTTGGATGTGTTACAGGCTCAGGCCCTGAGAGTTTGCTGTGGAGCTTTTAAAACGTCCCCAATAAATGCTTTGCAGGTGGAGATGGGAGAAATGCCTCTGACTTTGAGGAGGATGATAATTGCTATGAGTACAATGCCCCGTCCGATGTCGTCGACTTTAAAGCACCGGGCCATGAGGACCAAGTTGACAATTGGTTTGGTGAGGGTTAGGCCCTAACCCTAACCCTTGGGCACTCACTTTTCTAAAAATCATCCCCCTGTCCACCACCCTCTCCTACACACCCTTAACACCATCAGAAGACACATACACCCACCCCCACCTCTTTCCAGGCAAGGCAACACCCCAGTAGGCCAGTGCGAAACAAAGGCCTTCCAGTGCCCCCCCTACCCCAACCCTAACCCATCCCTAACCCTAACCCATCCCTAACCCCAACCCTAACCCTAACCTAACCCCTAACCCAGATTCAGAATACTTTATTAACCCTTTAGGTATGGAGCTATATTTATGCCAGAATCCTGAGCGAGCAAAGATAGATTCTGAGCACAGAAAAACATATTTTGCAAGCACATCAATTATATTTCAAAAACAAGCAATCAGAGACCTGGCAGAAGTACGTCCTGATTGGCTGTTTGCTCTCCAATGGGATCGCTGGTTACTGTAACCCGGAAAAAACAAAGGAGATCGCATCAGATGGGCTCGGACTGGATGAAGAGGACGTGTTTTAAAACAATTTTCGGTCAGTATTTATTATTATTATGATTATTGTCTGATGTTACAGAACTACCTTGTTAGTTTTTGTACT
The DNA here is from genome assembly GCA_030340665.1 of Neosalanx taihuensis. Taxonomy (NCBI): domain Eukaryota; kingdom Metazoa; phylum Chordata; class Actinopteri; order Osmeriformes; family Salangidae; genus Neosalanx; species Neosalanx taihuensis. The sequence goes on along the minus strand of JARGSH010000050.1, from coordinate 4,614,838 downwards.
ATAGTGTTGTAACGTTAGGGTCACGTTGTCTGGGCTTACGTTATATCCTCTAATTTTGAGACATTAGCTGTTGTGTGACTGATGAAGACTTTTCCTTTCTGTCCTGGGCACCCTTAGATAATGTCAGGTGAACAACAACAACAACCACATGTAAGTTTGTGTTGCCTTTGTTATAAACACAGTGTGTCATAAAACATTTGTAAAGTTATGTTTTCACGTTAGTTTTAACCATTGTAACTTTGCCAACTAGCAAAACTAGCACTTACAACAGGTGATTTCACTAATTAGCTCACCTCACTTGGCTGGGGAGTGCATGTCACATTTATACTTTTTACTTTGCTCACCTCTGCATATCTACATGACTGCATAATCATGTATTTTTTATTCGGAGACATATATGATTGAGTCCCTCTTCCTTGCTAATCTGGGCTCTTTCTGTCCAACAGGACTTGTTGAGACAGCAGTTGATGGAGGGACTTCTTACGAAACTGCAGTCTGCCATAAACCAGCAACCGCTAAATTTGGATTATTTGGAGTTCTTGACTCGCCATCAACTCATCCTCTTTGAATCATTCTCTGAACAGATAGGTGGTGTGTCAGAAATTACCGAAGCTCTACAAGACCTCCATCATGCTGTTCAGTGGGAAAACAATGTCAGCTCTATACCCATTGTGGAACTGGAGATGGAAATTGGTCCAGGTTCTGGTCACCCCAAAATTGTAGTAGAGAGAGAAAAACTGAAAAGTCTGCTGGACACACATCTGCCAGTCTCCTGCATTGCAAAATGCCTTGGTGTTTCAAGAAGAACGCTTTACAGAAGAATGCAAGAATTTGGCTTGTCTGTAAGAGGATCATACAGCACAGTGACTGATGAAGAGCTTGATAACATTATTTCAGCTATTAAAGGTCAGATGCCAAATGCTGGTTATCGAATGGTTCAAGGACATTTGGTTTCAATGGGGCTCCGCATTCAATGGTGGAGAATGATGGCCTCCATGCATCGTGTTGATGCTGCAGGGATCTTCTCACGGATCGTGGCACTAGGGTGTGTTGTGCGAAGAAGTTATGCTGTGTGAGGCCCTCTCTCTCTGGTCCACATTGCCACGAATCACAAAGTCATAAGGTAGTAAAATAGACTGTTTATGCAATTATCTACATACTGAATGTTGGAAGTAAGTGGCATATTATAAGGACAGTCATAGTTATATTCTTTTTTTCCTCTACTTTAACAGGTACAATATTGTGGTGTTCGGTGGAGTGGATGGTTATTCAAGGAAGGTAATTAATGTGTTCTTGTTCCTACAGCCATATGTTTGAGCTTAACTGTGCAGAATGATGTATGTGCAGTTTGTCAGTGGAAGGATGCTTTCAGATCTACTGACAGTGTTTCTCTGTGCTAATTGAAAATAAGATTTTCATGTAGGAATGTGAAGCCCCCATTTCACAAACAGTGACTGGCTTTTTTTCTGAAATGAAACATTTTCATAGATTGACTGATTGACAGCTTGCTATGGAGGAGTAGTGCCTCGTGTGTAGCTTACGAGGCACTAATTAGAACAAAAAATGCATTTTGTATGAAAATGTCAATATAAGCTTGCATTTCTTGCAAAGGTTAACAATTCAGATGCAGCTGGATGTATAGGTGTGTATTTCAGATCAAATTTATTTGAGTGACTGTGTGTAAAGGTGTAGGGTAGACCTATATTTCTTTTTATGGTATGATACCACACTACAAGATGTAAGCCATAAGTCTGATGGAATAGCTGAAAGCAGATGTAAAATTTTCCATGTGGTTTTATTGCAGATCATGTACTTAAATGCTGCAACAAATAACAAAGCAGCAACTGCATTCTCATTCTTCATGAGATCAACCCAGCTCCATGGCTTACCATCCAGGTATTCTGCCAAAACGAACACATACAGGGATAAATGGTTGTGTTTAAATTTCATATTTAAAAAAAGAAAACATGTAGAGCTTTAATTGTATCTCAAAGTTTAAGTAAACCTTGTTAAATTCATTGTTAAATTCATTATTAAAATGTTTTTTCATCTTAGGGTAAGAGGGGATCAGGGTGTCGAAAATGTGGACATTGCACGTTACATGTTTGCCACACGGGGAACAGGAAGAGCAAGCTTTATCTCTGGAAAGAGCGTACACAATCAGAGGTTAGTTGTTTGTACGTCTTACAATTTTTGAATACCTAATTATTGTAATTGTTGCAGTTTTGTTGTTCAATCAAAGCACAAATTGCAGTATAAATTGAAGTCAACCAATTCAAATATCATTTTAGAATAGAGCGACTTTGGCGTGACGTCTGGGTTGCAGTCACTAGCAAGTACCATGATGTCCTTCACTCTCTGGAGGAAGATGGTCTGCTCGATATCGCTGATGTGGTACACCTCTTTGGTGTGCACTACATCTTTGTCCCTCGACTCCGGGCTGATCTTGAGACCTTCATCAGAGCATGGAATAATCATCCTCTGCGGTCAGAAGGAGGTCCCACTCCCGAACAGCTGTGGTGTATGGGACATCTACAAGATCTGGACGAAGGGGAAAGACTTGAGGTACATCATTATAAAAGGATATAAAACATGCCAAAAAAGTGAGTTGGAGAAGTGTGTGGTAAGCTGATACCAATCTCATTTTCTGACAGACTTAGCAGAAGCAATTGGACTGTGGAACACACTGGCGAATATATTTCCTGACAACATGGTTATGATGTCTAATGATCTTGTCATTTGTGTAGACAATGCAGATAATTTTCACTAACAAACCATAATGCCTTTGTCGGTTACAATGAGTGAGAGGCACATGACATGTTTAAAATCCTTGGCAACAGTTCAATAATAGTAGTTTTAATTTCTATATTGAGTAAAAACAGAAACATTTTTATGGAACAGTTTATTTTTATAAACAAAATACACACAGCAGTGCAATATTTTTATAATAGTCTTGACATACTTTTTTGGTCTTTCTGGGTCTGTAGGAACTTCAAGACCCAGACACTGACTGGGAGAGTGTCGTACTGCAAGGGGACTCTAATGGAGCAGTTGTGGTTCCTGAAATCGCATGCCCACTGGATGACGAAGCCCTGGAGGAACTTCAGAGAACTACTGATCCTCTGGGACATTCTCAGTCACATGGTCGTGACTTGTACACACACTTTTTGCACAAGGTGTCTGACATTAGAACATGAATAGACACATTATCTGTTACAGGAACCTTGTTTTACAGACATTCTGAAGCTTTTACAACAAATACATAACAAAAAAAAATCCTGTATGAGGTATTGAAAAAATTTTACTACTGAATGAACAAAACTTAACTCTTGTCTGTTTTCAGATCGAACAGCCATTGGCATATTAATAACTTCTTGTTTTGAATAAAGCTCGAGCTGTTAAACTCTGTGGAATTCACCACCATATCGCACTGCTTCACTCAGGATTCTTCTAAACTCAGTGTAAGTGCTAAGATGCTGTACTGGAAAAGTCACAGTCTGAGTGCATGCACTCACTATTGGGTAACAAACCGAGTGGTCTCCAAGCCTTTCCCTGCATTCATGGTCAAAGTTGCATGTTATTTTGAAATGACTCTTCATCAGGGAGGATGGGGATGTGGGATTGCCCGGTCATCCACTGGAGCACATGTGGCACTGCAAGAGGTTCTGTGTCACCAGCTGCACTGTCTGTCTCCCCATCTGTGATTAATATATTTTTCAAATAACATGAATTTAAGGAACAGTTTAAACTGAGTTTTAAAACAAAATCCAAGAACATGTGCTTGGTACATTAAATGATGCTATGTGTATACTATACAGTACATAATACCTGGCATTTCAAGCTCTTCTAAGAAATCTTCAGGGTTCCCACGCTTGTCTTGAAAAAAAATTCCATGCTATCTCCTGATTTTCCAGGTACCATATTAAGTGATGATCTATAGCCCCATAACGCTTTCAACCCCCATCCGCACCCCCTCCCCTCACACACCCCTAGGACACCCGACTACTTACTTGATTTAAAAGATGTGCCAGTCAAGTTTACATAGTAAATGCTGAGAAATAATGTCTTATTGATAATATCAATGCATGAAATAATGCAACAAGCTGTAGATGAACAACAATTTATTGAACTGGAACTTTGAGACACATGAGCACTGGGATTGATGTATGTTCTCTCTTCCACTCCTCTCCATCTTATCCTGTCCTCTCTCCACACTTCCCCTCTTGTTTCCGCTCCTGTCTTCTCTTCCTACTCTTCTCAATTCCTTTCCACTCTTCTCCCTTTTCCTCTGTCATCCCCCACTCTTATCCTCCTCTTTCGTCTTCTCCCCTCTTCTCTTCCTCCTCCCTCTTTCCTTCTGTGCCCTCCTGGCTCCTCCCACTCTCCACTCTTCTTCCTCCTCCTCTCTACAGTCTGAAAATCTGAAACAGAATGTTATTTTGAGTTCAAATTGGTCAAATCTCCATAAGCTAAAATGGTGTTATATTTGTCTTCATACATCCATAAAGGCTATTGCACATACAGTACCTCATTGCTTTAACTTATTGACAGACTCTTGCAGCTCTTTCAGGGCTTTGTCTAGAGCTGCCACCTCTTCCTTTTTATCAGCAACGCCTTTCTGAAAGGCATTTGATTTTGACAGCAGTGTAAAATCATGTTTCTTTTCTGCCATGACTGCCATTTCATGTGCTTCTTTCTCCATCGTTTCAGCGCTTGTCATTACTTTTTGCCTCTTTGTTTTCACTTTCTGGATTTCCTGGCAGAGCTCCTTTCTTTTCTTCTCTTCGGAGGTTTGCTCTTTCACCTTCTTCTGGTCTTCCAGATACATCTCATATCTTGTCCTTGCTCCTCTGCAGTGTTGCTTGAGATCTTGTGGAAGAGCTTCATCTGTGTGCCCAGCCATTGCATCCTGGACCAAGCGCATTGCTATTAGCGTCTTCTCCTGTAGGTTTTCAACAAGCATATCCTTGTTAACAGAGTACCCCCTTTCTACTGCAGCTTGTCCATGAGACAGCGTGAAGAGACATTTTATGATGTTCCACAGTTCTGCATACTCTTCTTTGCCACTGAGATATCTTCCGAAGAATTCATCAAGTCTGCAGCTGTAAACAAATTCTTGGAACTCTGCTTTGTGGTTTGTGTTGACATTGAGTGAGAACGCTTTATACTGAGAAAGGACTTTGTCACACTGTGGCAGGACACCATCCAGCACTGAGGAGAACCTGAAGGAGTTTCTCAAACATTGCTGTTGCACTTTCGGTTTCTGTCACAATCATCAAAGGGTCAAGGGACCTCATATGCCGCACAGCTGGATACATGAGAGGGCTTCTCTCCATCATTTTTTTGCAGGTCATCGCGAGTAAGGAGACACATTCTTTTTTAAACTCAACAATTTTCACTGGATTGTCCTGGAGCTTCTCACATGCCATCTGCAAAGCCTGCTTGGTTGCAAATCCTATGTCCAGGTGTTTGAGTGGTACATGGATTGCCTTCTCTTGGGGGTCAAGCTTAGTGAGCTGGAGAGGTGTCTTAATCTTTGCCAGCTCTTCTTTCTTGATAAAGCATGACAGCAGGCCTGTCAGGGTGCTTTGGAGCTCCTTTGCCAAGAATGGCACCATTGGGGCTTCTGTTTGAAATACCTTCAAAAAAGGCTTCAGCTGTCTTGCAACAAAAGCAAAAAACTCCAGTTTAGCCAGGAAAAGAGGGCCTTCGGTTGCCTTCTTGACTGTCAAGTAAGACGCAGATGTTGGCACTTTACTCTTTGGAAGTTTCTTGTGGCTGTGGATGTACGCCGTCACAGCTGGCCACACCTCGATTGCCCGCTCAGCAACTTGCAAGTCTTCAACCCATCGAGTGGCACAGAATTTCAGAGGAAATCTTGCCGTTTTAGTCAGCTCACTGAAATCCTCTCGCCTTGCTGGTGAGTCATGGAACACCTGCCAAAGTGCTCTCAGTGCATCTCCGATTTTCCAGCCGGTTTCCCTCTCTCCAGTCTGGAAACTTCCATGCACAACATGCAGACCACAACTTCCCAGGTTGATGAGCTTTGGTGCATCTGGGTCTTCTTTGCTCTTGTCCTCTTGGAATATTCTTAAGAACTTCCAATTCACTGTAGGGCCGTCCATTGATATTTGCAGGAGCTTCTTGGGGTCCAGAGGTGACAGGGATCTGTTTATACCCTCCAAAAGCTTCTCTGCCTGAGTGTGTCCTAGGAACTCTGAAGTGAAGTAACGCACAACTACTTTCCCTTCGCGCTCACTCCAGTAGCGCAGAATTATATCCACCTGTTCTGTTTGTGTCACTTTGTTAAGGCATTCGTCAAAAGACACTACATGACACTTTGCTTTTCTTACGTCCTCGATCAGCTGCTCTTTAAAATGAGGATACAAGCCAAAACATATAAGGTAAGCCGATTTTGTTGCACCACATGTAAATTGTTTGGCAATTTCGCTGTCTGGGAACATCTGAGCAAATGTTTTTGAAATGTCAGAGTTGGAGTTGAATGAGAAGTGGGACCTGACCATCTTCATGACCCAGCGAATCTCTGCTTCAAACACAGCTTGGCTTGAAAAAAATGTTTTCCCCTGAGCTCCAGAGCATTTTTCTGTAGGCTGTTCACTGCTGGTGCTGCGCACCTGACTGTCACTTTTGTTATCCTGGCTTGTTGGGCCGCTTCTTCCCTCTCCTGTTTTTGAATTCAAGAAATCTGTCATTCTCCTTTCATTATTTAGCTGTCCAGCTACCTTGTTGTGTGTTTTTCCTTTTGCATGGCTCTTGAGGGAAGAGACCCCCATATTGCTGATGTCAAATGACTTGCGGCAAAACTTGCAATAAGCCTTGTGGACATCTCCTGGTACCTCTCCAATCCAGTCCTTGTATTGGGAGTCATCTTTCCAATCGGACATGAATCTGCAGCGTGTCATTGTCACTCACTACTGTAATGCACATTTGAGATTATGAGTCTTACGTAGAAGGGGTAGTATGCCTACTCTTACTCTGTAGAAGCTTTTGTAAATCAAACTAATGATCCTAAAACGGAACCCTGTGGTTCCTCAGTACAGCCACCTCACTAGTTAGCTTAGCTTAACAGTAAAGATGCATAGAATCAGTCTGGTCATGATCAATAATTTTCAAAAATGTCTCAACCCAAATGTTCCTATTAATAACTAGTATCATTTTTTTAAGAAAAAAAAACTCATAATAGCTGAAGAAAGGCATCGATTCTTTTAATTATAATCTCCTGCAACGATTGAAAGTCCAGTTTAGAAAATTCTTTAAATTTAGATATGTAAGATATGTATAGATATATGGTGATTCCGGAGATTCTTCTTACGACCCCTCGGCTGATGATAGAAATAGTGACAGCAAGCTACAGTGAACAACAAGTCAAGGGCAACCATCCAGTTATTTTTTGGTATTGCTTGGCCTTATTTTCAGAATGGAGAATTACAGATCTAAATTGAAAGAATTTTCTAAACTGGACTTTCAATCGAAGCAGGAGATAATAATTAAAGGAAGCGACGCGTTTCTTCAGAAGGAGTGGCGCATGGGCTCCATTTATAAGTAAAGGTAGCACGAGAATAATTTTTCTTCCATGCTTCAGTTTGTATATGTAAAGAATCCTAACGTTATATTTCACGGACAGCAGTGCATGTTGAGTTGGGGGTCGCGACTAAAAAGGTTGAGAACCACTGCCATAAGATGTCAAGTGCAAGCTGCTAGCTAGCAAGTTGCAGCTAGCTAGTTAACAAGATTTATAGTAATTATAAAACGTTATTCATATAGCACCTTTCATGCAAAAGAATGCAGCTCAAAGTGCTTGAGATTGCACGGCTTACTAACTAACATTTGTAAACCCAGGTTTACTACACAGTTAAAACACAGCTACTTACATTTGAGGATAAACTTGCAGAATGTATTTCACCGTTCTATTGAGATCGCGTGTAACGTTTCTCGGTTATTCCCAGAAGTCCACCAAACCGAAACTATACTTTTAAAGTTCATATCACCAGGTTGCCAGCATCAAATTCCAACATCCAATATACCAGATATGATGTCCAGAGCATGCTCTACAACATGGGACCATCCATTTCTATCGACAGTTAAATCTGTTCACATGAAAAGGGTTTTTATGAACTCATCTTTATTCTAGTAGTTTCATTTAATTACTATTTACACATCATCCCCCCAAAAAAATTTCCAGGACAACTGTTTCAATTTCCATGTAAATGTTCACTTTTGTTCAGTTTCCATGACTTTTCCATACCTGGAAAAATAAAAAATGAATTCCAGGTTTTCCAGGTACCGTGGGAACCCTATGCTCTCCTTCTGGCCCTACCACGACAGAGAGAACTGACAAACAGGATGTACTTAAATAGGGGAGGAAACACATGGTGATTGGACGGCTGCAGGATTGGTCAATCAACTGTGATGAGGTGGAATGATGGACAGGTGAATTCTTTAACTGCAAGGATGAAATGTTATATGGGAACAGGAGAGGGAGACAAACAAACATGACAGGTAGGCCTAGACAACAAACAACATTAGACAGGACACGTGACACCTCCCCCCAAAAAGAGTCAGCCTAGCACTGACCCATAGTCAGCCTAGCGCTGACGATACCAACCAACTGCAAAGGAACTCCGCCAATAACCACCCCTAAAACCATACATAACAAAAGTTGTACCGTTACAGCAGGCTAAACCCGCGAGAGGACATCAGCCAGCACATTCTCGGATCCCTCCTGGATCCCACGTCACTCTCGCCATATCCCAGACTCTATGGAGTCGTTCACGAAACCGACTCACGTACTTCAGTACATTGGATTTGGTAGATACCTCGTCACAGATCTGCTTAGTAACTCCCAAATGACCAGCCCAAAAGTTATCGTGAGCCAAAAACAATACAGACTGGTGGAACGTCATGGGCACTACCACCTGGAAGGCCATGCTCCATTTACTGTCACTCACCCAGTGTGGAGACCATCTCCACATCAGCAACCCGTTTTCCCGTTTTTTGTGGTGAACTGTTTTGATGGTTTTGGCGACTTCTGAACAAACTGCAGCTTCAAAACATCCAGTCCAGGCTTTCCAGGGCAACTTGGATATTGGCGAAGAGCTGATGAAGATGAAGTTCTCTCTCCCAGACTCCCCTGCCCTGCTGGCCCACATGCTACTCAATAGAGGCCAGCGAGAGGGAGACGTCTTTTCCTCACCGGCTTCTTTCTGTTTACGTGCTTGTGCACGTGTAACCTCACACACTGGGAATATCTTCGGGACATTATCGGACAACTCATCTGAGTGTAACGCAACCGGAGGCTTGGTAACTTCCACCACGGGCACGACTCTGTCTCTGCCCCTGAGAATGTCGTTCCCTAGGATGAAATCAACCCCATCAACTGGCAAGGTAGGAGACACACCCACTTTGTAAGAGCCTGTAACTGCCTTTCAGGACAAGTGTACATGGTGTAACGGCAGGGACACATAACCTCTACCAGTACCTTTCACTAAAACATTAGTTTCAGCTTCATCAGGAAGAGGTAGGATACCAGACAACATGAGTGACTGGTTCGCACCGGTGTCCCGCAATATACGAATGGAACATGGTTTTTGCATATCTCCAGGCACGGAAACGCACCCATTGGACACGTAGGGTTTGTAACTGGCATCGACTACGTCCCACATATTTTCCGGCGATGTATTATTAGCCAAGGGACGCAGTGTCTGAACCAGACCTGCTTCCTTCACGTTCCGTTTCTCTTGTTGTCTTTTCCAGGCAAAACAATCTGCCTTGAGGTGCCCTGAACAATTACAGAAATGACACTTTCGAGATTCCCGCTCTGAATTAAAAGGCCGAGAAGAGGGAGCTGTTGCTCCACTGGAGGCTACAGACTCATGTGCCGGGATAGGTGGAGAGTGACCTCGGTTGTCTGAACGAGCAACCCCAAACGTGGACCTTGTTCTATGCGTCAACAGGTATTTGTCAGCGATAACAGTAGCTTCCAACATTGTTGTAAACTCACGCTCATTTAAATGATCTATCAAATGATCAGGCAGACTGTTTTTCAATTCCTCAATCAGTATCAGTTCATTTAAATCTTCGATAGATTGAACCTCACTAACCTCGCACCAACGTCTGTAGTACAGCTCCTTTTCTCTGCCAAATTCAGCGACGGACTGGCTGGGCTTCATCTTATGGTTCCTGAACTTCTGCCGGTATGCTTCAGGAACGAGTTTGTATACCCGCAGTACTGAGGCTTTTACCTTCTCGTAAACCAGACTGTCCTCAATTGACAATGTGCCTAATGCTTCTAGAGCTCTTCCTGTTAATTTGCTTTGTAGCACCAGAGCCCAGCCCTCAGAAGGCCATTTGTGGGATGTAGCAATCCGCTCAAATGCTTGGAACCACGATTCTACATCCAGCTCGCGGAACTGGGGGACAAGAGGAAGGCTCTTCCCTACATCAAACCCACTAGGTTTACCCCCGCTCCTGCTAAGCATTTCCAGCTCTATATTCTTCAGCTGAATTTCCTTTTCTGCTGCAATTTCTAGCTCCATTCTACGCATGGCTAGCTGATGACTGTACTCCCTCTCCTTAGCTTCCATCTGCAAATGATACATTTCAAGGTTGGAGTGAGCACTATCATCTGTGGGAGAAGGGTTAATGTTTAAGGCTGCAACCCTAACATCTGCTTCTTCTACCTCCTTTCTCTTCTCCTCAGAATCAAATAAACAATGAAGGGAACTGTCTGCAGACCGTCCTGAAGGCAAACATCTTTGTTGAATCAACAAACGGACTACACTCTCCCTTAAGTCAGCTAGCTTCAAGGTCTTGGACAAGGATTCCCCAAGATGAGCAGCAAGATCTATCAGATCTTCTTTATGCAAACTGTTTAGCTGCTCCACGGAGTCCAGCTTAACAATAAACGCCTCAGCGTCAAAATTGCTCATCTTGTTTCTCATGTAAATGTGCCACAGCACCAAAGTTGACCAGCCTATAATGATACGTATTATCTGTGTCTCAACACAAGCTCAGGTTGTTGCAAGTACTTGGATCAAACGATCCCGGACGAGCCCCCATTTAATGTTACGAACCCCCTAGGGCCAAACCAGCCAGGGTAGAACATTAAAGCAACAACCAGAGCAGGTGAGGACACAGACAACACACAACTGTAATTAGGTGTAAATTATGTTTTATTTACACACAAAATAATAGGAAACAAAGGGAGGACGGAAGACGGACTAGAGGTGGCACCAAATAAGGCCTGTGTGGCTATACATTTCAAATTACTATGTGTAGTACCCAGATGTAGACCTCATAGGCATGTCTAATCCCTACGTCAACCGCCCCTCCAATGATCCTAATAAAGAATTTAACAAAACAAGATAATAATAAAGGGTAAATTGTAGCTTTGTCAACATATCAAACATAGGTTCTCAAATCAAAGAATGTGCATCAAACACAAAGAATATGCTCTCCTCCTGGCCCTACCACAACACAAGAGAGAGAACTGACAAACAGGATGTACTTAAATAGGGGAGGAAACACATGGTGATTGGACGGCTGCAGGATTGGTCAATCAACTGTGATGAGGTGGAATGATGGACAGGTGAATTCTTTAACTGCAAGGATGAAATGTTATATGGGAACAGGAGAGGGAGACAAACAAACATGACAGGTAGGCCTAGACAACAAACAACATTAGACAGGACACGTGACATGGACTTTCAGGACCTCAACTACAACCTGCTGCCCTTCTTCACCTACTGTGGCAGCAAGCAGGCCAACCTGTACTTCAACCACGCATCACCCAGGGGAGAGGAGTGACGGCCTACGCTGTGCACCCAGGTAACTGTCCTCCCCACGCTCTTCCCTGGCTGCCTGGAGGCATGAAGCAGGGGGCAGGAGGGCAGGGCTGTGACCATACTAACGGGCGAGTGTTAGTAGTGGTGGACTCAATGTTCTGGCACTCATTCAGAAATGACAATAATGTAATCATGTCTTTTTCCTCACTACTTGTCACTCCCTAACCTGTTGCTCTGTCCCTCTCTTCCTCTTTCTCTGTCTGACGAGGCTGCCAAACACAGCGGGGGCTACTTCACAGACTGCTGGCCAGCCTCTTTGAGGCCCTTTGTCAGAGACCAGGGAGCAGCCAATAAGCTGTGGGAGGTCAGTGAGAGACTGGTCAACTTGGTCTGAAGAGATCTGAAGAAACTGGTTACTCTTGTTAAAGAGATCTGGAGAGGCAGCTCACTCTTGTTTGGAGAGACTAGTCAACCTGGTCTGAAAAGATCTGGAGCAACTGGTTACTGGTCTTGTGTTCAGATTCAGATTCATAATACTTTATTAATCTCCTTGGGGAAACTCTTTGGCAGGACAGTGCCCACCAAGGCAGCACGATAAAGTAAATTTATCGGTGCACAGTCCTTGAAATCCTTAAATTAGGATAACATGAAATAGAGGAGAGGAGAAAAAATACAGGGGCCTTTGACGGCTGCCACCGTTTTCATAATTTGGTGTTTTGGTTTTGGTGTTCATTTAAGTTGTGTGTATTATGATGTATTGTTTTTGTTTTTAGATTATTATTTAAAATGATGACACTGAACAGTTACATTTTCTATTAATTACATTTACAATACAATTAGAACTCTATGAAATCTCTTTATTCACAAATTCATGATATTGATCTTGTTTATTCAGTCTTGAGTGTGAAAATGTGTGAAAATATTCCAAATGCATGCTAATTTCTTCATCTATTGCTATTGAAAACCTTTCCAACCTTACCAAGCTCTACTAGCTCCGTTAGACATCCTGCAGTTCAACATTACCATCTACTGGACAGTGAGGGTAATGCCTTTGTGGGTACATTCCATAGAAAGGCATGAACTATAGTTACAGTAATCCCTCGCTATATCACGGTTCACTTTTCACGGTTTCGCTACCTTTTTTTATTATCTTGCATTGTGTTCTGCATTCTGATTGGCTGAACAGTCTCTCTGCTTCTCTACCTGTGCGTCAGTAACGTTGCGGTTTACTGTAATACTGTATGTACTGTACACGTGCAAAACAGCTAGCCAAATAAAATACACGTAAATGTCTCTTGTACAAGCAAATTCTCTTAACCAATAATGTCGACAAAACATTCTGCACCGACAAAGGCACCTGCGGTCGGGCCCAAAAGGCAGAGGAAGATGTTAACAGTCGCAGAAAAAGTTAAACTTCTGGACATGCTAAAGGAGGGTAAAAGCTGTGCGGCTGTAGGTCGGCATTACGGAATGCATGAATCTTTCATTTAAATTTAATCGTACAGTATATTAATTGTAAAAAATAAATAAAGGTTTCCACTTTTCTACTTTTTGGAATGTAACCCCCGTGAAAAACGAGGGATTACTGTACCTGAAATCAGAAGTAGATTTAATACATTGCAGAGGGAGACAAAGCAAGGTGCCATTCCAGAGCGTGGGATAGACGTGAGAGTTGTGTTGTGTAGTTTTAAATGAGAAACGACAATATACTATATATATATGTAAAATTTTTATGAAGTATAATTAAAATGATGCAACGTGTTTATAAAGATCATGGACATGCTGTAAAACACATAAATTCCTCACAGAATTGATGGTGGAAATACAGGTGAATCAGTAGGATTAATCTTAACCTGGCTGTTAGCCTGGTCCGGAGCAGGCTAGCTGCAGAGAATACATCACCATGGTAACTTGACCAGGCTAAGTTTTATCTGCTTTCATGCAACCGACCTGAGGCTAAATTCAGCCAGGATAACAAACATATCCCGGCTTAATCCCTTATCTTGGTTTTGTGCAATACCCCTCAGCATTAGCGAACGTTTGTGATGAAATATGTACCTATTGGGTCCTTATGCAGTCGATGACAAGCTTTCTGCATCAACCTTGACAAGAAGCGCATTGGCATGAAAGGTGAAGACTACACCTGCCTTAGCGAAAGTTTGAAATATGTACCTTTTGGGTCCTCATGCAGTCGATGACAAGTTCCCCATTAAATTAATCACAACGTTGTCCTCAACTCAACACTGCGCATCAGTTCCCAGGAAAATTAGTCTCAAACGAGCATGTATGACTGTCGTACAAGACAGAAACCACTCTTTCAAGGCACCATTTGTCCTGACATGTGGGGGATTAGCTCAAGTGGTAGAGCGCTCGCTTTGCATGTGAGAGGCAGCGGGATCGATGCCTGCATTCTCCATTCAGGTACATTTTCATCCAGCCTTAGCGAACGTTTGTGATGAAATATGTACAGTACAGACTAAAAGTTTGGACACACCTTTTCATTCAAAGAGTTTTCTTATTATTTTCATGACTATGAAATCTGTAGATTCACACTGAAGGCATCAAAACTATGAATTAACACATGAAATTATATACTTAACAAAAAAAGTGTGAAACAACTGAAAATATGTCTTCTATTCTAGGTTCTTCAAAGTAGCCACCTTTTGCTTTGAGTACTGCTTCACACACTCTTGATGAGCTTCAAGAGGTAGCCCCTGAAATGGTCTTCCAACAGTCTTGAAGGAGTTCCCAGAGATGCTTAGCACTTGTTGGACCTTTTGCCTTCACTCTGCGGCCCAGTTCACCCCAAACCATCTCGATTGGGTTCAGGTCCAGTGACTGTGGAGGTCAGGTCATCTGGTGCAGCTCCCCATCACTCTCCTTCTTCGTCAAATAGCCCTTACACAGCCTGGATGTGTGTTTGGGGTCATTGTCCTGTTGAAAAATAAATGACGGTCCAACTAAACGCAAACTGGATGGAATAGCATGCCATGCTGGTAGCCATGCTGGTTCAGTATGCCTTACATTCTGAATAAATCCCCAACAGTGTCCCAGGAAAGCACCCCCACACCATCACACCTCTTCTTCGATGCTTCACGGTGGGATCCAGGCATGTAGACTCCATCCGTTCACCTTTTCTTTGTCGCACAAAGACAGGGTGGTTGGAACCAAAGAGCTCAAATTTGGACTCATCAGACCAAAGCACAGATTTCCACTGGTCTAATGTCCATTCCTTGTGTTCTTTAGCCCAAACAAGTCTCTTCTGCTTGTTGCCTGTCCTTAGCAGTGGTTTCCTAGCAGCTATTCTACCATGAAGGCCTGATTCACACAGTCTCCTCTTGACAGTTGTTCTAGAGATGTGTCTGCTGCTAGAACTCTAATCTAAGCTGCTGTTAAACTGCGTGGTGACTCGGAGGAACTCATCCTCCGCAGCAGAGTTCTTCCTTTCCTGGGGCGGTCCTCGTGTGAGCCACTCATTTTTCTTAGCTGCTTTTTTATTGCAATAATATAAATTCTAACAATCTATTCAGTAGGACTATCAGCTGTGTATCCACTTGACTTCTGCACAATACAACTGATGGTCCCAACCCCATTTAAAAGGCAATAAATCCCACTCATTAAACCTGACAGGGCATACCTGTGAAGTGAAAACCATACCTCTTTGTTGTGGTGCTTGCTGAGGTGTTCTGCGTTTGTCATGGCAACGCGCCTCACCTTCAGGACGACAGAGTGACGTTTTATCTGAGGATTGAAAAGCACTCCTATAGAGAGCTTTCCCTCACCGGGAATCGAACACAGGCTGCGGTGGTGAATGCAACTAAGCCACGGTGCCTGTATGATGAAGACGAGGAAGAGATGTTCCACCTTCTTCAACTCTGTTGGTCGGTACAGATCCTTTTCGCACAGGGCAGGGCCCACATCAGAAACAAACACGGACTTGAACCACCATCCTTTCGCCTCACTGCTCGCTGACTGAGCTTGGAGTTAAACCCACAATACTTGAGAGATGAGGGCATTTGCTCACACTCTCCTATCCCACAGGTAACAGGAAGGTTTGTCTTTTTGTGTTGTGTTTTTTAGATTTCTTTATAACGAAAATAGCATCCGTTTCCAAATGAAAGGGTAATTTGACAGGTGTTCAAAGTGCACCATCTGCGTCTGGAGAGGTTGGCTTGGCAGCTCTGGCCTGTCAACAAAGCAGCTCTGGTCTGTCAGTACAGCAGATGTGGCCGGTTAGCTCAGTTGGTCAGAGTGTTGTGCTAATAACGCCAAGGTCGTGGGTTCGATACCCGGCCTAGGCACTTTAGCCCAGCAACTAGGTGCTCATGTTTTGACAGCAGCTGCCAAAGTCTCCCTGGTGGGCTAGTGGCTAGGATTTGGCACTTTCACTCCCGTTTCAGAAAGTGGGTTAAGTGAAAACTCTGAGTAATTTAACTCTGAAATGAGGGAAACTGGGTTTTCGCTTTCAGAAAGGGGGGTAAGTTCAAACCGAGAAAACAGGCTAAATTAAGCTCGTTTCTGAAAGAGAGGTAATTTATATTCTGAGATATATGAACCTAACCTGGTCGGGTGCAGGTTTTCTTCGGTAAACTTAGAGTTTATTTCAGTCTCCTCCCCTTTTTGAAGAGGAGGCAACGTTTAGATTTTTTTTTCTGAGAGATTTTTGAGGCCCAGAGTGAATGTTTTGTCACTTCCATCTCCACTTTTATCTGAGCGGTACCATTTTTCTTTGGAGTCAATAAGATACATCCACAATCTCATCCATTCTTACTAGAAAATACTAGTAAGGCTACAGTGTGCAGAGCGGTCAGGAAAGTGTGCCTTGCACTGAAGCGCTTTCTGATCATTTTGTGTTGTTTCCTGGGCACAAACCAGTGAGTCATCAAAGGAGTTTTACAGGATTGCAGGTAAGTGGTGTATAAATGGGTTTCAATAAGTTACGAATACCCTAACCCCTGGAAGTAGCCTAATAATAGCCCACATATTCCGATCATTGCACCCCCTGAAAATGAAGCAGATTATGTCAATAGGAGGTCCATCCACTGTATTAATGTACAGGTACACTGACAGCCTACTGTTTCTAATGGTCAAAGTAATCACAATACTGTACATGTCTCAGTCTTTGCACTGTCCACAGATCATATGTGATGCTGCACATATCATCATAAATGTGGAGGCCAAGTGGCCTGGCTCTGTTCATGACTCAATAATTTATCGGGAGTCAACCTTGAGTAAAAGACTGGAAAGGGGTAAGTAAATGTATGTCCTATATATTTCAATGTATGCACTACACACTTACAGGGGAAATGATGTGCAGCTCTAAAGCAATGTGAACGTTCTTACAGGAGAGATGGATGGCTTTTTGCTGGGAGATAGGGGTTACCCATGCTGGCAAACTCTTCTGAAACCCTTACACAGAACCTGAACCACCCCTGAAAGGGCCTGTGACATTAATGTGGCATGTGTTGCTCTCCATAATTAGAGGGGAGAAACACCCTGCCCTAAAGTTACAAGATCCTGAGGACATCAACTCTGCAGATATCCAGGATGGAAGGATAGTCTGGGATATGATATGACAGAATGTCTTTTCACATTAATAATGAGATCCACCACAAAACAAAATTAATAAACACAAAATCACAGCAATTTATATGGTGTCTTTTATTTTCTACAACAAAAAAAGATAAAAACCAACTCCAAGACAAGGATGTCCACCGCAAGAGCCATGCATTGGCCAGGAATCGAAGTTCAGCTGTCTTGTCATCCAATTGCTTAGTATTGCCCTTATGAGAAGTGTCAGCAAATCCCACTGGTGCTGCCTGCTTACTAGAGGGCACCGGCCGCTCCTCATGCGCCCTGCGGTGCTTTCTGATGATGCTTTGTGCTTGGAGCGCTGCGGAGGCCTCAGTCACCGTATCAAACACTTGCTCCCCACCGTTAATGAACACTTTCAGCCTCGCTGGATACATAAAGTGGGACCTTATTTTACGCTTACGCAACTCCTTTCGTATCCCAGAATACTGGCTCCTCTTCTTCATCACCACTGTTGAATAATCTTGGTCTAAATAAATCCTCTCTCCATCAGGTTTGATCGGGGCTCTCTTTTTGTCCCAGGCCGCTTGTAGAACTCTCTGTCGTGTCTGCCAGGTTAAGAACCGGACAACTATTGAACGAGGCGCTTCTCCATCCTCTGGTTTCTTTTGGGAGGTTCTGTATGCAGCAACTATGAACAATTTTCATTTGTCCAGCTTCACAGATGTCAGCTCCTTTAAGAGTCTCATGCTCTACCGACTGAGCTAGCCGGGCTTGCTGAAGACGTTCTGAATCCCCTGACGTATTCAGACTTTCTTAACTGGAAAAGCAAAAGGCCTTCATGCAACATACAGTACATGTGCTCATTCTTACAATAAAGTCTACAAATGTGCTGCTGGGATTTGAACTCAGGCTCTCCTGTTTACAAGACAGGTGCTTTCAACCAGCTAAGCCACAGCACCTGTGATTCAACACTGTTTATCAATCTTTAAGATGCTTTGGAAAGTGCAGAAAACGCCAATATGTGGCCACACCCAACGTGGGGCTCGAACGCACAACCCTGAGATTAAGAGTCTCATGCTCTACCGACTGAGCTAGCTGGGCTTGCTGGAGTCAATGAAAGGCGTTCTGAATTACCTGACGTATTCAGACTTTCTGAATTGAAAAGCAAAAAGGGCCTTCATGCAATATACATGTGCTCATTCTTACAACAAAGTCTACAAAGGTGCTGCTGGGATTTGAACTCAGGCTCTCCTGTTTACAAGACAGGTGCTTTCAACCAGCTAAGCCACAGCACCCATGATTCTACATTGTTTATCAATCTTTAAGATGCTTTGGAAAGTGCAGGAAACGCCAATATGGGCTCGAACCCACAACCCTGAGATTAACCCTCCTGTTATCAGGAACAGCAATGGTGTTCCCGGTTCAATTTGACCCTGTGCATGTTTAATTATCCAAAATATGTCAGAAACCAAAAAAATCCTAACAAGCAGTGTCAATATTTCATTACTAAATCCATTACTAACTATTCTATCAATATTTAGTGCAATGGTGTTTCTTACCTTTAACAGGTAATGGTTCAATTAGGATAATTCCCTCGTTTTTCATAAAAAAAATGCATGTTCACTTTTTTTAGGGCCTGGGTTATAGAATAGTGGAAGTTGCTCTACCCACTTGTCCCACACAGTCCTAATAGCTGCCAGTTTGTCTCTCTCCCGTCTACCCGCCCTTGTCTCTTGATTATCAAATCGGATCACAGAAAATCTGCATCCCACAGACTGGCTGTTGATTCATCCTTCGACTTACAGAGCCCAGCAATGATGAGGAGCCCCAAATATGCATCTAACTGGGTTTTGTCTAGCTCCTTCCAATTCTCGACAAAAACCGGCCTCCCTTCCAGTTTAGTCATTTCCAGAATTATTTTCTGTATTGAATCTGGCATGACCAGCTCAAAAGTTGACTTGATGTCAGTCACACGAGTCACTGCCATCCTAGTGGGCCCTGGCATTGTCTTATTGCCAGGGCCCACTGGCAATATATATTTTCTGCAGACAGTTTTGCCTGATGTGTATTTGGGGATGAAGACCACTGTATTTCACAATTTTTGGACAGGATTGTCTTGCTTGGAAGAAAAGGGATAGCAATTCCCTCAAAACAAGGATGACGACCGCAAAAGCCACGCATTGGCCGGGAATCGATCCCAAGCATCCCATGCCATGCATGGCAGGCGAGAATTCTACCATTGAACCACCAATGCAACCATGTTGGCCATCTATGAGGCACATATTGGCTGATCTAGGCAAAAGGATGGAGACGTGCCAAATTGCGCCAAAAGCCAAACTGATGCGCAGTGTCTGTAACGGGGATTTCCACCAACCTGTGCGGCTGCGGTTCCATGGTGTAATGGTCAGCACTCTGGGCTTTGAATCCAGCGATCCGAGTTCAAATCTCGGTGGAACCTGGGTCGGTGGTCGAGGACGCATCACTTTTTATCGAGTCATAATCACAAGTATCAGGATTCACCATACAACTATGTGAAGAGTGAAGGTATGTCCTCAGTCATCCGAGTAGCGATGTGATGGTGATGCGGGTGGGAACCAAAAGGGGCAAAAACAGACTCTTCTCCCCGTCCCAATGCAGAACATGATTCTTATCTTCTACCTGGAGTTCAGGGAGAAATCCACTAACGAGCGCACGACAAAGTGCTACAGATTAGATTAGATTCAACTTTATTGTCATTACACAGGTACAAGTCCAGGGCAACGAAATACAGTTAGCATCCAACCAGAAGTGCAAAACAGTTATTAACAACAGAATATAATAATATGGGTATACTCAGAATATACATATTATGAACAGTATAGACAGAATATACAGGGTATGTACAGGGCCGGCTCTAGGCATAGGCGACATAGGCGGTCGCCTAGAGCGCCATCGGCTGGAGGGGCGCTGCAGGGGCGCTGGAGGGGCGCTGCACCCTTAATCGATAATTAATACGACACAAAAAGTTTGTGTTTAATTTTTGGTCGCGAGCGATTTCCAAAGACGGGGGGCAGTAATCTCGCCTAGGGCACTAAATTAGGTAGAGCCGGCCCTGGGTATGTACAGATTCATTCAGGGTATGTACTGATTCAAATTAGACAAGCAGAAATTACCGGGTATTATGTATATACAGTTAGTGCAAATGATGCGATTGAACAAAATGAACAGATGTGCAAAGTGAACAAAATGTGAACAAAATGTGCAGGTGGTGCAGTAACAGGTGTGCAGATGTGCAAAATGGACAGATAGTGCAAATAACAACTCACATATGCAAGTGGTGCAAATGTACAAACAGAATGTGCAAATATAGGAAGGGGGGGGTTCTATGGGGGGGCGGGGGTTATATAGGGGGACGGGGGTGTAGTGGAGTTCAGGAGTGACACAGTTCTGGGGAAGAATATGTTCCTCAGTCTGCTGGTTCTAGACCGGAGACTCCTGAGGCGCCTGCCGGAGGGCAGGGGGGCAAACAGTTTATGGGCGCGGTGTGAGGAATCTCTTCGGATGCTGGTAGCTCTACGTAGACAGCGCTTCCTCTGGATGTCCTCAATGGACGGAAGAATAGTCCCAGTGATGCGTTGGGCGGTTTTCACCACCTGCTGCAGTGCCTTGCGCTCAGCGACTGTGCAGTTCCCGTACCACACTGTAACACAGTTTGTTAGGATGCACTCGATCGCACAGCGGTAGAAGTTCACCATGACAGCTGAGGACAGGTGGTGTTTCCTCAGTGTTCTCAAGAAAAAGAGATGCTGGTGAGCCTTCTTGATCAGGCCGGAGGTGTTAGTAATCCAGGACAGGTCATCCGAGAAGTGGATCCCCAGGAACTTATAGCTGGAGACACGCTCAACGGCCATCCCGTTGATTTGAATGGGGTCGTGCGTGTCTTCCCTCTTCCTCCTGAAGTCCACGATAAGCTCCTTGGTCTTTGTGGCGTTGAGGAGCAGGTTATTGTCACCACACCACATGGCCAGGTGCTGCACTTCCTCTCTGTAGGCTGTCTCATCGTTGTTGGTGATGAGGCCGATCACCGTGGTGTCGTCAGCAAACTTGATGATGGAGTTAGATCCATACATTGGCTTGCAGTCGTGGGTGAAGAGAGAGTAGAGGAACGGGCTGAGCACACATCCCTGTGGTACACCTGTGTTGAGTGTGATGGTGGAGGAGCAGGAGTGGGCTGACCTAACATGCTGTGGTCGGTTGGTCAGAAAGTCCATAATCCAGTGGCAGAGGGAGGTGTTGATGCCCAGCTCTCCAAGTTTGGTGATCAGCTCGGAGGGGATGACGGTGTTGAAAGCAGAGCTGAAGTCTACAAACAACATACGGGCATAAGTGTTATTGTTGTCTAGGTGTGTCAGCACAGAGTGCAGCGCTGAGGAAACTGCATCGTCTGTGCTCCTATTGCTGCGGTAGGCAAACTGGTGAGGGTCGTGAGGTAGGCAGGTGATCATCAGGGAGCTGATACATTTTAAATGCTTTTACAAAATTTGAACCGATGTCAGTAACAGTGGCTGTGACCTTTGCTGACAATCCATACAGAGAATGAATATGGTCTATCTCACTAGCAACAACATCATAAGTGTGACTACCTTTAACCCGTTTACAAGCCAAAGCTGCTTTCTCATGTTTCAAACTAGTTCGGTTTATCCAATGAGCTGTAACACCTAAGTAGCTCCTGTTATGGATGGACCAAATGTCTGCTGTAGTTGAGATGTAGTGTAGCTCCTCATATGCTTTCTTGAGCTCGTGTTCCATTTTTGAATACTCTCTCTCCAGGTAGTTGAAGAAGGTTTTCCTTCCCATCTGCCGTATGCCACCTGTTAAACCAATAATTTAAACATATTAGGTGGATCACAGTCAAAGTAGTATTGCTATACAGAATAGACTATTTTATTTTGGCTGAAAATGATGCAGATCAAACCTAACTGACATCTTTAAGAAATAATAACTTAAGGATATTCTGGTAATGGAAAGAAAGACAGTCACACAGAACAAAACAAAAACTATGATGGGCGCATTAGTGGGACATGTGCCTGCTTTGGAGAATAAAGTCTATTTAAGTGTTTGTTTATGCAGGAGAGTAGCATAAATGAGGAGGTTGGGAAGGTAAGAGCAGCCAAAACGTGTCCAAACACAGTTGACCATACAACTACAGTTTCATTGTTTATAAAAATCGATCCTTTCTTGCGTGTGTAATTGCAGTGGAGACACGAGCAGCGCCCAAGAGGCTTGGTAAACAATGACGGTTGCCCTAGCAACACATATGTTTTGCTTGCATGCAAATTCCATTTATTATAATCAACATTATTATTATTATTACCTGCACACGACACCATGCTAATGATCTGCCTGAAAGCAGGGCTCTCCACTGTGGAGATGGGTAGCGTGTTCTCAACTACATATCTGAGGTGAAAAAACACGTGTTTTTATCTGTAAAATTTTACCACTGGAATAATAGCCTGTTATTGCTAAAAGAGACCCAAATAAAGAATTAAACATACCGTGCTATTGCTTTATCAACTTGTGCCTTGCTATGGGTCCGTCTTTCGAACTCCAACCGCTGCTGCTTGGGTGGAGTGGGTGTGTGCTCGCTGCTGTGTGACTCCGTCTCGGATGCTGCGTTAGCTACCTTAGCTGCTAACTTTGTTGAAGCATGCCGCTTCTCCAGGTGCTTCAGCAGGTTGCTGTTGCTGTTGGTCGCCATTGAAAGTACTTTTGAACCGGGACACAGTCTACAAGTTACCGAGATGTTGGTTTCCCCTATGCTCTCCAGTTTAAAATAATGTGAAAACCTCCACGAGTAGAAACTTATCTTCCCCTTCTCGCTCGCCATCATACCGTGCCCGCCCCTGACCTGTCCAGTCCTCTTCATGGTGCGTGTGTCGCGCCTAGCAGCACGCTCAAACACAGATCCTCCCAGATCACAGACAATACCGAGACACAGACTAGATTTATACAAGTTTATTCTTACAAAAAGGCAGACTGTGGCACAGAACAGTTGTAATTGGGACCCCACTAGGTGCTGGACATGGACCCCCCTTACTGGCCAGCTATGCTTGACCAGCAAGCCCCCCCACAGAACAATATCACCCCACAGCAAGGTACTTAAGGACCCAGAGCAAAGCCACGGCAGAGCACAGCAAAGTCACCCCAACATCACAGCAAAGTCACCACAGAATCACAGCAAAGTCACCACAAAGAGGGGGGTAGTCTTGGGCTGGGCAATAGCCGTCCATGGTGGGCCCTGCTCCCACGCCTAGCAGTCCCTTGTCCTCTCCAACAGCCTACAATACTGACAGTTATAGATAGGTACTGGTCGGTCGGTCCCCCCCCCCCCACCGACCAGTATTAAAAACAAAGAAACAGGCAGTCTATGCAGCAGCCTAGCGCTGGATACCGTCGGTGAAGCGTGCTGTCACTGTCCCGTACGGCCAACACACGCCTTCGCCGCTCCAGCGCTGACCCTGATCTGCGCACCGCTGTCCGTTGCGGCAGCCTCCGTAATAGTGCTGGTGACGTGCTGCTCCGCGCCCTCGAGGACTCCTCCAAGCTGCAGAGAACGGAAGTGCAGGACAGACTGCTTAGGCAAACCAACCCGTCAACAGACCGAGCTAGTGGGAATGGAGCACAGTGAGGTGGAATAAGGAACTTCCCTTTGCAAGGCGAACGTAGAGCAGATTGAACATCAGCCTCGACACCAGACCAGCCACTGCAGCCGGAGCCTCCCCAGGGTCTCTTCTTATGCCGTTGTTGCCAGAGCTGTTCAATAATAGTGTTCCCGTCCGTTGTGTCAAAAAACTCTCCTCGCGTTCATCCACCGCCCCCTCTTATACAGGGAACGGACCTATCCGCACACACTACACCACTCCCTTCCATCAAGCCAATTGCCTGGCAATTGGCAATTAGCCAATTCCCAGACAATTGGCAATTAGTGTTGCAGCAGTCTATGTAGGCCATTGCAATGTCCCAAATACAAACACATACAAGACACAAGTCCAGCACATCATACACATGGCGTTGACACTAATAATACAGTACACTTGACACGTGTTTGATTATGTGTGGGACAAATGCGACAAATGCTTTGTTTTTCAATTCAATTAAACTTTATTGATCACTATGTTATTGGAACTGTGTGCCGTTGTACAACCAAAGCCTCTTTTTTTGTCCAAAAGGAACGGAGTAACGCAGCGTATGGTAACGTTAACGGAGTTACTGAATTTTAAAAAACAACGCGGTACGTTATTAGTTACTGAAAAAAGTAACAGCGTTACGTAACGGCGTTACTAATAACGCGTTACTACCCAACACTGGTCCTCGACCACCGACCCAGGTTCCACCGTGATTTGAACTCTTGGTGCAATTTGGCACGTCTCCATCCTCTTGCCTAGGCGTAACGGTGAGAGCGACTCGTGTCACGTGACTTCATAGATACCCTATATGGTTGTGTTGGTGGTTCAGTGGTAGAATTCTCGCCTGCCACACGGGCGGTTCAGGTTCGATTCCCGGCCAATGCATGACTTTTGTGGTCGACATCCTTGTCTTGAGTTGGTTTGACCACGTGGTAAACTTTTTGAGGACATCCAGATGAGAAAAAACATTGACATGTTGCCCAGCCCCATCTGCCACGTGGATTCCCGCCTTCCATTCAGGGCCCTTGAGTTGATGGTGATCTCCGATGGAAAACTGCAACTATTGTCGTGTCCTCGTTAGTATAGTGGTTAGTATCCCTGCCTGTCACGCGGGAGACCAGGGTTCAATTCCCTGACGGGGAGGAGGGACTGTTTTTGCCCCTTTCGGTTCCCGCTTCACCATCACAGCCTTCGCATCGCTACTCGGATGACTGAGGACATACCTTCACTCTTCACATAGTTGTATGGTGAATCCTGATACTTGTGATTACTTGTGATTATGAACTCGGATCGCTGGATTCAGAGCCCAGAGTGGTGACCGTTACACCATGGAACCACAGCCACCTAGATTGGTGGAAATCCCCGTTACAGACACTGCGCATTAGTTTGGCTCTTGGTGCAATTTGGCACGTCTCCATCCTCTTGCCTAGGCGTAACGGTGAGAGCGACTCGTGCGACGTGACCTCATAGACAACTTAAACGGTTGCATTGGTGGTTCAGTGGTAGAATTCTCGCCTGCCACGCAGGAGCCCGGGTTCAATTCCTGGCCAATGCATGGCTTTTGCAGTCGACATCCTTGTCTTTGAGTTGGTTTGACCACGTGGTAAACTTTTTGAGGACATCCAGATGAGAAAAAACATCGACATGTTGCCCAGCCCCAACTGCCACGTGGATTCCCGCCTTCAATTCAGGGCCCTTGTTGAGTTGTCTTGTCCTCGTTAGTATAGTGGTCAGTATCCCCGCCTGTCACTTGGGAGACCTGGGTTCAATTCCCTGACGGGGAGAAGGGTTGGCTTTAGCCCCTTTTGATTCCCACCCACTCTCATCGCTACTCGGATGACTGAGGATATACCTTCACTCTTCACATAGTTGTATGGTGAATCCTGATACTTGTGATTATGACTCAATAAAAAGAGAGGCAGTGGAATTGTCTCAAACGAGCATGTATGACTGTGGTACAAGACAGAAACCACTCTTTCAAGGCACCATTTGTCCTGAGACGTGGGGGATTAGCTCAAGTGGTAGAGTGCTCGCTTTGCATGTGAGAGGCAGCGGGATCGATGCCCGCATTCTCCATTCAGGTACATTTTCATCCTGCAAAACTAGTTTCTTTCTGCATCAACGTTGTCCTCAACTTTTTGAGGATGGCCACATGAGGAAAAACAGACATGTTGCCCAGCCCCATCTGCCACGTGGATTCCCGCCTTCCATTCAGGGTCCTTGAGTTGGTAGTGATCTCCGAGGGAAAACTGCAGAAATTGTCGTGTCCTCGTTAGTATAGTGGTTAGAATCCCCGTCTGTCACGCTGGAGACCAGGGGTCTCATTTATAAAGCTTGCGTACGCACAAAACGGGGCTGAAAATGTGCGTACGCCAGTTTTCACGCAAAGTCAGTGATTTATAAAAAACAAACTTGGCGGTAGAATGTGCGGTCCTCCACGCAAACTATGACCCTCCCGTAAACCTACGCACTTTTTGGAGACAGTGGGAATTGGAGACACATACTGCAAAAAGTAAAAGTCGGAGAAGCTATAACTCGTAATATTTATGCATTTTGTTGTTCTCACACACATTGACTCACTTTATGTTTATAATGAAGATTAAATACATCAGTGTTATTTGAGCTTGAACTGCGTGACAATTGTTCCATACACATCTTGTACAATGCAACTCAAATTTGTAATCAATATTCAGCGCTGTCTGTCTCACAATCAGATTGTCCTTTTACCGCAGTGTAGGAGGCTGAAATGCATGTAACTACAAAACACAAAGTATAACTAAATATATTTCTTTAATACTGTGCATATATCATCATATGTCAAAAACTGGAAATACAGTTGTTAAGCTCTCGCGCAATCACTACACTCATTACACTTCAGAATCAGAATCCGTTTAATCGCCATGCAAGATACTTAAACATGGAATTTACTTCTGCAGTTGTTACCGCTTTTTCTCCGGTTCTGCCACTTGGCGCTGTCGCACTAGTGTTGTTTTTTGTTTGCCTTGATTCACCGTGAAAAAGAATCACCTGCCAGGTTCATGCATGATAATGATACTAGATTAGCATTCATGAGGTCCTTTGCATTGACCATTTATGGTTAAAAATGGGCGCGTTCAGGGCGGGGTGCAATGATACTTTACGTACGCACACTTGTGGTTAAGCTGTGATTTATAAAGCGAACATTGCCTACAGGTGTGCGTACGCACGGTTTTATAAATCTGAATTTTTGTGTGCGTACGCCAATTTACGCTTTTGGGCGTACGCACACTTTTAGTAAGAATTCTACGCACTCCTTTATAAATGAGACCCCAGGGGCCTCATGTACAAAGACTTGCGTGGATTTCCTACTGAAACTTGGCTTACGCCAAAACCCAGAAACTGTCGTACGCACAAATAAATTCAGATGTATCAAAGTGTGCGTAGGCATGGATCCAAGCACGTTTCTTTTGTACGTCACAATCAACGTGGAATTGAGCGCACATGCAGAGGTGCCGAACTCCTCCCTGTCCACGCCTCCATTTAAATATTCAAATCAATGTAAATAGGCCCTGGACCTGCAATTTCCACCCCCTGGAGGACAAATAAAGGTTTATCTAATTTCCCTCTTGGTCCGATCAGATAAATCAAAATGAGTAGAGGGAAGAAAAGAGTCAATCAGGGGCTTGATAGAAAGCTTTGCAGCTCTAATTTCAATAAAATAAAATAAACATTTGAATGCGCACCTGCCCAAATGTGCATTTCGCTGGTTTACATAGACAACTAAACGAATAAACTATTTATGCACCCATAGGCATAGCCACCCATCGCGCACCGCACCAGCCTCCATCCTGTTCCCAACCATGCTGTTAGTCAGAATGAATGAGTCATGCGTTGAACCAGGCCACCTTGCCACGATTTTAGTTAACTGCATTTGCGCATCATATATGATTTGAACATTAATGGAATTAAAATGTTTTCTATTAACATAAACAAATTCATCCTGTGATGGCGCTTTTATATCAATGTGTGTGCAGTCAGTATCTCCGATAACCTTAGGGAAACCGGCTATTGCTGCTAATTGCGTACTCCAGTAACACTGGCCTTGGTAACCGAAATCGGCTTATGAGCCAGTTATTGTTTGCAAGTAAATCCTCGCGTTCCCTAAAAACTCGCTCACGTCGGATTGCACAATTTGCAAGGTCCTCAAACAACGCGAACGCTGCCATTGTTAATACAATTTTCTTCATCACATTGCGCATGCTTTTATATTCACCTATATCATTACAAACGCCTGGGTGTGTAAATTGTTCACAACGGTGTCTCTGATGTGCACATCACTTGACTGTTTTCACATTATTAACAGTTTCCCAGCATCACCTCTAAGTGACGCCAAAGGAACAATAGCTGTAGAAATGTGCGTACGACAGCTATGAAGTTGGCGTGGGGCACCGCACATTTCCACGGTCATTTCACGTTTGATACATCTGAACGTGAGCGTGGAAGCCCTCGGTCACCATCTGGGCTATTACCTCTTTCATGAGGGAGGCCGTCTGGGGGAAATGGGTTCAGGAAGAGGGCCGTAGTATACTGGGTCAGATAACTGTCTCATTGCCTCCTGGACATGGTACGGTCCATGATGACTAAAGACGAACCCTTGACCGCCGGTTTTACCACGATTGCTCTGTTATCCCTTAAGATTTTGACAGCCTTCCACTCCTGTTGGGAAATATTGGGTGCCTCCTGACCTGAGGATGGAAGGGAAGAGGCCAGGGTCTCCAGGTCCTTTCCCATCAGTTCCAATAGTTCGACTGGAAGTCGATTGATAGGGGGTTCCCAAAGGGAGGGGGGCTGGAAAGGTGGTCTAACCGGTTCATCATCCAAATCATCCCCAAAAAAAGAGCAGAGGCGTAGGCGTCGGTGGTAAGCTCCTACGTCCAGTCTCAGGTCCCATTTGGGGTTGGGCTGTGTACTGTGTGTTGGGATGAAGGATAAGCCTTTAGCTAAGATGGAAGCCTGGGGGCCTGTGAGGATTAAAGTTGAGGAAAGTTTTACCACTCCAGGCGTTGGTTCTGTCTCCTCAGGATGCGGTTGGCCCAGGTCAAGGTAGGTCCTCCAATGGACCCACATGGCGTGGGCTGTCCTGGGGGTCCAATGTACATTGTCCCAGGTGGTGGAGAAGAGGTGGCGGGGGAGGCGGGGGATCAAGTTTCCTTAATCTTTAATTAGGGAGTTGATGGTGGTCAAGTTTTTTTGTATGTTCGGAGCCAGGTGGTTTGAAAAATTCAGAGCCGGGATCAAAACCCTGGCATTGGGAAATGTGGATTGGGCCACTCCCACGAGTAAGCTAAGTTTGAGTCCCCCATTAGAATGACCGGGCGTGTAGGTACCAGACCCTAGTTAAGGTATTTGTCCCCAAAGTGCTGGTGTGAATGGGTCACAGAGGTTTTCGGGACGGGGGTAGGGGGAAGAGTGGGAGTGGGAAGGGGAGTGTCCCCCCAGCGGTCTCTGGGGTAGAGGTTCGTCCATCGGGGGAATTGAGGTATCTGATAGAATTGGAAAAACAAAAGAGGACGTGTCACTGGTCAGTGATATGTCGTCATTCTCCTCTTCCTGGATCCCCATTGGTTCGGAGGAAGGGGGGGCGGACCTCCAAGTGCAGATCCCCGATGGCAATGGCTCCGCCAGATCAATGTCACGGGTTCTACCCGGGAGAACAGAACTGGAGTGGGCAGGTGTCTCCTGGGCCAGTTGGACAATTTTTGTCATATCCTGTGGGTCCAGTTACAGGTCAGTGGGGATGGAAGGTCGAGTGGATGGTTGGGGGTCGGGAGTCAACGGGTCAGGGTTCTGATTGGCAGGGGGCGTGATGTGGGGGGAGGGGCCGAAGGGGACTCTACGCCGTTTGGGTGCGGGTGGCGTGGATGTAATTGAGGGTTCGGCCAAGGGGGTCAGTGGGGAGATCGAGGGTGGGAGGGGGAGTTCGGGGGCCTCATGTGTCCTTTTGGTGGGGGTCGTTCTGTGGGTTATTTGGGCGGGTCTGTCAGGGGTGGGTGGCGGGTTAGAGGTCGGGGGTCTGGTCTCGAGAGGAGGTCCGAGATCTCCAAGGAGGCCCAGGTCAGGGTCAGTTCTATCCCGTGTATATCCTTGGAGCATCGTCTCCTCTTGCCACAGTTTCTGCCAGTCATCCCTACGTGCGGCCAGGATGTTGACTGTAAGTTGACTGATCATATCCTGGTAATGATTCTCCAGGTATTGGAGTGTGTTGGCCATCCACTCGTCATGGTTGTGCTTCAGTAGTGCTATGGAGGAGGTTGTTGGGAACGCCGGAAGGATGGAGTTGGTTAGGGATCTTCTGGCTGTCACTACACTTTGAAGTTCCACATCGTTCCCCGTGGACACCTGCACCCTGGAGAGGCGATGATGGGCCTTAATAAAGTGTCTAAAAAGCCGCACCAGTGGGGTAGGGGGTTCAGACGGGTCTGATGACATCATGGGGTTAGTTCTGGAAGAGGAAGGGAACAGACGAAAGACATGATTAATTGAGGGGTAGGAGACTCGGTGCTGTCGAGATCAATAACGTTTATGGCGGAGTCTTCTTATACTGAATAATCAAGAGAGGGAGAGAGAGCCCTTGGAGCGAGCAGAGGCCAAGGTTCTGGCAAGGTTAGGTTGGGTATAAGTGAAGAGGAACCACCCCGTGGGACTCCGACGAGACCACAGTATAGGTGAGCACCCCTGAAAGGCACGCGCACTTGAAACCTCACCCGCTCCGGCCCAGAGGAGAGAGAGAGAGAGAGAGAGAGAGAGAGAGAGAGATATGTGTAAACTCTTGGAGGACTCATTCCCACAGGGCGGTTAACTATCTCTCCAAAGACAAAATAGAAAACCTGAGTCTGGAACTGTAGTTAGTCATCCCAAGTTAGATGAGGGCCGGTGAGTTCTTTTTCATCAAGGCGGTCAGGTCAGTGCCTCTCAACCACCTTATTGTGTAAAGATCCTTTTCCCACTGGGCTGATCATATGCCTGTCCACAGACCAACAGCAAAGGACCTGGATCTTGTAAAAACAGTTCTATTTTAAGGTGATGCAGGTGAGAGGAATTAATGATAATGATTCCTTTTACATCAGGGTGGTCTCCTGTCTATCCAGAGGCAAGCAACACATGATCCAGGTGTATCAGGACGCCCGGTCTTGACCCAAATGCAGGTTGGTTAATGCCTCTTGACCACACTATTGTGTAAAGATCCTTCCTCGCTGGGCTCGTCAACGGCTTGTCACAGATAAATGACAGAGGACCTGGATCTTGCAAAAACTTCTTCTATTTTAGAGTGATGCAGGTAAGAGAAATGAACCACAATGATTCCTTTTCCATCAGGGTAATCCATTGTCTATCCAGAGGTAAGGGGTGTGTCCAGCCTACCAGGGCAGTCCGGTTTTAAAACAGTCAAAAATACAACTGACCTGTGTGAGGTTCAAATTCACAACCTTCAGATTATGAGACTGACGCGCTGCCTACTGCGCCAACAAGGGCACCTCCCCCCAGGCAGTTTGGCTGAAGCACGTGAGCCTGACAAAATGACAACAACAAAAAGACAAACCTCCCTGTTACCTGTGGGATAGGAGAGTGTGAGCAAATACCCACTTCTCTCAAGTATTGTGGGTTTAACTCCAAGCTCAGTCAGCGAGCAGTGAGGTGAAAGGATGGTGGTTCGAGTCTGTCTTTGTTTCTGATATGGGTCCTGCCCTGTGCGAAAAGGACCTGTACCAACCATGAGAGTGGAAGTAGGTGGAGGATCTCTTCCTTGTCTTCCTCGCACAGGCGCCGTGGCTTAGTTGGTCAAAGCGCCTGTTTAGTAAACAGGAGATCCTGAGTTCAAATCTCAGCGGTGCCTTTATTTTGGTCTCCCAGGAGTTTCTCTTCCTGGGCACTTTAGCCCTGGAGCTAAGCAGCAGACAGCAATTTGCAAACCTCACGGGTTTACCAAAAGCCCTGGTGAAGCATTTGAAAGCCTCACCACATATTGTCTAAATCAAAAACAGGAAATGACATCTAAAGAAGGTCTTTGACCCGTGTGGGGATCGCACCCACGACCTTGGCGTTATTAGCACCACGCTCTGACCATCTGAGCTAACCGGCCACACCTGCTCTGCTACCGTTTTCATTTGGAAACCGATGCTATTTTGGTTATTAAAAAATACAACTGCCCTGTGTGCAGCGCCGTGGCTTAGTAGGTCAAAGCACCTGTTTAGTAAACAGGAAATCCTGAGTTCCAATCTCAGCAGTGCCTTTATTTTGGCCAAGGTCTCCCAGGAGTTCCACACCCTGGGCACTTTAGCCCTGCAACTAGGTGCTCATGTTTTGACAGCAACTGACAAATCCTCCCTGGTGGTCTAGTGGCTAGGATTCGGCGCTTTCACCGCCGCGGCCCGGGTTCGATTCCCGGTCAGGGAAATCTCTCTATGGAAGAACTTTTCAACCCTCAAGCTGTTGTCGGCGGTTAAATTCCATGCGATGACTCCATGTCATTGTGACACTTTAACTTTACAAGATAAAACAACGGGTCAGTTGCTTGGAAGGAACCACCTTGACATTGTGCTATCTGTAGCTGAAACGCATTAGCCTCAAGCCCTACTGGCCAAGTGGATGGGGCGCTGGCCTCATACTGCTGAGATTGTGGGTTTGCAACAGCAGCATAGTGGCACAACAGCAGCAGAGTGGCGCAACGGGAGCGTGCTGGGCCCATAACCCAGAGGTCTATGGATCGAAACCATCCTCTGCTATGAGACTTTTGACCTTCACGGTGTCTTGGGCTTTAAGTCTTGGCCAGACTCCGAAGTGGTAGGGTCAGCAAGGGGAATTTTCTCAAATAGTAGAGCGCTTGCTTAGCATGCGAGAAGTAGCGGGATCGATGCCCGTATTCTCCAAGCTCTTGCTCCATGGCTTTCTTAGTACCGCTCTTGTTGCGGGGCCTGCAGTCCCTCTCCAGACGCAGATAGCGACCTTTGCCCCACACTTGCGTTGTCACGGGGGTCGTTTTAACACACAATATCATCTGCCTTGTCCATCCTGCTTTGTCCATCCTTGTGAACTGCAATTTCCACCCCCTGGAGGGCAAATAAAGGTTCATCTAATCTAATCTAAGGCAACGCAGGAATTTCAGGTAGTCGAAAGTGTTTTTCAGCAAGCTGAAAGTGTTTTTCAGCAAGGAACAGTCAGGGTGGTTTGAGGCACACCTTCCCAGCGCTGGTTCTCAGGCTTCCTGCTCAGCATGTTTCAGACCTGAGCGTACAAGCGGCACCAGGGTAGCTAACTTGGCGTTTCAGAAAACTACAGGCCAACTCCAACGAGCTGCAACTCACTCAGTGGGCATAATTGGAATTTGACAAAAGCAGAATGAAGTTTCTGCCCAGTTTCGAACCAGGGACCATCCATGTGTAAGGCGAACGTAATAACCACTACAGTACAGAAACCAACTGCTTAATAGAGCGGGAAACCCAAACTGTTCCGAAATGGTGGCTGTTTGTAAAATAAACCTTCTCGATTATGGTTTTAATGACACAAGGGCGGTGTGAGTAATACAATAAAATTGTTCCGCTCCAAATTTCCACATCGCGAAACGTCTTCGCAGCGTGGCAGTGGGTCTTATTGACCAAAGGAAGCACGAGTGTGGCCTGGTGGACAATTCAGATTTAAGCTGTCGGTGGTGACAAGGGGGCAGTTAAGAAAGTGACGAGGTGGCCGAGTGGTTAAAGCGATGGACTGCTAATCCATTGTGCTCTGCGTGCGTGAGTTGGAATCTCATCCTCGTCGGCAAGCTATATTCATGGAGTGCCCACCTTTTTCGAAGTTAAACTTCTGTCGCTCGGCGCATCGTGCTCCTACCAAATCTCCTAGGAGATCCCGCTCCTTTACTAAACCACAGTGCCTCGTACTCTAACGAGCAGAAGAGATTATCCACCCTCTTCAACTCTGATGGTCTGCGGGCAGGACCAAGATCCGAAACAAACATGAAAAAGAGCTCGTCCTTGGGTTGGCTCGAACCACCATCCTTTCGGTTAATAGCCAAACGCGCTAACCAATTGCGCCGCAACAACCCTCCCTCTGCCTTCCCTAGGTGACATTTTCAATGTGTCGGCAGATTATTTCATCAGACTTTCCCTTGGTGTGAGTTGCGTCAAGCTTGTGCTTCCTTTACTAAACCACGGTGCCTCGTACCCTAACGAGCAGAAGAGATTATCCACCCTCTTCAACTCTGATGGTCTGCGGGCAGGACCAAGATCCGAAACAAACATGAAAAAGGGCTTGTCCTTGGGTTGGCTCGAACCACCATCCTTTTGGTTAACAGCCGAACGCACTAACCAATTGCGCCACAAAGACCCTGCCACTGCCTTCCCCATACGATCCATGTTTGAAAGCAGGTAGCGCAAACATGGCCTATAAGACAAGTATGAGCTGGCAGCGTGTGGCGATGACTCAAAAACGGCGTCCGGAATACATGAAGAAAGGTAAAACGTGCGTGAAAGTAAAACTAACGCGAAAGGTTTCTGAACGTGGCCGGGGCTCTCGATGATGGTTTTAAACCTTTAGGTGCCAGGGTTTTTTCAAGAAAATATAAAATTTTGATATCAAGATTTCAAAAGGCTATAACTTGAAAGTGGTTTGAGATAAAGGTATACTGTCAATGAGAAAGTTGTTCAGTATGACTCAAAGTTTGTGATGGGAATTCATTTTTTTTTATCTAATTTGCATATGATGACGTCACAAGGTGGCGGCTATAATGGAAAATGGAAACCTCAACTTGGAGGTTTCAAAAGGCTATAACTTGAAAGTAGTTTGAGATAAGGGAATACATTCAACATTCAATGTGAAATATCTTTAGTATGAAACTAAATTTGGGAAAGAAATACGTTTACTGATCCAACTTGTATAATCAATTGGCGCGTTGACCACACTGATGCTCAGAACCGCATCTAAAATGCAGTTGTACTATTTCCTGGATCTGTGTGGAAACAGGCATGTTTTCATCCGTGGTTTCCACCCATATTTGCGGTGTTATGAGCCCCCCTGCCACCTCGAACATGTCCCCTTTTTGGCATTCGCAGAATGCTTCCACCCCGGCCACGCTGAGGTGAAGCATCCACTATACAGTGTACTGATTGTGGACTTTGTGCACGGACGCGCAGTCACTACTAACGTCAGTTTATGCTTCACTAGACAGACTGCATGTCATTCCTCTAAGGAATCAGAGTCATCTAATATCTGAATAAATACTTTGTTGACGGTAAATCGACCTCTTAGTATCGTGAGTAACTAAAAAAAACCCTCTTTCGCTCTGCTCTGCTGTCGCTCCGCTCAGCCCTTCTATCACTGATTAGCAGCGTCTAAGCAGAGCAGCGTCACTGTTCGGGAAGGGGTTTTACAAACTCGTTTTTCTCGAAAACTTTAAATAAAAACATGTCCATAAATGATGATTATATTAAAGGAACACATGTCCACTATCACCTGTTGAAAAGTAAAAATAAGATTCGGCCCCACATTTATAGCTACAGCCTGTTTTAGTCAGCAATGTTGCTAGTTGCAATTCTGCGACTTTGGCGCCTAAAGGGTTAATGACACAAGGGCGGTGTGAGTAATACAATAAAAACGTTCCGCTCCGATTTTCCACGTGGCAAAACGTTTTCGCAGCGTGGCAGTGGGTGTTCGAGATAATATTACTACTTACTATACAGGGCTTGCCTGGCATTTCAAAATGGGCTCCTCCGGGATTTGAACCAGCGACCTAAGGATTTCCAATCCAGTCAAAAACTACAGTCCTCCGCTCTACCAATTGAGCTATCGAAGGGTGAGCCCCTAGCTCGTATTTTGGCGTTGTAGGCACACAAGCTCCAGTCCTCCTTTATTTGAGATAGCAAAGGATTTTCCAACAACGTACCATACAGGGCTTGCCTGGCATTTCAAATGGGCTCGTCCGGGATTTGAACCCGGGACCTCTCGCACCCAAAGCGAGAATCATACCCCTAGACCAACGAGCCAAGTTGATGCTGCATTATCAGTTAAAAGCTACTCTTAGAGGGGGGGAAGAAGGGTTAGAATCGATGCTTTCACATCCACGCCATCGGTTTGGTTCCCGTTTAGAGAAACGAGTCTGTACACCCCTTTCAAAATAGGGTCTCCCTGCTTTGTCTGCTATCCTGCATTTGGACTGTAAATAGTTTCAACCGCAAAAAAAATAAAACTCCTTCGAGACGGATTTGAACCAGCGACCTAAGGATTTCCATTCCAGTCATTAACTACAGTCCTCCAACTTGATGCTGCATTATCAGTTAAAAGCTACTCTTAGAGGGGGGGAAGTACGGCTAGAATCTGTGCTTTCACAGATGATCTGGTGACTGTGGAGGCCAGGTCATCTGGCGCAGCTCCCCATCACTCTCCTTCTTCGTCAAATAGCCCTTACACAGCCTGGATGTGTGTTTGGGGTCATTGTCCTGTTGATGGAGACGTGCCAAATTGCATCAAGAGCCAAACTGATGCGCAGTGTCTGTAACGGGGATTTCCACCAGTCTAGGTGGCTGTGGTTCCATGGTGTAACGGTCAGCACTCTGGGCTCTGAATCCAGCGATCTGAGTTCAAACCTCGGTGGAACCTGGGACGGTGCTCAAGGACGTGTCACTTTTTATCAAGTCATAATCACAAGTATCAGGATTCACCATACAACTATGTTCAGATTCAGAATACTTTATTAATCCCCTTGGGGAAACTCTTTGGCAGGACAGTGCCCACCGTGGCAACACGACAAAGTACATTATCGGCGCACAAGCCTTCTGAAATTGGGAAAACACAAATAGATTTTCGAGGAAAAAAAAAGGATACATGCCAGAGCCTGTAACCAAAAAAAACACCTCAGCAGACAGATAAGCAACAACAACAAGCAGGTGGAGGCGTTGGATGAGTCTGTGTTCGTAGCCAAAACACAGAACAATCTGCCTCATGGCCTTGAGGTCAGGACATCTTGTTCCAGCCAGACAACTCTCACAGAGAGGGGTGGGGGGTTGGGGTGGGGGAGGGGGTGTAGAGAGACGTCGTACCTCAATCTTGCAAGACAGAAACAGGTAGGGGGAGGGGTAGCCCTGCACGGTACCAGGCACAGCCGTACAGGAATTTGGAGCCGAAAACATATACTCATGTCGTTGCTCGTAGAGTTAGTTTACATCCTACAAACAAGTCTCACTCAATGTCTCTCAAATGTCTCTCAAATGCCTCTCAATGTCTCTCAAATGTCTCTCAAATGTCTCTCAATGTCCCTCAATGTCTCTCATTCTTCCATTTTGTTGGTCAATACGTTCCTCTGTCCCCTGCAGAGCCATCGGTATCCAGCGATGCGCGTAAAGTCACACTTTGTCCACCAACAGCCCTGCCCATCACATCAATCAAGTGGGGCAGCTTAAAGGGGCCGTTAACGGCTGCCTCAGTTTTATAATTTGCCGATGTCCCATGGCATGCTTAATCCAATCAGCAGAAGCCCGGCCATCATAAATCCCAATATGTAGAGATCCTCAAAGTCCTCGACGGAAGGTTCCCACAGGCACACGACACGCCTCTTATCCCACGCGTCCATCATGTATCCCGCTGGAGACGATCCCATGCGGGGACATGCTGGGTCCCCCCAGCCCCAAAATCTCTTTAAATATATGGTGTCAATAGTACTTGACCAGCTAATCAATTCCATGTTTCAGCTTAAAAGGGTGATGCAGTTAGTCTCTCCAGCAGACAGGCAGACGATAGAGCAGGAAAAAGATAAGGGAGCGAAAAAGTTTGCGACCGCCTCCACGAGAGCAAGGACTAGAAGAGTGTGAAGAGTGAAGGTATGGGGTTGGGCATACGGGGATTTCCACCAGGCTAGGTGGCTGTGGTTCCATGGTGTAACGGTCAGCACTCTGGGCTCTGAATCCAGCGATCTGAGTTCAAACCTCGGTGGAACCTGGGACGGTGGTTGAGGATGCATCACTTTTTATCGAGTCATAATCACAAGTATCAGGATTCACCATACAACTATGTGAAGAGTGAAGGTATGTCCTCAGTCATGAACTGAGTCAGAACTGAAAGGGGCAAAAACAGCCCCTTCTCCCCGTCAGGGAATTGAACCCTGGTCTCCCGCGTGACAGGTGGAGATACTAACCACTATACTAACGCTGACACGACGATAGATGGAGTTTTCCATCGGATATGACCATTAACTCAAGGGCTCTGAATGGAAGGCGGGAATCCACGTGGCAGATGGGGCTGGGCAACATGTCAATGTTTTTTCTCATCTGGATGTCCTCAAAAAGCTTACCACGCGGTCAAACCAACTCAAAGACAAGGATGTCGACCACAAAAGTAATGCATTGGCTGGGAATCGAACCCGGGCCTCCCGCGTGGCAGGCGAGAATTCTACCACTGAACCACAAATGCAAACGTATAAGTCATTTATGAGGTCACATGACACGAGTCGCTCTCACCGTTACGCCTAGGCAAGAGGATGGAGACGTGCCAAATTGCACCAAGAGTTCAAATCTCAGTGGAACCTGGGTCGGTGGTCGAGGACGCATCACTTTTTATCTAGTCATAATCACAAGTATCAGGATTCACCATACAACTATGTGAAGAGTGAGGGTATGTCCTCAGACATCTGAGTAGCGATGTGATGGTGATGCGGGTGGGAACCAAAAGGGGCAAAAACAGACTCTTCTCCCCATCCCAATGCAGAACATGATTCTTATCTTCTACCTGGAGTTCAGGGAGAAATCCACTAAAGAGCGCACGACAAAATGCTACAGGGAAAGCATCCGCTGTAAACTCAGTGTTTGTCAAACATCCTAGTAAGCCTTTCCAAGTAATCTGTAGGCTCCTAAACTTCTGTTTGCAGTCATACACTTTACTCCAGTCTAGCATGCCTCCTTTTGGTATCACTGCTATCAATGAGCATTTGAGTGCATCATAAGGTCCTTGTGGCAGTGGATAACTATCAACTGGGCTCACTATTTTCTCTGGTGGTTTCTGTACTGGCTGCACCTGACCAGATTCTTTTCTTAACAGTTACTTTTCTCTGTCTATGGCTCTCCTGCATAGCCACAGCAATAGTAACAACATCATATTAATCAACTGTAAAACAGGTTGCAAATCTTTGGTAGTCTTTCTTATTTCTCTACAGAAATATTGCTACTCTCCACCTGTTTCAGTTCTTCCAAACTCTTAGTTGTGGCACTAGCAGTCTGCACAAGCAATGCCCTGTTAACATGTTCAAACAAAGAAAGAGTTCTCTTTCTCTGTAACTTTATCAGTTTGATCACGTTTTAACCAACAGTCCCGGACAGAAACTCTTGATCATTCTTAGCTTCTCTATCAGAATCACTTTTAGCTTGCTCACACCATATCTTCACAAGATAGCTGGCACGTCTCATAGCTTCAGTTGCCCAGAGCAACAAAAAACAGCCAGATTACATATTGTTTGCAATACGACTTGTTTCCTTTTCTATCAAGACCGCATTTAACTCTCCAGTATTTTTTTTACATCAAACGTTCACTCCAGTGGGAAACAATGCATCGTGTCATATTTAGTCTACTCATGCCATTTCTCAATGCTTGAAACTGCTTGAATTTCATATGAATCAAACATAAATGGGGTTGGACTATTCTCAAGTAACAATGTCTCTATTGCTCCCGTGCTGGAACCTTGATTACCCATACTGAATTAAAATGTATCTGTAACAACTCAGAACGGCATGTGGCCAACTCTCTTGGCTCCAAGTCTCAACTTTAGCCTTCTGTAGCAAGGATCATACGGCACTTTACAATAGTCACAAACCCACATAGCACTCTAGACCAAGCACATAACAATGTTAAAGAATCACACATCTACACAAGCATATGATGGTGAACAATAGAACTACAATATCGTGTGGTAGTGGACTACAAATATGGCCTATTCTCGCTTTCCAGGCGCTTGATTATGGCACCGCTATCCTGCCAACGCCAGTTGTTGAAGAAAGTGTTTTGTCCGTCTCTTCGTAAACGGAGTGACAGTTCAGTTGAGTTCTGGATTAAATAAGTATTTAACAACCTGCAGATTGGGAGAGTATTGACCAGACCTCTGGTCTGGAGATCACTACCAACTCATGGGCCCTGAATGGAAGGTGGGAATCCACATGGCAGATGGGGCTGAGCAACATGTCAATGTTCTTCCACATCTGGCTGTCCTCAAAAAGTTGAGGACAAAGTTGATGCAGAAAGAAACTAGTTTTGCAGGATGAAAATCTACCTGAATGGAGAATGCTGGCATCGATCCTGCTGCCTCTCGCATACAAAGCAAGCTCTCTACCACTAGAGCTAATCCCAAATTTCGTAATCCTCCTAGTTTCATAGTTTCTTGAAAGAATTCAAATGAATTCAGTCTTGCACCACAGTCATCAATGATAGATAGAAAAGGATCATGGAGAATGCGGGCATCGATCCCGCTGCCTCTCGCATGCGAAGCAAGCGCTCTACCACTTGAGCTAATTCCCCATTGGTGATTCATTCGATGGGGAACTTGTCATCGACTGCATGAGGACCCAATAGGTCCACGTCTCAGGACAAATGGTGCCTTGAAAGAGTTCAAATGGTTTCTGTCTTGTACCACAGTCATACATGCTCGTTTGAGACAAATCTTCCTGGGAAAAACATGATGGAGAATGCGGGCATTGATCCCGCTGCCTTTCTTTTTATTGAGTCATAATCACAAGTGTGACGACCCTGGTGGGTCTCTGGGTAACTGCATGTATAATCAGTGCTCTTTCCTATGTGCCCAGGTCACGTTCCCTAATGGCCATGGGTATAAGAGGCCCACCTCCCTCAACATGGCGGTCGATCTCCTCCTCCCGGTCTTGGCTGTTGTTTTCGTTTTGGTTACTTTCCCCTAGACTGACTTTACTTTAGCTTACTTGATGTTTACTATTATTTAATAAATATCTTCTTTATTTGCAACCTGCGTGGGCCTCCCCTCTATGTTTCATTGCTCATGAGCCGGCAGTGTTACAACTGGAATTTAAAACTATATTGAACGTGCAGTGACGGAATGAGGAGTGAAGGACTGAATGAGGAGTGACGGAATGAATGCATGAGGATCAGCCGGTGCCCTCTAGTAAGCAGGCAGCGCCAGTGGGATTTGCTGACACTTCTCATAAGGGCAATACTAAGCAATTGGATGACAAGACAGCTGAACTTCGATTCCTGGCCAATGCATGGCTCTTGCAGTGGACATCCTTGTCTTTGAGTTGGTTTTTATCTTTTTTGTTGTGGAAAATAAAAGACACCATATAAATTGCTGTGATTTTGTGTTTATTTATTTTGTTTTGTGGTGGATCTCATTATTAATGTGAAAAGACATTGTGTCATATCATATCCCAGACTATCCTTCCATCCTGGATATCTGCAGAGTTGATGTCCTCAGGATCTTGTAACTTTAGGGCAGGGTGTTTCTCCCCTCTAATTATGGAGAACAACACATGCCACAATAATGTCACAGGCCCTTTCAGGGGTGGTTCAGGTTCTGTGTAAGGGTTTCAGAAGTTTCAGAGTTTGCCAGCATGGGTAACCCCTATCTCCCAGCAGAAAGCCATCCATCTCTCCTGTAAGAAAGTTCACATTGCTTTAGAGCTGCACATCATTTCCCCTGTAAGTGTGTAGTGCATACATTGAAATATATAGGACATACATTTCCTTACCCCTTTCCAGTCTTTTACTCAAGGTTGACTCCCGATAAATTATTGAGTCATGAACAGAGCCAGGCCACTTGGCCTCCACATTAATGATGATATGTGCAGCATCACATATGATCTGTGGACAGTGCAAAGACTGAGACATGTACAGTATTGTGATGTCTTTGACCATTAGAAACAGTAGGCTGTCAGTGTACCTGTACATTAATACAGTGGAT
Source organism: Neosalanx taihuensis (assembly GCA_030340665.1). Lineage (NCBI taxonomy): Eukaryota > Metazoa > Chordata > Actinopteri > Osmeriformes > Salangidae > Neosalanx > Neosalanx taihuensis. Next base: position 4,572,902 of record JARGSH010000050.1, on the reverse strand, counting down.
GGACCTCCTATTGACATAATCTGCTTCATTTTCAGGGGGTGCAATGATCGGAATATGTGGGCTATTATTAGGCTACTTCCAGGGGTTAGGGTATTCGTAACTTATTGAAACCCATTTATACACCACTTACCTGCAATCCTGTAAAACTCCTTTGATGACTCACTGGTTTGTGCCCAGGAAACAACACAAAATGATCAGAAAGCGCTTCAGTGCAAGGCACACTTTCCTGACCGCTCTGCACACTGTAGCCTTACTAGTATTTTCTAGTAAGAATGGATGAGATTGTGGATGTATCTTATTGATCTTACCGCTCAGATAAAAGTGGAGATGGAAGTGACAAAACATTCACTCTGGGCCTCAAAAATCTCTCCCAATATAAATGTAACTCTCGACGAATTAATACAGCCTCTTCATCTATAGGATTGTCAATAAAAGAACATTTAATCCGCTTTGCTGCTCTCTTCGCAACAAACATGCTCAATGAGTGATGTGTTTAAACGTTGCCTCCTCTTCAAAAAGGGGAGGAGACTGAAATAAACTACCGAAGAAAACCTGCACCCGACCAGGTTAGGTTCATATATCTCAGAATATAACTTACCTCTCTTTCAGAAACTAGCTTAACTTAGCCTGTTTTCTCGGTTTGAACTTACCCCCCTTTCTGAAACCGAAAACCCAGAGTTTCCCTCATTTCAGAGTTAACCTACTCAGAGTTTTCACTTAACCCGCTTTCTGAAACGGGCCCCTGGGATCGATTCCCAGCCAATGCAGAACCGTGAAAGAGCGTTGTTTCATGTTGTGAAGTTAAAATGACAATGCAATAGGTCACAAAGACACGGAGTCAGAACTAGCAATTTAAACACCGACAACAGCTTCAGGGTTGAAAAGCTATTCCATAGAGAGATTTGAACTCAGCATTTCCTGTTTACTAAACAGGCGATTTGACCAACTAAGCCACGGCGCCTCTCTGAGAACCACGAGGAAGAGATTTTCCAGTGACTTCAGCTCTGATGGTCGGTACAGGTCCTTTTCGCACAGGGCAGGGCCCACATCAGAAAAAACACAGACTCAAACCACCATCCTTTCGCCTCACTGCCCGCGGACTGAGCTTTGAGTTAAACCCACAATACTTGAGAGAAGAGGGTATTTGCTCACACTCTCCTATCCCACTGGTAACAGGAAGGTTTGTCTTTTTGTTGTCATTTTGTCAGGCTCACGCGTTTCATTCAAACTGCCTGGGGGGAGGGGCCTTGGTAGCTTCCAAGCCTTGTTGGCGCAGTAGGCAGCGCGTCAGTCTCATAATCTGAAGGTCGTGAGTTCGAGCCTCACACAGGGCAGTTGTGTTTTTTAGATTTTTTTATAACGAAAATAGCATCCATTTCCAAATGAATGGGTAATTTGACAGGCGTTCAAAGGACACCATCTGCGTCTGGAGAGGTTGGCTCGGCAGCTCTGGCCTGTCAACAAAGCAGCTCTGGCCCGGTAGCAGAGCAGGTGTGGCCGGTTAGCTCAGTTGGTCAGAGCGTGGTGCTAATAACGCCAAGGTCGTGGGTTTGACTCTCACTGTCCAAAAAACTTCTTTAGATGTCCTTTCCTGTTTGATTTAGACAATATGTGGTGAGGCTTTCAAATGCTTCATTAGGGTTTTTGAGGTTTGCAATTTGCTGTCTGCTCGAGAAGGGGTGACTTGTCCAGGCTGAGACGATTGCGACGCTGGACCTGGTGCGCAAGCCTGTTCTACTGAAACAACTGAACGACTGGACAAACCTGTCCTTTCGCCAGAGCCCTGGTGCCAGATTCAGCTTCAATATGTTTTTCATAGAATGTGGGTTAATGGAGATGGCAGATGATCTTGTGGGTTCAACGACTCCCGAGACAACGCAAGTGTGGGGCAAAAGACAACGCAAGCAGTAAAGGTCAGGAGAGCGTGGGGGTTCAAAATCTCATAGCAGAGGATGGTTTCGATCCATCGACCTCTGGGTTATGGGCCCAGCACGCTTCCGCTGCGCCACTCTGCTGTCTGTCACCCCAGATGGGACTTGACCCCACAATCCCTGGCTTAGGAGGCCAGTTCCTTATCCATTAGGCCACTGGGGCTGGAGCCTGTCACTACTCCGCTCCACTGGGTGTTAGGAGGGGTGCAGCAATGCAGCTGAATCGATGGCGCAGGCTGCAGTGCGTGTTTGTGAGTTTGAGCCTCTCACGGGGCAGGGTTGTGAATGTTGGTGTACTAGATAAGATAAGATAATCCTTTATTTGTTCCGCAGGGTGGTCATTGCAGTTTGCAACAGCAGCAGGGAACTCTACAGCCCTCAGAGTAACAGTTTAACCCTTTATGCGCCAAAGTCGCAGAATTGCGACTACATAGCTGATTAAAACAGGCTGTAGCTATAAATATGGGGCCGAATCTTGTTTTTACTTTTCACCAGGTGATAGCGGACATGTGTTCCTGTAATATAATCATCATTTATGGGCATGTTTTCATTAAAAGTTTTAGAGAAAAACGAGTTTGTAAAACCCCCTCCCGACCAGTGACGCAGCTCTGCTTAGACGCTGCTAATCAGTGATAGAAGGGCTGAGCGGAGCGACAGCAGAGCAGAGCGAAAGAGTGTTTTTTTTTTGTTACACACGATACCAAGAGGTCGGTTTACCGTCAACAAAGTATTTATTCAGGTATTAGATGACTCCGATTCCTTAGAGGAATGACATGCAGTCTGTCTAGTGAAGCATAAACTGACGTTAGTAGTGACTGTGCGTCCGTGCACAAAGTCCACAATCAGCACACTCTATAGCGGATGCTTCACCTCAGCCTGGCCGGGGTGGAAGCATTCTGCAAATGTCAAGAAGGGGACATGTTCGAGGTGGCAGGGGGGCTCATAACACCGCAAATATGGGTGGAAACCACGGATGAAAACATGCCTGTTTCCACACAGATCCAGGAAATAGTATAACTGCATTTTAGATGCGGTCCTGAGCATCAGTGTGGTCAACGCGCCAATTAAATAGTTTAAACCGCAAAAAAAAGAGGAAAAAAGTAAAACTCCTTTTAGCCGGATTTGAACCGGCGACCTAAGGATTTCCAATCCAGTCATAAACTACAGTCTTCCGCTCTACCAACTGAGCTATCGAAGGGTGAGACAGTAACTGGTATTTTGGCATTGTAGACATACAACGCTCCAGTCCTCCTTCAATTAAGATAGCAAAGAAAGCCTTTAGTCTAATAGGGATTTTCCAACAACGTACCATACAGGGCTTGCCTGGCGTTTCAAAATGGGCTTGTCCGGGATTAGAACCCGGGAGCTCTCGCACCCTAAGCGAGAATCATACCCCTAGACCAACGAGCTAACTTGATGCTGCATTATCAGTTGAAAGCTACGCTTAGAGGGGGGGGAAGAACGGCTAGAATCGATGCTTTCACATCCACGCCATCGGTTCGGTTCCCGTTAAGAGAAACGAGTCTGTACACCCCTTTCGAAATAGGGTCTCCCTGCTTTGTCTGCTATCCTGCATTTGGACTGTAAATAGTTTAAACCGCAAAAAAAAAGAGGAAAAAAGTAAAACTCCTTCAGGCCGGATTTGAACCAGCGACCTAAGGATTTCCAATCCAGTCATAAACTACAGTCCTCCGCTGTACCAACTGAGCTATCGAAGGGTGAAACAGTAACTGGTATTTTGGCGTTGTAGGCATTCAACGCTCCAGTCCTCCTCCAACTAAGATAGCAAAGAAAGCCTTTAAGGATGGTGGTTCGAGCCCACCCAAAGACGAGTGTTTTTTTTTCATGTTTGTTTCGGATCTTTGTCCTGCCCTGTATGACAACAGCATGCGCAGACCGTCAGAGTTGAAGAGGGTGGATAATCCCTTCCGCTCGTTAGGGTAAGAGAAGAAGTACAAGCTTGATGCAACTCACACCAAGGGAAAATGAATATATCTTGCCGACGAGGATGAGATTCGAACTCACGCGTGCAGAGCACAATGGATTAGCAGTCCATCGCCTTAACCACTCGGCCACCTCGTCACATGCTTCACTTCCACCTTGTCACCACAGCAGCTTAATCTGAGTGTCCAGCCTTCAAGTCCCTGCGTGAGCTGCCTGTTCAAAATACGCAGCGCGACTTGTGGCGCGCAATCCTTGGATTTCTGTTGCCACCCAGATCCAAAGACAGAGCAATGGTGGCATACTAGACAACATGGTGGGTCACAACACTCCAGAGACTGCGCAAGCTACACAGACAATGAGGACAGCCAGGGCCGGTTCTAGACAGGCATATATGAGGGAGCAGTCAGACGCAACAGAAAATGCCAGGGCAGATATTTGGTGGCGGTGGGGGGGGTGGGGTGGGGTGGGGGGGTAGTAATCTCGCCTCGGGCTCTAAATAAGGTAGAGACATTTCTGATTTCTGATGAATTTCTTAATGTCTATGTTCATCTCTGTGCTTGTAACGCTGCTGCTTGTTCAAAGTTTTACCGCTCCGTGGTCTACGTCTGGGCTCATTTGCATACTGCAACAGCGATATGAGAGGGAAGCTGCGTGTCCCTTATTCGGCTGACTTTTTTTTGTATATGTGTATACCTCTCTAAGTGGTACACACAAACAGTAATACCTCTCTAAATAAGTGGTACACACAAACAGTAATACCTCTAATTAAGTGGTATATCCAGAGGAGGAAGTCATCGATCACATATTCTGTCAGACCTCCAGAAAACACCATTCTGGGACCTGTGTCCCAGTAGACTGCTGCCCAGGATCACAAGGTCAGAGGAAGAAGACTGTCAATAAACATGGTGTTTTGAGATTAAATACAAAGACACTCTTGAAGTAGTCAAGGTTTCCTAGAAGGGTTGATACTTTCCACTGCAGGAGAAATTGAAGTCTCTCTTTTCTGGTTCATTAGGAAACCAAAAAAAAAGTTCAATTAGTTTGTAAACACTCCTGGGCATTAACAGGGTCAGAGGTCCTGGACAATCCATCAAATGGCCAAGAGGCCAGCTGATGATATGGTAGCGTGGCCGAGCGGTCTAAGGCGCTGGATTTAGGCTCCAGTCTCTCTGGAGGCGTGGGTTCAAATCCCACCGCTGCCATTTTTAGATGGTGCTAACACCCTCTCAATCCTTTGAAGTCAGTAGGTGGTGTGAAAAGGTGACGTGTGGCTCAAACTGCTATGTGATTGTTGCATCCAGAGAGGCAAGCAGTTGATCTCATCTTGAGATGATCATCTTGAGTCACGCAACTTTATGGTTTAAAGTCAGACAGGCTACCGTTGCTCTACGGGGCTTGGGGGAAGGTACAGTAAATAACCCAGAGGCAGCATGGGGGGGTGTAATAGACAACGTGGGTCTCAACGACCTGGAGAAAGCGGAATGAATCAAATAAAATGCAAGCAAATGTTTCCCTTTACTTTTGTATCATGAAACATTGTCACAACATGGCTGTGGGTCACAATGACAGTAAGGCAGCACGAAGGTTAAAAGATGACAGCATCAGCAAAGGCTTTCTTGGTATGGGAACAGGCGAGAGAGTGAGCGATCACATGCCTTCCTAGCTCATAATCCTCAGTTTGCCCTTTCATAGTTCTGGTGGCAGAACATCAGACTTTGAATCTGAGGGTCCAGCGTTCAGGTACCTGTTCAGGTGATGTGAGTTCTGACCTCATTGCTGCCTTTGGAGAAGCGCTCTGCTTTTGTCTCAGTTTGCCTCATTTTGAGGAAGCAACAGAAGCTTTTAATCTGAGTGTCCAGCCTTCAAGTCCCTGCATGAGCTGCTTGTTCAAAATATGCAGCGCGACTTGTGGCGCGCAATCCTTGGATTTCTGTTGCAACCCAGGTCCAAAGACAGAGCAATGGTGGCATACTAGACAACATGGTGGGTCACAACACTCCAGAGACTGTGCAAGCTACACAGACAATGAGGACAGCGTAGAGGATAAGGCTCCCTTCTCTCCAAAGGTGGAGGTGAGAATCCCAGCACTGCCACTTCGGCATGCTTCTCAACTGATCAGCTAAAGAGACATGGTGTGGTAGCGTGGCCGAGCGGTCTAAGGCGCTGGATTAAGGCTCCAGTCTCTCCGGAGGCGTGGGTTCAAATCCCACCGCTGCCACTTTTGGATGGTGCTAATGCTGTCTCAATGCTTTGACAGCCAGTAAGTGGTGTGAAGAGGCGACACATGGCTCAAAATGCTATGCGATCATTGTGGGCATGCAGAGTGGCAAGCAGTTGAACTCCCCCAGTGGAAGCCCACGCATGATGTAGAGTTAGACAGGCTACCGTTGCTCTACAGGGCCCAGGTGCAGGTAAATGACCCGGAGGCAGCGTGGGGTTGGTATAATAGACAACGTGGTGGGTCTCAACGACCCGGATACAGCGGAATGAATGCAATCAAAATCATGACAAAAACACATTGACACACAGTAGCTAAAAGTGAGCACTAGTGCCACAACTAAGAGTTTGGATGAACTGAAACAGGTGGAGAGTAGCAATATTTCTGTAGAGAAATAAGAAAGACTACCAAAGATTTGCAGCCTGTTTTACAGTTGATTAATATGATGTTGTTACTATTGCTGTGGCTATGCAGGAGAGCCATAGACAGAGAATAGTAACTGTTAAGGAAAGAATCTGGTCAGGTGCAGCCAGTACAGAAACCACCAGAGAAACTAGTGACCCAGTTGATAGTTATCCACTGCCACAAGGACCTTATGATGCACTCAAATGCTCGTTGATAGCAGTGATACCAAAAGGAGGCATGCTAGACTGGAGTAAAGCGTATGACTGCAAACAGAAGTTTAGGAGCCTACAGATTACTTGGAAAGGCTTACTAGGATGTTTGACAAACACTGAGTTTACAGCGGATGCTTTCCCTGTAGCGCTTTGTCGTGTGCTCGTTAGTGGATTTCTCCCTGAACTCCAGGTAGAAGATGAGAATCAAGTTCTGCATTGGGACGGGGAGAAGAGTCTGTTTTTGCCCCTTTTGGTTCCCACCCGCATCACCATCACATCGCTACTCGGATGTCTGAGGACATACCTTCACTCTTCACATAGTCGTATGGTGAATCCTGATACTTGTGATTATGACTAGATAAAAAGTGATGCGTCCTCGACCACCGACCCAGGTTCCACCGAGATTTGAACTCTTGGTGCAATTTGGCACGTCTCCATCCTCTTGCCTAGGCGTAACGGTGAGAGCGACTCGTGTCACGTGACCTCATAGGCAACTTATACGGTTGCATTGGTGGTCCAGTGGTAGAATTCTCGCCTGCCACGCGGGAGGCCCGGGTTCGATTCCCGGCCAATGCATGGCTTTTGTGGTCGACATCCTTGTCTTTGAGTTGGTTTGACCGCGTGGTAAACTTTTTGAGGACATCCAGATGAGAAAAAACATCGACATGTTGCCCAGCCCCATCTGCCACGTGGATTCCCACCTTCCATTCAGGGCCCTTGAGTTGATGGTGATACCCGATGGAAAACTGCATCTATCGTCGTGTCCTCGTTAGTATAGTGGTTAGTATCCCCGCCTGTCACGCGGGATACCAGGGTTCAATTCCCTGACGGGGAGAAGGGGCTGTTTTTGCCCCTTTCAGTTCATGACTGAGGACATACCTTCACTCTTCACATAGTTGTATGGTGAATCCTGATACTTGTGATTATGACTCGATAAAAAGTGATGCATCCTCAACCACCGTCCCAGAGTGCTGACCGTTACACCATGGAACCACAGCCACCTAAACTGGTGGAAATCCCCATTACAGACAGGGTGCTGTGCCAGATGACCTGGCCTCCACAGTCACCAGATCATCTGTGAAAGCACAGATTCTAGCCGTTCTTCCCCCCCTCTAAGAGTAGCTTTTAACTGATAATGCAGCATCAAGTTGGAGGACTGTAGTTTATGACTGGAATGGAAATCCTTAGGTCGCTGGTTCAAATCCGGCTCGAAGGAGTTTTACTTTTTTCCTCTTTTTTTTGCGGTTGAAACTATTTACAGTCCAAATGCAGGATAGCAGACAAAGCAGGGAGACCCTATTTTGAAAGGGGTGTACAGACTCGTTTCTCTAAACGGGAACCGAACCGATGGCGTGGATGTGAAAGCATCAATTCTAGCCCTTCTTCCCCCCCTCTAAGAGTAGCTTTTAACTGATAATGCAGAATCAAGTTGTCTCGTTGGGCTAGGGGTATGCTTCTCGCTTTGGGTGCGAGAGGTCCTGGGTTCAAATCCCGGAGGAGCCCATTTTGAAATGCCAGGCAAGCCCTGTATAGTAAGTAGTAATATTATCTCGAACACCCACTGCCACGCTGCGAAAACGTTTTGCCATGTGGAAAATCGGAGCGGAACGTTTTTATTGTATTACTCACACCGCCCTTGTGTCATTAACCCTTTAGGCGCCAAAGTCGCAGAATTGCGACTAGCAACATTGCTTACTAAAACAGGCTGTAGCTATAAATGTGGGGCCGAATCTTGTTTTTACTTTTCACCAGGTGATAGTGGACATGTGTTCCTTTAATATAATCATCATTTATGGACATGTTTTTATTTAAAGTTTTCGAGAAAAACGAGTTTGTAAAACCCCCTCCCGAACAGTGACGCAGCTCTGCTTAGACGCTGCTAATCAGTGATAGAAGGGCTGAGCGGAGCAACAGCAGAGCAGAGGGAAAGAGTGTTTTTTTTAGTTACTCACGATACTAAGAGGTTGATTTACCGTCAACAAAGTATTTATTCAGATATTAGATGACTCCGATTCCTTAGAGGAATGACATGCAGTCAGTGAAGTCTGAAGACCCCCAGTCTAGTGAAGCATAAACTGACATTAGTAGTGACTGCGCGTCCGTGCACAAAGTCCACTATCAGCACACTCTATAGCGGATGCTTCACCTCAGCCTGGCCAGGGTGGAAGCATTCTGCGAATGCCAAAAAGGGGACATGTTCGAGGTGGCAGGGGGGCTCATAACACCGCAAATATGGGTGGAAACCGCGGATGAAAACATGCCTGTTTCCACACAGATCCAGGAAATAGTACAACTGCATTTTAGATGCGGTTCTGAGCATCAGTGTGGTCAACACGCCAATTGATTATACAAGTTGGATCAGTAAACGTATTTCTATCCCAAATTTAGTTTCATACTAAAGATATTTCACATTGAATGTTGAATGTATTCCCTTATCTCAAACTACTTTCAAGTTATAGCCTTTTGAAACCTCCAAGTTGAGGTTTCCATTTTCCATTATAGCCGCCACCTTGTGACGTCATCATATGCAAATTAGATGAAAAAAATGAATTCCCATCACAAACTTTGAGTCATACTGAACAACTTTCTCATTGACAGTATACCTTTATCTCAAACCACTTTCAAGTTATAGCCTTTTGAAATCTTGATATCAAAATTTTATATTTTCTTGAAAAAACCCTGGCACCTAAAGGGTTAAAACCATCATCGAGAGCCCCGGCCACGTTCAGAAACCTTTCGCGTTAGTTTTACTTTCACGCACGTTTTACCTTTCTTCATGTATTCCGGACGCCGTTTTTGAGTCATCGCCACACGCTGCCAGCTCATACTTGTCTTATAGGCCATGTTTGCGCTACCTGCTTTCAAACATGGATCGTATGGGGAAGGCAGTGGCAGGGTCTTTGTGGCGCAATTGGTTAGTGCGTTCGGCTGTCAACCGAAAGGATGGTGGTTCGAGCCAACCCAAGGACGAGCTCTTTTTCATGTTTGTTTCGGATCTTGGTCCTGCCCGCAGACCATCAGAGTTGAAGAGGGTGGATAATCTCTTCTGCTCGTTAGTGTACGAGGCACCGTGGTTTAGTAAAGGAAGCACAAGCTTGACGCAACTCACACCAAGGGAAAGTCTGATAAAATAATCTGCCGACACATTGAAAATGTCACCTAGGGAAGGCAGAGGGAGGGTTTTTGCGGCGCAATTGGTTAGCGCGTTTGGCTGTTAACCGAAAGGATGGTGGTTCGAGCCAACCCAAGGACGAGCTCTTTTTCATGTTTGTTTCGGATCTTGGTCCTGCCCGCAGACCATCAGAGTTGAAGAGGGTGGATAATCTCTTCTGCTCGTTAGAGTACGAGGCACCGTGGTTTAGTAAAGGAGCGGGATCTCCTAGGAGATTTGGTAGGAGCACGATGCGCCGAGCGACGGAAGTTTAACTTCGAAAAAGGTGGGCACTCCATGAATATAGCTTGCCGACGAGGATGAGATTCCAACTCACGCATGCAGAGCACAATGGATTAGCAGTCCATCGCTTTAACCACTCGGCCACCTCGTCACTTTCTTAACTGCCCCCTTGTCACCACCGACAGCTTAAATCTGAATTGTCCACCAGGCCACACTCGCGCTTCCTTTGGTCAATAAGACCCACTGCCACGCTGCGAAGACGTTTCGCGATATGGAAATTTGGAGCGGAACGATTTTATTGTATTACTCACACCGCCCTTGTGTGACAGCCACCATTTCGGAACAGTTTGGGTTTCCCGCTCTATTAAGCAGTTGGTTTCTGTACTGTAGTGGTTATTACGTTCGCCTTACACATGGATGGTCCCTGGTTCGAAACTGGGCAGAAACTTCATTCTGCTTTTGTCAAATTCCAATTATGCCCACTGAGTGAGTTGCAGCTCGTTGGAGTTGGCCTGTAGTTTTCTGAAACGCCAAGTTAGCTACCCTGGTGCCGCTTGTACGCTCAGGTCTGAAACATGCTGAGCAGGAAGCCTGAGAACCAGCGCTGGGAAGGTGTGCCTCAAACCACCCTGACTGTTCCTTGCTGAAAAACACTTTCAGCTTGCTGAAAAACACTTTCGACTACCTGAAATTCCTGCGTTGCCTTAGATTAGATTAACCTTTATTTGTCCTCCAGGGGGTGGAAATTGCAGTTCACAAGGATGGACAAAGCAGGATGGACAAGGCAGATGATATTGTGTGTTCAAACGACCCCCGTGACAACGCAAGTGTGGGGCAAAGGTCGCTATCTGCGTCTGGAGAGGGACTGCAGGCCCCGCAACCAGAGCGGTACTAAGAAAGCCATGGTGACCAAGAGCTTGGAGAATGCAGGCATCGATCCCGCTACTTCTCGCATGCTAAGCAAGCGCTCTACCATTTGAGAAAATTCCCCTTGCTGACCCTACCACTTCGGAGTCTGGCCAAGACTTAAAGCCCAAGACACCGTGAAGGTCAAAAGTCTCATAGCAGAGGATGGTTTCGATCCATAGACCTTTGGGTTATGGGCCCAGCACGCTCCCGCTGCGCCACTCTGCTGCTGTTGTGCCGCTCTGCTGCTGTTGCAAACCCACAATCTCAGCTAACACAGGTTACAGCTAGTTTCAGCTACAGATAGCACAATGTCAAGGTGGTTCCTTCCAAGCAACTGACCCGTTGTTTTATCTTGTAAAGTTAAGTGTCACAATGACATGGAGTCAGCGCATGAAATTTAACTGCCGACAACAGCTTGAGGGTTGAAAAGTTCTTCCATAGAGAGATTTCACTGACCGGGAATCGAAACCCGGGCCGCGGCGGTGAAAGCGCCGAATCCTAACCACTAGACCACCAGGGAGGATTTGTCAGTTGCTGTCAAAACATGAGCACCTAGTTCCAGGGCTAAAGTGCCCAGGCTGAGTAACTCCTGGGAGACCTTGGCCAAAATAAAGGCACTGCTGAGATTGGAACTCAGGATTTCCTGTTTACTAAACAGGTGCTTTGACCAACTAAGCCACGGCGCTGCACACAGGGCAGTTGTATTTTTTAGATTTTTTAATAACCAAAATAGCATCCGTTTCCAAATGAAAACGGTAGCAGAGCAGGTGTGGCTGGTTAGCTCAGTTGGTCAGAGCGTGGTGCTAATAACGCCAAGGTCGTGGGTTCGATCCCCACACGGGCCAAAGACCTTCTTTAGATGTCATTTCCTGTTTGATTTAGACAATATGTGGTGAGGCTTTCAAATGCTTCATCAGGGCTTTTGGTAAACCCGTGAGGTTTGCAAATTGCTGTCTGCTGCTTAGCTCCAGGGCTAAAGTGCCCAGGAAGAGAAACTCCTGGGAGACCAAAATAAAGGCACCGCTGAGATTTGAACTCAGGATCTCCTGTTTACTAAACAGGCGCTTTGACCAACTAAGCCACGGCGCCTATGCGAGGAAGACAAGGAAGAGATGCTCCATCTACTTCCACTCTGATGGTCGGTACAGGTTCTTTTCGCACAGGGCAGGACCCATATCAGAAACATAGACAGACTCGAACCTTCATCCTTTCGCTTCACTGCTCGCTGACTGAGCTTGGAGTTAAACCCACAATACTTGAGAGAAGAGGGCATTTGCTCACACTCTCCTATCCCACATGTAACAGGAAGGTTTGTCTTTTTGTTGTTGTCATTTTGTCAGGCTCATGTGCTTCAGCCAAACTGCCTGGGGGGAGGTGCCCTTGTTGGCGCAGTAGGCAGCGCGTCAGTCTCATAATCTGAAGGTTGTGAATTTGAACCTCACACAGGTCAGTTGTATTCTTGACTGTTTTAAACTGTTACTCTGAGGGCTGTAGTGTTCCCTGCTGCTGTTGCAAACTGCAATGACCACCCTGCGGAACAAATAAAGGATTATCTTATCTTATCTAGTACACCAACATTCACAACACTGCCCCGTGTGAGGCTCAAACTCACAAACACACACTGCAGCCTGCGCCATCGATTCAGCTGCATTGCTCCACCCCTCCTAACACCCAGTGGAGCGGAGTAGTGACAGCCTCCAGCCCCAGTGGTCTAATGGATAAGGCACTGGCCTTCTAAGCCAGGGATTGTGGGTTCAAGTGCCATCTGGGGTGACAGGCAGCAGAGTGGCGCAGCGGCAGTGTGCTGGGCCCATAACCCAGAGGTTGATGGATCGAAACCATCCTCTGCTATGAGACGTTTGACCTTCATGGTGTCTTGGGCTTTAAGTCTTGGCCAGACTCCGAAGTGGTAGGGTCAGCAAGGGGAATTAGCTCAAATGGTAGAGCGCTCGCTTAGCATGCGAGAAGTAGCAGGATCGATGCCCGCATTCTCCAAGCTGTTGGTCACCATGGCTTTTTTAGTACCACTCCGGTTGCGGGGTCTGCAGTCCCTCTCCAGACGCAGATGGAGACCTTTGAATGCCTGTCAAATGACCCCTTTCATCTGGAAACGGATGCTATTTTGGTTATTAAAACATTAAAAAATACAACTGACCCGTGTGAGGTTCAAATTCACGACCTTCAGATAATGAGACTAGGTGACAACCCTCAGACGTGGGCCAGTGGCGCAATGGATAACGCGTCTGACTACGGATCAGAAGATTCTAGGTTTGACTCCTGGCCAAACTGATGCGCAGTGTCTGTAACGGGGATTTCCACCAGTCTAGGTGGCTGTGGTTCCATGGTGTAATGGTCAGCGCTCTGAATCCAGCGATCCGAGTTCAAATCTCGGTGGAACCTGAGTCGGTGATCGAGGACGCATCTCTTTTTATCTAGTCATAATCACAAGTATCAGGATTCACCATACAACTATGTGAAGAGTGAAGGTATGTCCTCAGTCATCCGAGTAGCAATGCGAAGGCTGTGATGGCGAAGCGGCAACTAAAAGGGGCAAAACAGTCCCTTCTCCCCGTGTGACAGGCGGGGATACTAACCACTATACTAACGAGCACGACAACAGATGCAGTTTTCCATCGGAGATCACCATCAACTCAAGGGCCCTGAATGGAAGGCAGGAATCCACGTGGCAGATGGGGCTGGGCAACATGTCGATGTTTTCCTCATCTGGATGTCCTCAAAAAGTTTACCACGCGGTCAAACCAACTCAAAGACAAGGATGTCGACCGCAACAGCCATGCATTGGCCGGGAATCGAACCCAGGCCGGTTGAGGGGCAGAGTTGTTTAATACGCTTAAAATAAATGGAGCTTCAATGTTGGTCATTTAAAACAAGTTATGTGATGATCTTTGTAGGCAATAACATTGTCAAATGACCGCGTGGCCTAATGGATAAGGCGTCTGACTTCGAATCAGAAGATTAAGGGTTCGAGTCCCTTCGTGGTTGTTGTCAGCATGATGTTCCTCAGAAATAGATGAGTTTTAACTGTGGTTGATAACATTTTAAGGCTGTGATTGTTCTCAAACATGGTAACAGGTTGTCTCAAAGGGACCATCTGAACTTGATGCATCTTGACTGCAGTCCTACTGTCACGCTCGCCTTGTTTTATGCTGTTTGTATTGATTCTGTTGCTGGAGACGACAGGGAACAGGGCATTCTTAAATTATTATTTTAGAGTTTCTCTTCCTTGGAACAGATTTTATGTTCCAACCGAGGGGGGCTGGTGCTTTCTTGGTGTGTAAGGCTGTGTCAGTTGCCCTTTTTTGGTCTGCTAAGTTGCTGCACTTGATCGGTGTGGGCCTCTTTCTTGATATTGCTGTAACTGTTAACTGCTCTTGCCACTCTAATATCTCCTCTCCTCTCTCTCTCTGTCTTCCCTCCATACCTCCCTTTGGTGTGGGGGGTCTGAGCTCTAAGCACATGCGTAGTCGTTGGCCTATGTTGGACCTGGTGCCAGTGTACATCGTTCTGAGATTCTCTACCCACCCTGGATCTGATTGCCAGTTGGATGTTGGTCTCCCTGATGGACAATGAGCCAGTTCCCGGTCCCTTTCCTCATCCTCCTGTCTGTGATGCTGCGCCAATCATGGGCCCAATCCCTGTGGCTGCCTAAACTGATTTTGTGCTACCTCAGACCCAAGTTTAGCATTGAGTTTTAATGTTTCAATGACCAATTCACTCTTTCTAGAGATATGACTGTTTAGCCTGTGTTCTGCTCCACTCTTTCAACAACCGTCCCTGGAGGAGGGGATACCTCACTGAATTGATTTTTTCTCCCTAGTGAGTTTTTCCTTGTCTTCCTTAAGGATTTAGGTTGGTTGAGGGGCAGTTCTATGAGCACATGTGAAACCCTTTGTGACATTGATTGTACAAAGGGCTATACAAGCTGATTAATATGCTTTAAAAAATGGAGCTTCGATGTTGGTCATTTAAACCAAGTTGACCGCGTGGCCTAATGGATAAGGCGTCTGACTTCGAATCAGAAGATTAAGGGTTCAAGTCCCTTTGTGGTTATTGTCAGCCTGATGTCGGCGAGTCGTAACTGTGGTTGATAACATTTTATAACAATGTCATTGGCCTGACAGATCAGTTTGTTGAATCTGTTGGCGTCCGCCGCCCTCAACCTACTGCCCCAGCAGGCAACAGCATAGAGGATAGCACTATCCACCACAGACTCATAAAACATCCTCAACATTGTCTGGCAGACGTTGAAGGACCTCAGCCTCCTCAGGAAGTAGAGGCAGCTCTGGCCCTTCTTGTAGACGGCTGGAGTGTTCGCACTGACCGCCTGAATGGAAACAGGGGTCACTGTTGTCCTGGTCCTTCTCAGGTCGATGACCCCCTCCTTGCACTTTGCCGCATTGATGATTCCGATTAGTCTGTAGTTTAGTGGATGAATTGTTCTTCTTGCATTATAAGGTCATGACTTTCTTCGGAGCTCTGAGTAAGTGTCTGACAAATTAATGAAATAGAATGAACACACGCTCATCAAGTTAACATGCCTGAACTCTCATGTTCCTCATCTAAACATGCTGATGCGTAGGTCTCCATCAGAAATGCATCATGGGTACTGTAAATATTTTAGAATAATACAGATTTGATGCTCACTACCTTGTATTTGGTTAATGTTATTCACAGGGTTAGCGTTGTATTGTCAAGCTTCACATGAATGACTAGGTTTAGTTTGTCACCATCAGTGTGAATGACGGCAGTTTAAATTCCTTCCCCCTCTCACCTGGGTGTTTGGTGTTGGGTGTTTACTCATCGGTAACAGGTAAAACAGCAGCTAGGCCAGGTTATAACTGCTAGTTTAAAGTAGCCTACTCCGTTAAAACGGTGTACATTCTTAGATAAAGATTGATTCATTTACCTAAAAATTCATCCAACAAAACTATTAAATCATGCTGTGAATTGTTCTTTGCAGAAATTTGATCAAAGTGAAAAATATATTTGAAAGCCAGGCAGGAGAGGTAACAACATTATAATAGTTTTTCATCAAATTAGCGACATCGGCTCTAGTTTTCAGTTTAATTTCCACGAATATGAGCTAAGTGTGTTTTAACGCTTTACCAGAGAGCTGTACGGGAGACGGCAGCACCAGAGATGGAAGTTGACCAGAAACATCTTCCTTCTGTAAGTAGCTATTAAAAAAGTCTAAACCTTAATCGTTAATAATAATAATAACTAGTTGCCACAATGATCTCTAACCTTAATGTCCTATATTGACGTATGAGAGTAAACCGTCCCCATGTCTTCCATACAGACTGCTGGAAGGAATATGGCTCGCACAAGGATGATATTCCACCTCAGAGAAATGCTGTATCAAGAGCGCAGAGCGTCAGAAGAACGTCTGCTGTCTTTAACAAACCAGCTGCAGCAGGAGAAGCAAGGATCTGCTGACCTGCGCCAACACCTGTCTGACACCCAGACTAAAGCAGCAGCATTTTCTCAGGCAAACATGAAGCTGCAGGAGAGCCTTCAGATCGAGAGGCAGAAAGTAGCCTTTCTCCAGGGACTGCTGACCGTGGCAGAGGAGAAGGCCTGGTCATCCAGACAGACCTGCTCCCACCTGGAGCAGGAGCTGGAGCAGAGCCACATCAGGATGGAGGCCATGAAAAGCGACCATCTGAAGCAGATACAGCTTCTGGAACAGAATCAGAAGACAGCTGAATGCAAGATGGTTGAGAAGGCTCTGAACAGTCGGGTTCAGGTGGAGACGGAGCTGGCCCAGGTCCAGGCCAACCTGGAGGTTATAGTGCAACACAGCATTCAGGGGAAGCAAGTTCTTTGGGAGAGACTGTCCAAAGAGGAGGACAAGGCCAGACTGGCTCTCCAAGCAAAATCCCAGGCTGAGGAATCTCTGGCTGCTGCCCAGACCAGCTTAATGACCATGAGGGCTCAGGTGGAGTCACTATCAGGTCAGCTGACCAACATGGTGACAAGCAGAGACCATGAGATTAAGGGCTACAAAGACGAGAAGATCCAGGCGGTGGCAGCCAAGGAGAGGGCTGACAGAGGTTTGAAGCAGGCCCACATGTCTCTCAGGGTGATGAAGCAGAGCCACCTGAAAGCTGAGAAGAGCTGGATCAAGCAGATGGTCCACATGTTTAAAGAGTTCGCCATGGTGGAGAAAGCCACTCAGAGCATGTGCCAGCAGTGGAAGGAGTCCTATGAGGAGCTGCAGGAGGATCTGCAAATCCAGATGAGACTGCTGGAGGAGGACAAGAACCAGGTGGAGAGAGAGCTTCACCTTGCCCTGTCCCAGGTATGTATCAAAGGGATTTCAGTCGGGGGGAGATGGATCAGTGTCTACTGGGATAGGAGTGTGAACGTATTCTGGTCTTCCTGTCTTTCAGATCCAGGCCATCAGTGATGGCTGCCTTGGCAGGTTTCTGGTGAGAAGAGCAAAGAAAAGAATGGAGAGGAAGATGCAGGAAGAGGATTAAGACCCCCACCCTTCCTCCCACACACTCTTCCTCATGCCCCACCTCCTCATGCCTCCCCCACCTCCTCATGCCTCCCCCACCTCCTCATGCCTCCCCCACCTCCTCATGCCTCCCCCACCTCCTCATGCCTCCCCCACCTCCTCATGCCTCCTCCACCTACTCATGCCTCCCCCACCTCCTCATGCCTCACCCACCTCCTCATGCCTCCCCCACCTCCTCATGCCCCACCTCCTCATGCCCCACCTCCTCATGCCCCACCTCCTCATGCCCCACCTCCTCATGCCCCACCTCCTCATGCCCCACCTCCTCATGCCTCACCTCCTCATGCCTCACCTCCTCATGCCTCCCCACACACACACTCACATTAACTTTCCCTCACCACACTCTCACCCTGCACCATACAATAAACTGTCTGTAACTGCTAACTGCTTGTGTCACTCTATTATCTCCACTCTCTCTCCTCCCCTCCATACCTCCCTTTGGTATGGGGGGAAAGAGGGTCTAAGCACTCATCACATGAATGGTCAGCGACCATGGGGGGGGCACCAAGTGATCAGGGGGGCACCAATTGATTGGGGGGGGCACAAAGTGATCAGGGGGGCACCAAGTGATCGGGGGGAGGCACCAAGTGATCAGGGGGGCACCAATTGATCGGGGGGGGGCACCAAGTGATCGGGGGGGCACCAAGTGAGTGTGTGTGTGTGTGTGGTGTGTGTGTGTGTGTGTGTGTGTGTGTTGACACGTGTTAGAGTACAAATTCCCTGTCTCTCGGCCTGCCTCTCTCCAAACTCATCATACAGTGGACAAACTAAACCTAATCATTCATGTGCAGCTTGACAATACAACTATAACCCTGTGAATAACATTAACCAAATACAAGGTAGTGAGCATCAAATAAGTTTTATTCTAAAATACCCACAGTACCCATAATGCATTTCTGGTGGAGATCTACGCATCAGCATGTTTAGATGAGGAACATGAGAGTTCAGGCATGTTAACTTGATGAGCGTGTGTTTGTAGTTACTATCAATATTCTTTATTATTAACATTATGCTGACTATCTTGAGCTACATGTTAAACAGACCAATCACAATCAAGCATCCTTCCATGGGGATGTAAACTGTTGCTGCACAGGAACAACTTTTCATATTGAGTTCAACACTGTTGTTTTAGCTTTCAACAGAGAACTGAGATCCACTCTGATCATATCTCCTTCCTCACAGCTCCACTAGGAAGCAGTGAACGTTCATCAACAGCAGAGAGCAGATGAAGTCAATCATTACTCTCAACTCGCTTCACGCTCAGAAGGAAATATCTTATCTCATCATCGTGGATAGTGAGACCAGACACTTTAGAAACACATTGCACAAGTTAAGAACTATAGAAATGATCCCTGAAAGTATAGTCTTAACTGGAGAGCAGGTGAAGCAGAGCACCGTATCACAGAGCTGCAGTTACCAGTCATGGTGACACCTTGGTACTCTGAGCCCCGCCCCCTGGCTGACATCAGAGGCATCTGTATGGTTCAACCCCGCAGAGACACGCCTCTTTTTCACTAAATATTCACTCTATAAATTTACCATATGCATTGGGTCAAATATCACAATTATAACAGTGTCATGTTAACGTAATCCATTAAATAACATTAATAACTGAATACTTATCAATATACAAATCAATTACAAAACATTACTGTAGACTAATGAGATTTTTATCCCATTTTTATATGCATCTTCCACTCATTTTCTACTCAGGTCAAAACACAATCATTCTATTTTATTAATTTATCAGACTCTTTTACTCAGAGGTCCGAAGAAAGTCATGATGTTATAATGGAGGAAGAACAATTATTTGACTAAATTGCAAACAAATTGAATAAGTGATAATTAACATACATTATTTTTTTCACAGACATGAATAACCACTCTGATCATATTGATGACACATAATCAGAGAGCAGATGAAGTCAATCATTACTCTTAACTCGCCCACAAATACCCACAGTACCCATAGTGCATTTCTGATGGAGATCTACGCATCAGTATGTTTATATGAGGAACATGAGAGTTCAGGCATGTTAACTTGATGAGCGTGTGTGTGTGTGTGTGTGTAGTTACTATCAACATACTTTATTATTAACATTATGCTGACTATATTGAGCTACATGTCAAACAGACCAATCACAATCAAGAAATCTTCCAGGTAGATGTACACTGTTGCAGCACAAGAACACCTTTCCATTTTGAGTTCAATGCTGTCATAATTAAGTTGGCTTGTTGGTCTAGGGGTATGATTCTCGCTTTGGGTGCGAGAGGTCCCGGGTTCAAATCCCGGACGAGCCCATTTTGAAACGCCAGGCAAGCCCTGTATGGTACGTTGTTGGAAAAACCATAATAGACTTAAGGCCTTCTTTGCTATCTCAATTGAAGGAGGACTGGAGCGTTGCACAGTCTCACCAATCGATAGCTCAGTTGGTAGAGCGGAGGACTGTAGTTTATGGCTGTATTGGAAATCCTTAGGTCGCTGGTTCAAATCCAGCTCGAAGGAGTTTTACTTTTTTCCTCTTTTTTTTTGCTGTTTAAACTATTTAAAGTCCAAATGCAGGATAGCAGACAAAGCAGGGATACCCTATTTTGAAAGGGGTGTACAGACTCGTTTCTCTTAACGGGAACCGAACCGATGGCGTGGATGTGAAAGCACAGATTCTAGCCCTTCTTCCCCCCCTCTAAGAGTAGCTTTTAACTGATAACGCAGCATCAAGTTGGCTCGTTGGTCTAGGGGTATGAGTCTCGCTTAGGTTGCAAGAGGTCCCAGGTTGAAATCCCGGACGACCCTGTTTTGAAACGCCAGGCAAGCCCTGTATGGTACGTTGTTGGAAAATCCATATTAGACTAAAGGTTTCTTTGCTATCGTAATTGGAGGAGGACTGGAGCGTTGCATGCCTACAACGCCAAAATACCAGTTACTCTCTCACCCTTCGATAGCTCAGTTGGTAGAGCGGAGGACTGTAGTTTATGACTGTATTGGAAATCCTTAGGTCACTGGTTCCAATGCGGCTCGAAGGAGTTTTACTTTTTTCCTCTTTTTTTTGGTGGTTTAAACTATTTACAGTCCAAATGCAGGATAGCAGACAAAGCAGGGAGACCCTATTTTGAAAGGGGTGTACAGACTTGTTTCTCTAAACGGGAACCGAACCGATGGCGTGGATGTGAAAGCATCGATTCTAGCCGTTCTTCCCCCCCTCTAAGAGTAGCTTTTAACTGAGAGTCGCCAGGCAAGTTGGCTTGTTGGTCTAGGGGTGTGATTCTCGCTTTAGGTGTGAGAGGTCCTGGGTTCAAATCCCGGATGAGCCCATTTTGAAACCACCACCAACTCAAGGTCCCTGAATGGGACGGTCAAGGATCCGTCACTTTTTATCGAATCATATTCACAAGCATCAGGATTCGCCATACAACTATGTGAGGAGCGAAGGTATGTCCTCAGTCATCCGAGTAGCGCTGTGATGGCGAAGCGGGTGGAAACCAAAAGGGTTAATAACAGTCCCTCCTCCCCGTCAGGGAATTGGAAGGTGGGAATCTGCGTGGCAGGAGGGGCTGGGCAACATGTCAATGTTTTTCCTCATCTGGCTGTCCTCAAAAAGTTTACATCTCCCTTCATAACTTTTAGTAAGTAGTAATATTATCTCGAACACCCACTGTCACGCTGCGAAAACGTTTTGCCATGTGGAAAATCGGAGCGGAACGTTTTTATTGTATTACTCACACCGCCCTTGTGTCATTAAAACCATCATCGAGAGCCCCGGCCACGTTCAGAAACCTATCGCGTTAGTTTTACTTTCACGCACGTTTTACCTTTGTTCTTGTATTCCGGACGCCGTTTTTGAGTCATCGCCACACGCTGCCAGCTCATACTTGTCTTATAGGCCACGCTTGCGCTACCTGCTTTCAAACATGGATCTTATGGGATAGGCAGTGGCGGGGTCTTTGTGGCGCAATTGGTTAGCGCGTTCGGCTGTTAACCGAAAGGATGGTGGTTCGAGCCCACCCACGGACGAGCTCTTTTTCATGTTTGTTTCGGATCTTGGTCCTGCCCGCAGACCATCAGAGTTGAAGAGGGTGGATAATCTCTTCTGCTCGTTAGGGTACGAGGCACCGTTGTTTAGTGAAGGAAGTACAAGCTTGACGCAACTCACACCAAGGGAAAATCTGATGAAATAATCTGCCGACACATCGAAGATGTCACCTAGGAGCAAGCCGTCCCCCAACGGGCACAATCATCTTGCGGCGCATACGCAGATTCGGTAGGAGCAAGATGCGCCAAGCGACGGAAGAAAAAGTGGGCGCTTCATGAATATGGCTTTCCGACGAGGATGAGATTCGAAATCTCACGCGTGCAGAGCACAATGGATTAGCAGTCCATCGCCTTAACCACTCGGCCACCTCGTCACTTGCTTCACTGCCCCCTTGTCACCACCGACAGCTGAAATCTGAATTGTCCACCAGGCCACACTCACGCTTTCTTTGGTCGATAAGACCCACTGCCATGCTGCGAAGGCGTTTCGGGATTTGGAAACTTGGAGCGGAACGATTTTATTGTATTACTCACACCGCCCTTGTGTCATTAAAACCATCATCGAGAGCCCCGGCCACGTTCAGAAACCTTTCGCGCTAGTTTTATTTTATTTATTTATTTTATTTTATGACCACCATTTCAGAACAGTTTGTAGTTTTTTCTGGGTTTCCCGCTCTATTAAGCAGTTGGTTTCTGTACTGTAGTGGTTATTACGTTTGCCTTACACATGGATGGTCCCTGGTTTGAAACTGGGCAGAAACTTCATTCTGCTTTCGTCAAATTCCAATTATGCCCACTGACTAAATTGAGGCTCGTTTGAGTTGGCCTGTTTACGGAAACGCCAAGTCAGGTGCCCTGGTGCCGCTTGTACGCTCATTCCTTAGCTTCTGCTGATCCCTGCGAGCACCCAATCAGGTCTGAAACATGCTCAGCAGGAAGCCTGAGAACCAGCGCTGGGAAGGTTTGCCTCAGACCACCCTGATTGTTGTTAGCTTGCTGAAAAACGTTCAACTAGCAGAAATTCCTGCGTTGCCTTAATGGACAAGGCAGATGATCTTGTGTGTTCCAACGACCCCTGACACAACGCAAGTGTGGCAAAAGACACCGCAAGCAGTAAAGACCAGGAGAGCGTGGGGGTTCAAAATCTCATAGCGGATGATGGTTTGGATCCATCGACCTCTGGGTTATGGGCCCAGCACGCTTCCACTGCGCCACTCTGCTGCCTGTCACCCCAGATGGGACTTGAATCCACAATCCCTGGCTTAGGAGGCCAGTGCCTTATCCGTTAGGCCACTGGAGCTGGAGGCTGTCCTTCATCTGCTCCACTGGGTGGTAAGAGGGGTGGAGCAATGCAGCTGAATCGATGGCGCAGGCTGCAGTGCGTGTTTGTGAGTTTGAGCCTCACACGGGGCAGGGTTGTGAATGTTGGTGTACTAGATAAGATAAGATAATCCTTTATTTGTTCCGCAGGGTGGTCATTGCAGTTTGCAACAGCAGTAGGGAACACTACAGCCCTCAGAGTAACAGTTTAAAATATACAAAAATACAAAGGACACGATAGAGGGGATCCTATCAAAAATGAAGGTAAGGATCTAAGAGTATGCGAAAGCAACATAGTATATAAAGTAAAGGAGAGTTAAATGATAGATAACGTCATAACGCGTATTCTTTGAGGGTGGCACACTATGCTCATCTACTTGACATATTTTCCCTTGTTTCCCAAACACCCAAGTTGCAAAAAAGGCACTCGAGCCAGCCAGGAGTCGAGTTGTGTTTCCATGGTGTAACAGTCAGCACTCTAGGCTTTGAATCCAACGATCCAAGTTCAAATCTCGTTGGACCCTGGGTCGATGGTTGAGGACGCGTCACTTTTTATCGAGTCATAATAACAAGTGTCAGGATTCACCATACAACTATGTGAAGAGTGAAGGTATGTCCTCAGTCATCCGAGTAGCGATGCGAAGGCTGTGATGGCGAAGCGGGAACTAAAAGGGGCAAAACAGTCCCTTCTCCCCGTCAGGGAATTGAACCTGTCTCCCGCGTGACAGGCGGGGATACTAACCACTATACTAACGAGGACATGACAATAGCTGCCGTTTTCCATCGGAGATAACCACCAACTCAAGGGCCCTGAATGGAAAGCAACAAAAAGACAAACATTCCTGTTACTTGTGGGATAGGAGAGTGTGAGCAAATGCCCTCATCTCTCAAGTATTGTGGGTTTAACTCCAAGCTCAGTCAGCGAGCAGTGAAGCGAAAGGATGGTGGTTTGAGTCCGTGTTTGTTTCTGATGTGGGCCCTGCCCTGTGCGAAAAGGACCTGTACCGACCATCAGTTGAAGAAGGTGGAACATCTCTTCATCCTTTACTTCACTCTGGCGCCGTGGCTTAGGTGGTCAAAGCGCCTGTTTAGTAAACAGGAGATCCGGAGTTCAAATCTCTGCGGTGCCTTTATTTTGGTCTCCCAGGAGTTTCTTTTCCTGGGCACTTTAGCCCAGCAACTAGGTCCTCATGTTTTGACAGCAATTGACACTGTCTCCCTGGTGGTCTAGTGGCTAGGATTTTGTGCTTTCACCGCCTCTACCTGGGTTTGATTCCTGGTCAGGGAAAGCTCTCTATAGGAGTGCTTTTCAATCCTCAGATAAGAGGTCTCTGTGTCATCCTCAAGGTGAGGCGCATTGCCGTGACAAACGCAGAACACCTCAGCAAGCACCGCAACAAGGTTCGAATAGACATCGCCCGAACAGGGACATGAAACCTGGGCCTCAGATTAAAGGTCTGATGTTCTGCAGACTGAACTATCCAGGCCCTGGAGACCATTGAATGATGGTTTTATTCATCTTCCTCCTGTGCATCGAAACCAAGTTGCTTTATTTTTCTTCCCCCTGAGAATTGAAACTACTGAACACCAAACCACTGTCACTTCATCTCTCCTGTGCACAGAAGCCACGAGTGACTATTCATCTTCCTCCTGCACACTGGAGCCACTAAAGTTGTCTTCTTGACATCAGACCCGCGCTGTAAGTCATTTTTTTGCCTCTCGGAACTCAGTCAGATTCGAACAACAAAACCACCTTTTGAACTGGGCGCTCCAAAACTGACTGCTTACTGCAGCGCTCTCTCTTGTTGCTTAGTTTTTGATCACCAAGACATAATTTAACCCTCCTGACCAAAGTATCCTTATCAACTATGGTTTCACATATTCTACCTAATCTCCACTCACTTCTAGGCAGCTCATCATCTCTCATCATTACTATGTCACCAACAGTAAGGTTTCTCTTTGGTGTGTGCCAGCACTGTCTAATGGCAATATTGGCTAGGTACTCTTTTCGCCAGCGGCTCCAAAACTGTTCTGCCAAGTACTGTACATGACGCCACCTTTTCTTTGCATACATGTCCTCTTTCACAAACTCCCCTGGTGGAGGTAGAGCTCTGGTGGACTTCATGGTGAGCAGGTGATTGGGAGTGAGAGGCTCAAGACTATTTGGATCGTTCAGGTTGTCTACAGTGAGTGGCCTACTGTTCACAATTGCCATTGCTTCATAAAAGAAGGTTCGTAGAGAAGACTCGTCTAATCTACCAGAGGATAACAAGAGTGTGGAGTTTAGAACACTTCTTACAGTCCTTATTTGTCTCTCCCATACACCACCAGCATGACTTGAGCGGGGTGCGTTCATGACTAAGTCACACTGTTTCTCAGCAAGGAAAGTAGCAAGTCTCTTTAGGTCAACCTCTTTAAGAGCTTCCTTAAGTTCATTTTTTGCTCCCACAAAGTTGCTTCCCTGATCACATTTTATCTGACGAACTGCCCCCCGCAGGGCTATGAAGCAGCGCAGACCATTTATGAAGCAATCTGTAGACATGTCATCCAACATCTCAATGTGGATTGCGCGAGAGCAGAAACAGGTAAAACTAGAAAAAAATTCCTAAAGAAATGTTGAGTGTGCGTGACTCTGGCCCGGGACTCTCCCCCATACATCACTGACACTGTTGAGTAATTTTCACAATATGACTTCTACCATTGCTTAGGTATGTGACTGATCAAGCTTTCAACAGGTGTTCATATGCTGATGCACTAGTAGTAGCGTAAACAGTAATTTCAGCAGGATTAAAGACAGCTCCACTTGAGCACACTGCCACAGTTTAAGTTTAAGTAGTAAGCAAGCAGTAAACAATTGGTCACTCTGTGTCAGGTAGCACTTTACATTACAGTTCAGTAGCATAGTAATAGTTTGGTTCTAATTTGATAATAGTGATAAATGCTTTCAAAAACTTAGAGTGTAAAATGACCCAAATACATCCAATGCCAGAACTAGGCCATCAATGGCTATGACTTTGGTATTATAAATACACCTTTTATCAAAATGATACCGCATTATAAATATCAGATAACATTATAAAGTTATACAGCTGTGTTAAATGTCAAATCAATCCACATGCAATCAAACAAAAACAGTGCTTTTTATCCAACATTAATTGAGAAAAACACACACGCACATACACATACACACACGCACATACACACACACACACACATATATATATATAGATAGATACATATATGTGCATACACACAGGCAGTCTGTACATTAATGACTTAATGATGAACTGTCAATCAAACCATTCAGTGCAATGAATCACTTAGTAGCTGACACACAGGTTCAATCATCTATAAACTACAGGACTCCCCATACAACACTAGCCAATAGTTTGCAAGGTCAACCAGTATCCAGACGATTATGAATGTTTTACAGCAAGCCCCCCCAACAATTTAAATAGCAATTCCTAAAAGACCTGTATTTAATCCCCACTGTTTCTCTATGGAGCGGCAACTCCATTAACTGCCGATCCCGACCTCCCACACACCTCCCCAATATCTTGTTAGATTCCTATGGACCCCACCACATGAACCCTGCCCTCAAACCTCCCCGCACGAGCCCCCCCGCCCCCCGCGAACGCCGATCGCCCCCCCCCCTCCGAAAACAACCATAAACGGTCAAAATGCACACAAATAACCCTCCCCACAACCCTTCACCACCGTCCTGACTGATAAGCACATGAATACATAAGCCCAAATGTTAAAGAAGTCAAAAACCCACATCTTAGATAGCATGCTAGCAAAACATATGCTGATGCACTAGCAATTAGCTTAGGCGCTAATTTCAGCATTGGTCGCTAATGTTAGCAAACAGCATATCTTTACAGCTAGTTGGAATGTCAGTTGTAAATCCTGACTGGTAAGTACATGAAAACCTATGAGCCCAAATGTTAAAGAAGTCAAAAACCGACATTTTTGATAGGATGCTAGCGAAAGAGTTGAAAAAGATGTTTGCTTACCTTAGAGACTTAGAGCCAGAGAGGAAGAGTTGAGTTGGAGTACAGTTTATAAATACACCCGAAACAAAAAGAACCAATTTGAAAAAAACGGCGTAAGAATAAGCAAAATAATAATAAACGCTAGTAATAACATAGTGTGCGCCTTGCAGCACGCACACAACTAGAAAAAAATTCCTAAAGAAATTTTGAGTGTGCGTGACTCTGGCCCGGGACTCTCCCCCATACATCACTGACACTGTTGAGTAATTTTCACAATATGACTTCTACCATTGCTTAGGTATGTGACTGATCAAGCTTTCAACAGGTGT
This sequence comes from Neosalanx taihuensis, assembly GCA_030340665.1. NCBI lineage: Eukaryota > Metazoa > Chordata > Actinopteri > Osmeriformes > Salangidae > Neosalanx > Neosalanx taihuensis. The sequence goes on along the minus strand of JARGSH010000050.1, from coordinate 4,545,671 downwards.
TCATATGCTGATGCACTAGTAGTAGCGTAAACACTAATTTCAGCAGGATTAAAGACAGCTCCACTTGAGCACACTGCCACAGTTTAAGTTTAAGTAGTAAGCAAGCAGTAAACAATTGGTCACTCTGTGTCAGGTAGCACTTTACATTACAGTTCAGTAGCATAGTAATAGTTTGGTTCTAATTTGATAATAGTGATAAATGCTTTCAAAAACTTAGAGTGTAAAATGACCCAAATACATCCAATGCCAGAATTAGGCCATCAATGGCTATGACTTTGGTATTAGAAATACACCTTTTATCAAAATGATACCGCATTATAAATATCAGATAACATTAAAAAGTTATACAGCTGTGTTAAATGTCAAATCAATCCACATGCAATCAAACATGTAACAAATCAGGATTCAGCAATAAACTAGCACTAGGTCACACAGTTCTGATATCACACTAACAAAAACAGTGCTTTTTATCCAACATTAATTGAGAAAAACACACACGCACATACACATACACACACGCACATACACACACACACACATATATATATAGATAGATACATATATGTGCATACACACAGGCAGTCTGTACATTAATGACTTAATGATGAACTGTCAATCAAACCATTCAGTGCAATGAATCACTTAGTAGCTGACACACAGGTTCAATCATCTATAAACTACAGGACTCCCCATACAACACTAGCCAATAGTTTGCAAGGTCAACCAGTATCCAGACGATTATGAATGTTTTACAGCAAGCCCCCCCAACAATTTAAATAGCAATTCCTAAAAGACCTGTATTTAATCCCCACTGTTTCTCTATGGAGCGGCAACTCCATTAACTGCCGATCCCGACCTCCCACACACCTCCCCAATATCTTGTTAGATTCCTATGGACCCCACCACATGAACCCTGCCCTCAAACCCCCCCGCACGAGCCCCCCCCCCCCCCCCCCCCCTCCGAAAACAACCATAAACGGTCAAAATGCACACAAATAACCCTCCCCACAACCCTTCACCACCGTCCTGACTGATAAGCACATGAATACATAAGCCCAAATGTTAAAGAAGTCAAAAACCCACATCTTAGATAGCATGCTAGCAAAACATATGCTGATGCACTAGCAATTAGCTTAGGCGCTAATTTCAGCATTGGTCGCTAATGTTACTAAACAGCATATCTTTACAGCTAGTTGGAATGTCAGTTGTAAATCCTGACTGATAAGCACATGAATACCTATGAGCCCAAATGTTAAAGAAGTCAAAAACCTACATTTTTGATAGGATGCTAGCGAAAGAGTTGAAAAAGATGTTTGCTTACCTTAGAGACTTAGAGCCAGAGAGGAAGAGTTGAGTTGGAGTACAGTTTATAAATACACCCGAAACAAAAAGAACCAATTTGATTCCTCCAGTAAATATCCTCCAAGTTATTAAATGTGAAATGAATTACTGTTCGTAAAATAGCCACCGTCATTCGTGGCCACCGTCTCTCCTCTTTCAAGCACGTTGCTAAGTAACGAACTTCGCAACTGCTGCAACGGTCATAGCAGTTGGACAGAGAGAAAAGGCTTACAGCACCCCTCGAACAGGAAGGATTTCTGGCCAAACCGTGTTTCCAATCATAAAACCAGGTTAACGTGAAGCCGGCTGAGCCCTTCCTGAACGTCCACATAGGCATTTTGTGTTGACAAGTGAAGAAATGTGCTCTTGGGAGCAATTCTAAAAAGTGTTCGTTTTCTTTCTTTTCAGTTACAGCCCCGCCTCTCTTAACATGGGAGTCTATGAGGCTGTTCATGGGTGCTGCGGCCGAATCTTCGCATGTCAAGCTAAAACAATGAATCTGACAGATAAAGTAAAGCAAGTGTGAGCTAGAGGACACATTTTCCTACGTTTCTATGTATAAATTGTGTCTGTAGTGGTGCATTTGAGGCCATGGTAGTCAAGTACGTTTTATTTTTTTTACACAATTCTCTCTCTTCTCCACGCTCTAGCGATGACATCACCACTCTACCTCAAACATTCTCTCCATTGACACCTATTCATTTTTTTGGTGTGGTTTTTGGCAATTTTTGGGCAAAATTGTTCGCCAAAAGTCTTAGATAAATCATAGCACACATGTCGGGGCCGAGCCGCACGTTTTGATATAACTTTTGTGTATACGCGTCAAAAACTCTGGTAGGTGTTTTGAGCCAAAAAACGGCGTAAGAATAATAATAATAAACGCTAGTAATAACATAGTGTGCGCCTTGCAGCACGCACACAATAAACGCTAGTAATAACATAGTGTGCGCCTTGCAGCACACACACAATAAACGCTAGTAATAACATAGTGTGCGCCTTGCAGCAAGCACACAATAAAAGCTAGTAATAACATAGTGTGCGCCTTGCAGCACGCACACAATAATAGTAAACATCAAGTAAGCTAAAGTAAAGTCAGTCTAGGGGAAAGTAACCAAAACGAAAACAACTGCCAAGACCGGGAGGAGGAGATCGACCACCATGTTGAGGGAGGTGGGCCTCTTATACCCAAGGCCATTAGGGAACGTGACCTGGGCACATAGGAAAGAGCACTGATTATACATGCAGTTACCCAGAGACCCACCAGGGTCGTCACACTTCTGATTATGACTCAATAAAAAGAGAGGCAGCGGGATCGATGCCCGCATTCTCCATCATGTTTTTCCCAGGAAGATTTGTCTCAAACCAGCATGTATGACTGTGGTACAAGACAGAAACCATTTGAACTCTTTCAAGGCACCATTTGTCCTGAGACGTGGGGGATTAGCTCAAGTGGTAGAGCGCTCGCTTCGCATGTGAGAGGCAGCGGGAGTCCCGCATTCTCCATTCAGGTACATTTTCATCCTGCAAAACTAGTTTTTTCCTCCATCAATGTTGACAAGAAGCGCATCGGCATGAAAGGTGAAGACTACACCAGAGGGGTATTGCACAAAAGTAGAATAAAGAAATCCAGGATAACTGAGCAAGCGGGGCTTGACCAGGGGCCCGTTCTTCGTACGTCGCTAACTCAGTTAGCTGGATTTGATTGTTGACGATTTGGCATGATCTTGGATCGTTTGGTTCTTCGAAGCTCATCCTAGACTTGTCGTCATAGCAACAGGTCCGTAAGCTCAAACCTGCTCGGGAGCAGGTTTACTTCATGTAAACAAGATTAGATTGAGGCTTTATAAGCGGAGGAGATAGGGAAGTATGTCGCAGCCTTACGCGAGCAACCTCTTGCGGAAGGTGGGAGAATAATTCACAGAGCTTTTCAAATTAATCGGGTATTGCGGGATAAAGTGTAATTGTTGAGAGATACCGTTTTTTTCAGCATTTTTCTTTGTGGCTGTTATAAATAGACAAACATATCCTTTAACAGTGGTTTTTAAAAGGGAGGAAAAATAAGTGGCTTTTTAAAAATAAAGACAGTATGAATTAAAGGCTACCATTTTGTAGAATATTCTTGTATTTCACTTTTACTTTAATTTGTCTGCTATTTTTTGCCAGCCCACTCTCATGGCATTTGCAGACTTTGAGGTGTTCCCTGTCGTTTTAAATAACGACTCAAATTCGGAATAACCTTCCATTAAAAGCTCTTGTTCTGATTGGGAGAAAAAGTGGGCACGTTCTTTGGCCATGCTGAACAGCCAATAGCAGCGTTGCTGATCAATGTTTCTACTATCGATACATATCCCCTTTTAAGCCAACACGTGATCCTATCCAGTGATACTAATCGTACACAACAGGTTTGTTCGAAGAACCCAGTTAGCCGGATCATGATTCGCAGGATGAAATCATCTTGGATGTGTCATTTGATCTCGGATGTATTAAGCGACGTAGGAAGAACGGGCCCCTAGTCTGGCCGTAGTATCCTGGCTTAATTGTTTGCACGTTTGCCAAGCCAGGATGAAAAGGCGAGGCTATGTCAAGCCAGGTGTAGGTAGTCAGGATAAATGCGTGTTCACGGCATTCTTAAATAGACCTTGTGATCGCTCACAGAATCAACGATCAGAACATGGACAAGAGTCGCGCAACATATTTCACGGCCGCAGAACAACAGCTCATGATGGAGTTTTATGAGGAGGAGAAGGACATTATTTTAGGGTTAGGCAATACTCAAGCCATAATACCAATACCAATCCATGTACAGTACATATTACAGTACAGCGCAACTTTATTGATGCACAGGTAGAGAAGACACGGAGAGACTGTTTAGCCAATCAGAATGCAGAACACAATGGACGAGGCAAATCTGTGATATCGCGAGGGTTCACTGTACTGAACCGTGATATCGCGAGGGTTCACTGTACTGCAATAAAAAACATCTTTATGAAACCTCTGACTGCAGTTCGACAAGCAGTTGTCATCAGCATATCAATATAACACTTGGCCAGAGTAATAATAATACCACTTAAATCAATATTAAAAGACGTTTACAAACAACGTATGTTGTAGATTTAAATGAAACTAGAAAAAAATTCCTAAAGAAATTTTGAGTGTGCGTGACTCTGGCCCGGGACTCTCCCCCATATATCAATGACACTGTTGAGTCATTTTCTGAATATGACTTCTACCATTGCTTAGGTATGTGACAGATCAAGCTTTCAACAGGTGTTCATATGCTGATGCACTAGTAGTAGCGTTAACACTAATTTCAGCAGGATTAAAGACAGCTCCACTTGAGCACACTGCCACAGTTTAGGTTTAAGTAGTAAGCAAGCAGTAAACAATTGGTCACTCTGTGTCAGGTAGCACTTTACATTACAGTTCAGTAGCATAGTAATAGTCAGGATTCAGCAATAAGCTAGCATCAAAATTCACAAAAAGCACTAGGTCACACAGTTCTGATATCACACTAACAAAAACAGTGCTTTTTATCAAACATTAATTGAGAAAAACACACACACACATACACATACACACACGCACACACACACACACACACACACACATATATATATATATATCGATATATACATATATGTGCATACACACAGGCAGTCTGTACATTAATGACTTAATGATGAACTGTCAATCAAACCATTCAGTGCAATGAATCACTTAGTAGCAGACACACAGGTTCAATCATCTATAAACTACAGGACTACAGGACTCCCCATACAACACTAGCCAATAGTTTGCAAGGTCAACCAGTATCCAGACGATTATGAATGTTTTACAGCAAGCCCCCCCAACAATTTAAATAGCAATTCCTAAAAGACCTGTATTTAATCCCCACTGTTTCTCTATGGAACTGCCGATCCCAACCACCCACACACCTCCCCAATACCTGGTTGGATTCGTCTGGACCCCACCACATTAACTCTGGCCTCAAACCCCTCCGAAATCGCCCCCCCGAGCCCCCCGCAACGTCACAAACTCCGCTTGAAAGTGAAACTAAATCATTCGCGATTGTCAAACCTCTCCCCCAAATAGGCTCATAGCTCATCAACCCGACCTCCCACACACCTCCCCAATATCTTGTTAGATTCCTACGGACCCCACCACATGAACCCTGCCCTCAAACCCCCCCCGCACGAGCCCCCCCGCCCCCCGCGAACGCCGATCGCCCCCCCCTCCGAAAACGACCCTAAACGGTCAAAATGCACACAAATACCCCCCCCCCCACTACCCTCCTTACAACCCTCCACCACCGTCCTGACTGATAAGCACATGAATACATATAAGCCCAAATGTTAAAGAAGTCAAAAACCCACATCTTATATAGCATGCTAGCAAAACATATGCTGATGCACTAGCAATTAGCTTAAGCGCTAATTTCAGCATTGGTCGCTAATGTTAGCAAACAGCATATCTTTACAGCTAGTTGGAATGTCAGTTGTAAATCCTGACTGATAAGCACATGAATACCTATGAGCCCAAATGTTAAAGAAGTCAAAAACCTACATTTTAGATAGCATGCTAGCGAAAGAGTTGAAAAAAGATGTTCCCTTACCTTAGAGACTTAGAGCCAGAGAGGAAGAGTTGAGTTGGAGTACAGTTTATAAATACACCCGAAACAAAAAGAGCCAATTTGATTCCTCCAGTAAATATCCTCCAATTAAAGTTATTAAATGTGAAATGAATTACTGTTCGTAAAATAGCCACCGTCATTCGTGGCCACCGTCTCTCCTCTTTCAAGCACGTTGCTAAGTAACGAACTTCGCAACTGTTGCAACGGTCATGTCAGTTGAACAGACAGAGAGAAAAGGCTTACAGCACCCCTCGAACAGGAAGGATTTCTGGCCAAACCGTGTTTCCAATCATAAAACCAGGTTAACGTGAAGCCGGCTGAGCCCTTCCTGAACGTCTACATAGGCATTTTGTGTTGACAAGTGAAGAAATGTGCTCTTGGGAGCAATTCTAAAAAGTGTTCGTTTTCTTTCTTTTCAGTTACAGCCCCGCCTCTCTTAACATAGGAGTCTATGAGGCTGTTCATGGGTGCTGCGGCCGAATCTTCGCATGTCAAGCTAAAACAATAAATCTGACAGATAAAGTAAAGCAAGTGTGAGCTAGAGGACACATTTTCCTACGTTTCTATGTATAAATTGTGTCTGTAGTGGTGCATTTGAGGCCATGGTAATCAAATACGTTTTATTTTTTGTACACAATTCTCTCTCTTCTCCACACTCTAGCGATGACATCACCACTCTACCTCTCAAACATTCTCTCCATTGACACCTATTCATTTTTTTGGTGTGGTTTTTGGCAATTTTTGGGCAAAATTGTTCGCCAAAAGTCTTAGATAAATCATAGCACACATGTCGGGGCCGAGCCGCACGTTTTGATATAACTTTTGTGTATATGCGTCAAAAACTCTGGTAGATGTTTTGAGCCAAAAAAACGGCGTAAGAATAATAATAATAACTAGAAAAAAAATTCCTAAAGAAATTTTGAGTGTGCGTGACTCTGGCCCGGGACTCTCCCCCATACATCACTGACACTGTTGAGTAATTTTCACAATATGACTTCTACCATTGCTTAGGTATGTGACTGATCAAGCTTTCAACAGGTGTTCATATGCTGATGCACTAGTAGTAGCGTAAACACTAATTTCAGCAGGATTAAAGACAGCTCCACTTGAGCACACTGCCACAGTTTAAGTTTAAGTAGTAAGCAAGCAGTAAACAATTGGTCACTCTGTGTCAGGTAGCACTTTACATTACAGTTCAGTAGCATAGTAATAGTTTGGTTCTAATTTGATAATAGTGATAAATGCTTTCAAAAACTTAGAGTGTAAAATGACCCAAATACATCCAATGCCAGAATTAGGCCATCAATGGCTATGACTTTGGTATTAGAAATACACCTTTTATCAAAATGATACCGCATTATAAATATCAGATAACATTATAAAGTTATACAGCTGTGTTAAATGTCAAATCAATCCACATTAGGGCTGCAACAACGAATCGATAAAATCGATAAAAATCGATGACTGAAAGCGTTGGCAACGAATTTGGTCATCGATTCGTTGAGTCGCGCGATTAATACGTCACTGGTAGGCGCGGGACCATATGCGCGATGTCCATGCTGATTACTGACGCCGACAGGTCCATGCATGCCCACAGCGAAACATAGCGGAGGCAGAGAAAACGGTTCGGCCGAAATCTTCCAAAGTGTGGGAGCACTTTACAATGCATAAAGCTAAAAACTGTGTTTGTTGCAATCTTTGCAAAAGCGAAATGGCGTGGCACGGCAGCACCACGGTAATGATGCAGCACTTAAAAAGAAAACATGTCGGAGCCATCCGTGACGAGGAAGGGGGCTCGACATCAGGGTAAGTTAATGCAAAATCGCACATTTATTCCGTTTTCAAGTAAGAACATGCAACATGAGTCTCTCCTCTCTCGTTTGGTGTGTTAATGTATTTGTTATCCAGCTTTACAAGCATGAAACGTTTATTAAACTAACGTAAGCGTTAGCTAGTTAATGTGTGTGTGTGTGTGTGTTACTTTATTTTTTTTTTAAGCAATTACAACTTAATCTGTAATTTATTAAAAACTATCTTACTTACAATGATGTAGGCTAATAATTTAATGATTAAGCTTCAAGTGTAAATTTTCTGTAGTAAACCAGGTTAGATTAAAAAAACACTGCACTACATGCTAGTGAGGGTAGGACATTTTGTAGTCAGACAGGGTCAAAAATCAACATTACACTACTTCTACATCTACTTAAATGAGTGTAAATAAGTACTATTTTACTTAAACCTGCATGAATATGAATAAATAATGAATAAATAATTATTATAAAAATGTGTATTGTCTGTAATTGATCTTTGGGTTACTAACTGGCCTTAACATAACAGTAATGAATAACTAAAACAATGAGGCATATTATGTTTATGTAAATTGTGCTGTTTTACATACTAATATAAAATTTGTCATTGCAGGAAAAAACAACCAACTATGAGTGGCTTCCTGATTGGAACAAAATCATGTACACCACAGCAAGCATCTATCCTGACAGATAGCATCCTTAACATGCTAGTGACTGACATGAGGCCTCTGTCAATGGTTGAAGATGACGGCTTCAGGAAGATGATTCACAGTACATATATAAATGTATAACATACATTGTATGTTTTTTTGTGTTATTCAAGTGTTTTAATATTTTTTTTTTATCATTTAATATTACTTTTAATAGCTCAGGGACATTGGAGCAATAACCTGTTGTTTTTACACTTCAGTCTGCACTGTGAATTTGAACTAATGTTCAGTTTTTGAATAAATATGCGGCAATTACAAATGTTTCTTTTTTTTATCCGATTCATCGATTAATCGAAAAAATAATCGACCGATTCATCGATTATTGAAATAATCGTTAGTTGCAGCCCTAATCCACATGCAATCAAACATGTAACAAATCAGGATTCAGCAATAAGCTAGCACTAGGTCACACAGTTCTGATATCACACTAACAAAAACAGTGCTTTTTATCCAACATTAATTGAGAAAAACACACACGCACATACACATACACACACGCACATACACACACACACACACATATATATAGATACATATATGTGCATACACACAGGCAGTCTGTACATTAATGACTTAATGATGAACTGTCAATCAAACCATTCAGTGCAATGAATCACTTAGTAGCTGACACACAGGTTCAATCATCTATAAACTACAAGACTCCCCATACAACACTAGCCAATAGTTTGCAAGGTCAACCAGTATCCAGACGATTATGAATGTTTTACAGCAAGCCCCCCCAACAATTTAAATAGCAATTCCTAAAAGACCTGTATTTAATCCCCACTGTTTCTCTATGGAGCGGCAACTCCATTAACTGCCGATCCCGACCTCCCACACACCTCCCCAATATCTTGTTAGATTCCTATGGACCCCACCACATGAACCCTGCCCTCAAACCTCCCCGCACGAGCCCCCCCGCCCCCCGCGAACGCCGATCGCCCCCCCCCCCCCCCTCCGAAAACAACCATAAACGGTCAAAATGCACACAAATAACCCTCCCCACAACCCTTCACCACCGTCTTGACTGATAAGCACATGAATACATAAGCCCAAATGTTAAAGAAGTCAAAAACCCACATCTTAGATAGCATGCTAGCAAAACATATGCTGATGCACTAGCAATTAGCTTAGGCGCTAATTTCAGCATTGGTTGCTAATGTTAGCAAACAGCATATCTTTACAGCTAGTTGGAATGTCAGTTGTAAATCCTGGCTGATAAGCACATGAATACCTATGAGCCCAAATGTTAAAGAAGTCAAAAACCTACATTTTTGATAGGATGCTAGCGAAAGAGTTGAAAAAGATGTTTGCTTACCTTAGAGCCTTAGAGCCAGAGAGGAAGAGTTGAGTTGGAGTACAGTTTATAAATACACCCGAAACAAAAAGAACCAATTTGATTCCTCCAGTAAATATCCTCCAATTAAAGTTATTAAATGTGAAATTAATTACTGTTCGTAAAATAGCCACCGTCATTCGTGGCCACCGTCTCTCCTCTTTCAAGCACGTTGCTAAGTGACGAACTTCGCAACTGTTGCAACGGTCATAGCAGTTGGACAGAGAGAAAAGGCTTACAGCACCCCTCGAACAGGAAGGATTTCTGGCCAAACCGTGTTTCCAATCATAAAACCAGGTTAACGTGAAGCCGGCTGAGCCCTTCCTGAACGTCTACATAGGCATTTTGTGTTGACAAGTGAAGAAATGCGCTCTTGGGAGCAATTCTAAAAAGTGTTTGTTTACTATCTTTTCAGTTACAGCCCCACCTCTCTTAACATAGGAGTCTATGAGGCTGTTCATGGGTGCTGCGGCCGAATCTTCGCATGTCAAGCTAAAACAATAAATCTGACAGATAAAGTAAAGCAAGTGTGAGCTAGAGGACACATTTTCCTACGTTTCTATGTATAAATTGTGTCTGTAGTGGTGCATTTGAGGCCATGGTAATCAAATACGTTTTATTTTTTGTACACAATTCTCTCTCTTCTCCACACTCTAGCGATGACATCACCACTCTACCTCTCAAACATTCTCTCCATTGACACCTATTCATTTTTTTGGTGTGGTTTTTGGCAATTTTTGGGCAAAATTGTTCGCCAAAAGTCTTAGATAAATCATAGCACACATGTCGGGGCCGAGCCGCACGTTTTGATATAACTTTTGTGTATATGCGTCAAAAACTCTGGTAGGTGTTTTGAGCCAAAAAAACGGCGTAAGAATAAGTATAATAATAATAATAATAAACGCTAGTAATAACATAGTGTGCGCCTTGCAGCACGCACACAATAATAAACGCTAGTAATAACATAGTGTGCGCCTTGCAGCACGCACACAATAATAACTAGAAAAAAATTCCTAAAGAAATTTTGAGTGTGCGTGACTCTGGCCCGGGACTCTCCCCCATACATCACTGACACTGTTGAGTAATTTTCACAATATGACTTCTACCATTGCTTAGGTATGTGACTGATCAAGCTTTCAACAGGTGTTCATATGCTGATGCACTAGTAGTAGCGTAAACACTAATTTCAGCAGGATTAAAGACAGCTCCACTTGAGCACACTGCCACAGTTTAAGTTTAAGTAGTAAGCAAGCAGTAAACAATTGGTCACTCTGTGTCAGGTAGCACTTTACATTACAGTTCAGTAGTATAGTAATAGTTTGGTTCTAATTTGATAATAGTGATAAATGCTTTCAAAAACTTAGAGTGTAAAATGACCCAAATACATCCAATGCCAGAATTAGGCCATCAATGGCTATGACTTTGGTATTAGAAATACACCTTTTATCAAAATGATACCGCATTATAAATATCAGATATCATTATAAAGTTATACAGCTGTGTTAAATGTCAAATCAATCCACATGCAATCAAACATGTAACAAATCAGGATTCAGCAATAAGCTAGCACTAGGTCACACAGTTCTGATATCACACTAACAAAAACAGTGCTTTTTATCCAACATTAATTGAGAAAAACACACACGCACATACACATACACACACGCACATACACACACACACACACATATATATAGATACATATATGTGCATACACACAGGCAGTCTGTACATTAATGACTTAATGATGAACTGTCAATCAAACCATTCAGTGCAATGAATCACTTAGTAGCTGACACACAGGTTCAATCATCTATAAACTACAAGACTCCCCATACAACACTAGCCAATAGTTTGCAAGGTCAACCAGTATCCAGACGATTATGAATGTTTTACAGCAAGCCCCCCCAACAATTTAAATAGCAATTCCTAAAAGACCTGTATTTAATCCCCACTGTTTCTCTATGGAGCGGCAACTCCATTAACTGCCGATCCCGACCTCCCACACACCTCCCCAATATCTTGTTAGATTCCTATGGACCCCACCACATGAACCCTGCCCTCAAACCTCCCCGCACGAGCCCCCCCGCCCCCCGCGAACGCCGATCGCCCCCCCCCCCCCCCCTCCGAAAACAACCATAAACGGTCAAAATGCACACAAATAACCCTCCCCACAACCCTTCACCACCGTCTTGACTGATAAGCACATGAATACATAAGCCCAAATGTTAAAGAAGTCAAAAACCCACATCTTAGATAGCATGCTAGCAAAACATATGCTGATGCACTAGCAATTAGCTTAGGCGCTAATTTCAGCATTGGTTGCTAATGTTAGCAAACAGCATATCTTTACAGCTAGTTGGAATGTCAGTTGTAAATCCTGGCTGATAAGCACATGAATACCTATGAGCCCAAATGTTAAAGAAGTCAAAAACCTACATTTTTGATAGGATGCTAGCGAAAGAGTTGAAAAAGATGTTTGCTTACCTTAGAGCCTTAGAGCCAGAGAGGAAGAGTTGAGTTGGAGTACAGTTTATAAATACACCCGAAACAAAAAGAACCAATTTGATTCCTCCAGTAAATATCCTCCAATTAAAGTTATTAAATGTGAAATGAATTACTGTTCGTAAAATAGCCACCGTCATTCGTGGCCACCGTCTCTCCTCTTTCAAGCACGTTGCTAAGTGACGAACTTCGCAACTGTTGCAACGGTCATAGCAGTTGGACAGAGAGAAAAGGCTTACAGCACCCCTCGAACAGGAAGGATTTCTGGCCAAACCGTGTTTCCAATCATAAAACCAGGTTAACGTGAAGCCGGCTGAGCCCTTCCTGAACGTCTACATAGGCATTTTGTGTTGACAAGTGAAGAAATGCGCTCTTGGGAGCAATTCTAAAAAGTGTTTGTTTTCTATCTTTTCAGTTACAGCCCCACCTCTCTTAACATAGGAGTCTATGAGGCTGTTCATGGGTGCTGCGGCCGAATCTTCGCATGTCAAGCTAAAACAATAAATCTGACAGATAAAGTAAAGCAAGTGTGAGCTAGAGGACACATTTTCCTACGTTTCTATGTATAAATTGTGTCTGTAGTGGTGCATTTGAGGCCATGGTAATCAAATACGTTTTATTTTTTGTACACAATTCTCTCTCTTCTCCACACTCTAGCGATGACATCACCACTCTACCTCTCAAACATTCTCTCCATTGACACCTATTCATTTTTTTGGTGTGGTTTTTGGCAATTTTTGGGCAAAATTGTTCGCCAAAAGTCTTAGATAAATCATAGCACACATGTCGGGGCCGAGCCGCACGTTTTGATATAACTTTTGTGTATATGCGTCAAAAACTCTGGTAGGTGTTTTGAGCCAAAAAAACGGCGTAAGAATAAGTATAATAATAATAATAACTAGAAAAATGAGTGTGCGTGACTCTGGCCCGGGACTCTCCCCCATATATCAATGACACTGTTGAGTCATTTTCTGAATATGACTTCTACCATTGCTTAGGTATGTGACAGATCAAGCTTTCAACAGGTGTTCATATGCTGATGCACTAGTAGTAGCGTTAACACTAATTTCAGCAGGATTAAAGACAGCTCCACTTGAGCACACTGCCACAGTTTAGGTTTAAGTAGTAAGCAAGCAGTAAACAATTGGTCACTCTGTGTCAGGTAGCACTTTACATTACAGTTCAGTAGTATAGTAATAGTTTGGTTCTAATTTGATAATAGTGATAAATGCTTTCAAAAACTTAGAGTGTAAAATGACCCAAATACATCCAATGCCAGAATTAGGCCATCAATGGCTATGACTTTGGTATTAGAAATACACCTTTTATCAAAATGATACCGCATTATAAATATCAGATATCATTATAAAGTTATACAGCTGTGTTAAATGTCAAATCAATCCACATGCAATCAAACATGTAACAAATCAGGATTCAGCAATAAGCTAGCACTAGGTCACACAGTTCTGATATCACACTAACAAAAACAGTGCTTTTTATCCAACATTAATTGAGAAAAACACACACGCACATACACACACGCACATACACACACACACACACACACATATATATAGATAGATACATATATGTGCATACACACAGGCAGTCTGTACATTAATGACTTAATGATGAACTGTCAATCAAACCATTCAGTGCAATGAATCACTTAGTAGCTGACACACAGGTTCAATCATCTATAAACTACAGGACTCCCCATACAACACTAGCCAATAGTTTGCAAGGTCAACCAGTATCCAGACGATTATGAATGTTTTACAGCAAGCCCCCCCAACAATTTAAATAGCAATTCCTAAAAGACCTGTATTTAATCCCCACTGTTTCTCTATGGAGCGGCAACTCCATTAACTGCCGATCCCGACCTCCCACACACCTCCCCAATATCTTGTTAGATTCCTATGGACCCCACCACATGAACCCTGCCCTCAAACCTCCCCGCACGAGCCCCCCCGCCCCCCGCGAACGCCGATCGCCCCCCCCCCCCCTCCGAAAACAACCATAAACGGTCAAAATGCACACAAATAACCCTCCCCACAACCCTTCACCACCGTCCTGACTGATAAGCACATGAATACATAAGCCCAAATGTTAAAGAAGTCAAAAACCCACATCTTAGATAGCATGCTAGCAAAACATATGCTGATGCACTAGCAATTAGCTTAGGCGCTAATTTCAGCATTGGTTGCTAATGTTAGCAAACAGCATATCTTTACAGCTAGTTGGAATGTCAGTTGTAAATCCTGACTGGTAAGCACATGAATACCTATGAGCCCAAATGTTAAAGAAGTCAAAAACCTACATTTTTGATAGGATGCTAGCGAAAGAGTTGAAAAAGATGTTTGCTTACCTTAGAGACTTAGAGCCAGAGAGGAAGAGTTGAGTTGGAGTACAGTTTATAAATACACCCGAAACAAAAAGAACCAATTTGATTCCTCCAGTAAATATCCTCCAATTAAAGTTATTAAATGTGAAATGAATTACTGTTCGTAAAATAGCCACCGTCATTCGTGGCCACCGTCTCTCCTCTTTCAAGCACGTTGCTAAGTAACGAACTTCGCAACTGTTGCAACGGTCATAGCAGTTGGACAGAGAGAAAAGGCTTACAGCACCCCTCGAACAGGAAGGATTTCTGGCCAAACCGTGTTTCCAATCATAAAACCAGGTTAACGTGAAGCCGGCTGAGCCCTTCCTGAACGTCTACATAGGCATTTTGTGTTGACAAGTGAAGAAATGTGCTCTTGGGAGCAATTCTAAAAAGTGTTCGTTTTCTTTCTTTTCAGTTACAGCCCCGCCTCTCTTAACATAGGAGTCTATGAGGCTGTTCATGGGTGCTGCGGCCGAATCTTCGCATGTCAAGCTAAAACAATAAATCTGACAGATAAAGTAAAGCAAGTGTGAGCTAGAGGACACATTTTCCTACGTTTCTATGTATAAATTGTGTCTGTAGTGGTGCATTTGAGGCCATGGTAGTCAAATACGTTTTATTTTTTGTACACAATTCTCTCTCTTCTCCACACTCTAGCGATGACATCACCACTCTACCTCTCAAACATTCTCTCCATTGACACCTATTCATTTTTTTGGTGTGGTTTTTGGCAATTTTGGGGCAAAATTGTTCGCCAAAAGTCTTAGATAAATCATAGCACACATGTCGGGGCCGAGCCGCACGTTTTGATATAACTTTTGTGTATATGCGTCAAAAACTCTGGGAGATGTTTTGAGCCAAAAAACGGCGTAAGAATAAGCAAAATAATAATAAACGCTAGTAATAACATAGTGTGCGCCTTGCAGCACGCACACAATAAACGCTAGTAATAGTGTGCGCCTTGCAGCACGCACACAATAATTATACTACATTACATTTTTTTTCTTATACAATTAATGGAAAAATTAACACAAATATTGTAGTAAAAAGATCATTAATGATAAATCTTCATACCATTGTTCAGCTTCCCCATTGGTCACACGAAGAACCTCATATTGAAGAGCCACAGCAAAGGAGCGGTAAACCAATTCTTTCTGTGAGGGCGACCCACAGCCAGAATGATCACAGATATAATAGTTTCAGCAGAAATCATCAGTGCGCCTGCATGGCTCTAACATTTCTGGCCTACCACAGTGAGGGATTACAGTTCAACACTGCCAATCTTGACAGAACGCTTGAGATGGGAGACTCACTCTATGTTGGGATCAAAAGCCAGCTAGTGTCAGAAGGCCGATATGTTGATGACCACCTGAGCGTGGAGGAGATGCCGCAGCAAGCTCTAACAGACAACGGTGTCTACAATGTGCACATGTCAGTCGTAAGATGTGGATATGTGAAGGCCCAAGAAGAGCGTGATGGCATGTTGACGATGGAGGCAGAACTTCAGTCTCTGTCAACAGATGTCAGCAATGCCATCTTAATTGTATCTCCTGAGGTCATTGCAGTGTTTCGTGACAGATCAGGACGATACGGAGTGTTTGATTCTCACTCAAGAAATGCAAGAGGATTGCCCTACCCGGATGGAACTGCTATTGTGCTGGTCTTCAGCCACCTGAGTGACCTCATCAGACATCTGCACAGGCTGTTTGAAGACCGTGGCGTCAATGCCAGCTACGAGTTTGTGCCAGTTTCTTTCAACCCTGTCGACAAATCCTGTGAACGTCATGGAACAGAAACTGGTTTTGGAGAACAACTCCCAGAGAGTGATGTGGAGGCGTCCAAAATGCCATCAGTCGTACTTGAACCAGAAACACATGCAAAAGAAACCAAGTCACAGACCACTTCAGTTGTCATTCAGCAACACAACGATGTTGAGGAAGCGGTAAAAATGTTTGCCAAACTGGGCAAGCAACGGCAACGCAAATGTTTGCGTGCGGCAAGTAAAAGCAAAAAGACAGACAACAAATCTGGACAGGAAACCAAAAATAAACTGCACAGTATCGGACGATACAAGACAGACTTGGATTTTCAAACTCGACAGAAAAAATACATGGCCCAGAGATATCATGAACATCCCGAAGTCAGAGAGAAGAAGAAAGCGTATAACACTTCAAGGTATGCTTGTGACCAGGACTACAGGGAAAAACAGAAAACTCATGTCACATCAAGGTATGCATGTGACGAGGAGTTCAGGCAAAAACAGAAAACTCATGTCACATCAAGGTATGCATGTGACGAGGAGTACAGGGAAAAACAGAAAACTCATGTCACATCAAGGTATGCATGTGACGAGGAGTACAGGGAAAAACAAAAACAACTTATTCAAACCAGGTACCACACTGACCCAGACTTCAGGCTGCAGCACATCATGCGCTGTATCAAGAACAGAGGGGACAAGGTTAAAACTGCTGCATTTCACAATGTAATGCACCACCAAACTAAAATGACCGAAGATAAACCACAGCCTGTGATCAATCCTGTGATGGAAGCTGCGATATCTTCATTCCGGGAAAAGATTAAGCAAGGACCCACCCATGTCTGTACAGTGTGCCACCGGACTCTGTTTCCTAATCAAGTGCAGCATTGCAACAGGACCAAATACATCAGAAACAGTGATTTGGCTGCTGCTTGCTTAAGTGGTAAATATGTTCATGTCTGTGACATTGGGTGCTCATCCACTTGCACCATGCCACACGAAAGAATGCAGGAGTGGATCTGCTTCAGCTGTGATGACCACCTGAGAAGAGGAAACATGCCAACTTTTGCAGTGGCAAATAAACTGGAGCTGGCACCAATTCCCTTGGAACTGGCTGAACTGAATGTGCTGGAGAGACAGCTGATTGCCAAGGTCCTACCTTTTGCCAAAATTGTTGCATTGCCAAAAGGTCAGCAAAGAGCAGTACACGGTGCTGTTGTATGTGTGCCCTCTGAGGTAGAAGCTACAGTGAACTGTCTCCCAAGACCGAGCAGCGATGCCCAGCTGTTGCAAGTCAAACTGAAACGACGCATCAAGTACAAAGGGCATCAGTACTTCTACACTGTCAACATGAAGAATGTGCTAGCTGCACTAGCAACACTCAAGGACATGCATTCAGAATACAAAGACATATGTATTGATCAAGGTGCTACATTTAACAGTCTCCCAGATGATCTGCCATGTAATGAAGAACAGACACAACAGGACAATGGAGATGCAAGTGAGCAGGCTGACCAGTCTCAAAACCCAGAGAAAGATGAACTTAGACCTGGTCTGGTCTTGGACTCTTGCATGCAGCCACCCGACATAGCACAAGAAGCACTATCTTTTGGCGATGGAATTTTCAGCGTTGCACCCGCCCAAGGAAATAAACCTGTTGGTTTCTTTGCCATACCTAAACTAGAAGCCATGGCCTTCCCTGTGCAGTTTCCAACAGGCCAGAACACATTAGATGAGGTCAGGCGAAAAAATCTGTCACCGAGCAAGTACTTCAATGCGAGACTGTTGTGTGTTGACAACCGATTTGCAATTGACCAGAGTTACCTGTTCTTTGCCCAGTTTGTGACTGAAACACACATGGCTACAAACAGCATGTCAATCCAAATGCGCAAAGGCAAACCGATGACCAGCGATGGGCGCAAAATCTCCAGCAAGATGCTTCAAGATAAACAAGAGGTGGAAAAACTCATAACAAACAAAGACGCAACACGGTTCATGCAACCTCTGCGAGGCACTCCGGCATACTGGGAAAAAGCACTCAAAGACCTGAATGCCATGGTCAGGCAGTTGGGAAAGCCCACATTCTTCCTCACATTTTCTGCGGCTGAAATGAGATGGCCTGAGGTCGTAGAGGCAGTGAAAGCTCAACAAGGAGAACAAGTTGACTTCTCACAGCTGGACTGGAATGCCAAATGTGACATACTTCGCAGCAACCCTGTGACTGTTATGCGGCTGTTTGAGAAAAGAGTAGACGCGCTGATGACAGATCTGATACTGTCACCTGCACAGCCCATTGGAGAAGTAGAGGACTACTTCTATCGAGTTGAGTTTCAAGCCAGAGGAAGTCCTCACATTCACTTGCTGGTTTGGATCAAAGATGCACCCGAGGTTGGAGAGGTAGCTGAGACCGTAATAATCGAGTTCATCGACCAGTACATCACATGCCAGATGCCAGATCCAAATGCAGACCCAGAGCTGCACAAGATTGTATCAGAGGTTCAACTCCACAGCAGGAATCATTCTAAATCCTGCAAGAAAGGCAATGTAATGTGCAGATTTGGCTTTCCAAAACTTCCCATGGACGAGACCATGATCACCTTTCCAGAACCTGATGACGACGATGATGACAATGACAACCATGACCAAAGTGCACAAAAAAAGATCCGCAAAGAGAAAAAGGGAAAAGGAAAGAGCAGAGCTCTTCGGCTTAGACAAAAGGAGGCCAAGGACAAACTACAAACACTTAGGAATTACATTAGTGACCCAAATGTCTCATTCAACAACTTGTCTGAGCTGCTGGAAAAATGCAACCTCACCCACGAGCAATACTTGGAACATGTCACCAATCTAACTATGAGCAGTGTTGTTGTGCTGAAACGTCATCCAAACGAGTGCTGGGTGAACGGATACAATCCAAATCTGCTGAGAGCATGGAACGCAAACATGGACATCCAATATGTGCTTGACGAGTACAGCTGCCTTATGTACATAATGTCATATGTGTCCAAGCCGGAACATGAGATGACTGAGTTCCTGAATAATGTCATTTGTGATGTGAAGAAAACAAATGTCAACGAGAAAGATGAAATGAAGCAGATAATGCAGGCGTACGCTAAACACAGAGAGGTCAGCGCTCAAGAGGCTGTGGCACGGACATGCAGCTTGCCACTCAAAAAGTGCTCGCGAAATGTGGTGTTCATTCCGACTGACGACAATGCAGTGAAGATGAGTCTTCCTATGAGCAGGTTGAAAGACATGTCACCAGATGCAGACCAAGTGTGGATGTCAGGCATAGTAGAGAAATACGCAGATAGACCCAGAACCCCTGAATATGAAGGCTTGTGTTTGGCTGACTTTGCATCTCAATACAGGGGTGTCTATGGGCAACAGTCCAAAAAGAATGCAGTTCCCCTTTTGAATGACCGAGGATACGTTCAAAAAAGAACTGTAGGAAAACCGGCCATCATTAGATTTGCCCGCTCCTCAATAGAGAAAGATCCAGAAAGGTATTATGGACGACTACTCAAACTGTACTTTCCACACAGATCAAAGGATGACCTGAAAAGCCAAGAGTTCCCCACATACGAACAGTTTTACAAATGTGGTCATAAGTGTGGAGTTGAAGTCAAATCTCTGGTCGGCGTCATGAAAAAGAAGTACGAAGGACATGGCAAAAAAATTTAGAAGGCACTGGAACAAATTCAAAAGGAAGGCCTGGTTGTTGATGCATGGAACACCTTCGCACCCGAGGTCGAAGTGGATCGTTTGGAGTGCATCGCTCAACGAGAAGCAATAAACCCCAATGATGACAAAGAAATGGACAGCGTACCTGACTTCAAGGTGAATCGTGACAGCAGCATAGCTGTACCGGCAATACAGGCACCAAAGCTGAGCCCGGACTTTGTGAGGAAGCTATATCAAAGCCTCAACGAAACGCAGGCATCTATATTTTACACTGTGCGTGAATGGTGCCTCAAACGTGTCTGGGGTCACAATCCTGAACAGTTCTTTTACTATGTCAGCGGTGGCGCTGGTTGTGGAAAGTCACATGTAATAAAGTGCATACATGAGGAGGCAACCAAGATTCTGCGCCAACTCCCAAGATTCCGCGACCAAGGAGACATGTCCACGCCTGCAGTGCTACTGACTGCATTTACTGGCACTGCAGCCTTCAACATCTCTGGCAAGACCTTGCATTCAATGTTAAAATTGCCAAGAAGTTTGAAACCACCATATCAGGGACTTGGAAATGCACTGGATGAAATGAGAGCAATACTGTGCAACGCGGAAATTCTGATCATAGATGAAATCTCCATGGTTTCAAAGGAGTTATTTGCCTACGTTCACTGGAGATTTCAGCAGATCAAAGGCAACAAGAAACCCTTCGGGGGCATGTCTGTTTTGGCAGTGGGAGACTTTTACCAACTGCCACCACTTGGCAAAGCTAAACCACTGTGCGTGTACGAGGAGTGCGTGCTCGACGTTTGGAAAGACAACTTCCAAATGGTCAATCTGACGCAGATCATGCGGCAGAAAGACGATCTTGTTTTTGCAGAGCTTCTGAACAGGTTGCGGGTAAAGAGTAAGACAGACGCACTCAGAGACGATGACAGAGCTTTACTCACCCAGACTGTCATCGACATCAAAGACTGTCCCCTCGATGCCCTGCACATCTTTGCAACAAACAAAGAGGTTGATGAGCACAACCAAACAACTGTAGCAGCTCTCCATAACGATTTTGTCAACGTTAAGGCACAGGACTACTTCAAAAAACCCACTACAGGTGAAACAATCAAGACAGAAGGCTTCAAAGGGAACAAAAGAGACCTACCTGACTGCATACAAGCTGCACATGGAGTACGCATAATGATACTCAGGAATCTTGATGTAGAGGACGGACTTGTGAATGGAACATTTGGAACCATTGCCAACATCGTTTCAGGCCAGCAAGATGGACAAACAACAGTGACAATGATTGGACTGAAATTGGACAATCCAACAGCCGGACAGAGATTTCGTCGAAAGATCCAAGGGCAGTCAGATAACTTGGTCTACATTGAGAGAACTGAGGAGAACATGAGCAGGAAAGGAGCCGTTCGAAGGCAGTTCCCAATGAAGTTGGCTTTTGCCTGCACAGCTCACAAAGTGCAAGGCATGACAATGGAGTCTGCAGTGGTGTCTCTGAAGCGTGTGTTTGAGCCTGGAATGGCGTATGTTGCCCTCAGTAGGACAACCTCACTTCGAGGGCTGCACATCATAGATTTTGATGAGAAGAAAATCTATGCGGATCCTGAAATCGCAGCTGCAATGCAAAACATGAACCTAGCGTCATTCGCCAAAACAAGACCACTCTTGCAGCATGTGAAATTGGCAGATGGAACAGGCCAAAATGTCACGATTGTTCACCACAACACACAAGGACTTCCATCGCACATCGAGGACCTTAAATGCCACCATGAACTGACACTGTCGGATGTGTTATGCGTTACGGAAACACATCTGTCTGGATCGTTTGTTTCCCCTAAGTTCCAGTTGGAAGGATACAACATGTTTACACGCAGCAGACAAGTGTCCTACTCAACTGTTTCAGACATGGCAACAAAAGATGGTGGCGGAGTTGCAGTGTACTGTAAGAGCCACATTCAAGCAGAGGCTCGGAGATACTTCCAAAATGTGACCGATCTCGAGTTTGTAGTCGTCAAACTTGAGGCCCCAGTCAGAGCAGTGATTGTAGCTGTTTATCGACCACCACACTTCTCTCTCAAAAAGTTTCTGCCAAATATGGAGAGCCTCTTGGACTCCTTGGACATGATGACTTACCAGCCAATTATAGTTTGCGGAGACTTTAATGAGGACCTTCTATGCCAAGGAAAGAAGGCAATACGAGATTTGTTCCGCTCAAAAGGATACACACAACTCATCACAGCTGCAACAACCGAAAACGGGACACACATTTACGTGTCTCAACCACATACCTGTGTCCAATCTGGTGTACTGCAAACTTACTACAGTTATCACAGTCCCATCTACTGTATTTTAACTCTGTGATACTCTTGCCAGCCAACTAAAACAGACAACAATATCTACAACGTGCACATGTCTCCCATAAGATGTGGATATGTGAAGGCCCAGGGACAGCTGCTTGTTTCATCAACGTGGGCAATGAGTACGGCCAGGTGCTTTTGTCCGTTCTCAGTGTGGCAGAAGGGAGCGGCTTGTTGCCCCTTGCTCGTGGCCTCATCCAACGCTACAGAGATGCAGGAACACCACCCCCGCAAGCCATCTATGTAGACCGGAACTGCTGCCGAGCGTTTGGCCAGTCAACAGTGTCAGCATTGTTTTTAGACTGGGAGGAGCTGGCTGTCAGGCTGGACGTGGAGCACTAAATGCGACGCTTTGCTGCCGGTGTCACTACGGTCACCCACGTGATGTGGGATGTGGAACGCCTCTGTGAGGCAAAGCTACCTGCAGGCACTGCTCCCACCAAACAGGAGATGGCCCGCCATTGCCGCCGAATCACGCGGGGGGTGGGGGGCGGTCGAGACGGAGCAGCTGCTGGAGGAGGTCAAGGGAGGAGTCGAGCTGCCCGTCTATTGTATCACTGGATTCCCCTCCATTTCCACCTGAACAGGTTCATTCCTGGTAAGTGCTGTAATGATGGGTTTTCATAAAACTGCTTGTGAGACATGCATTTCCAGGTGTATCTGCTGGAAGGCATCACCCGGTAGAACGAGGACCATGGTTGAGCATCTGTGCAAGGCACAGATTGTTCAAAGTTGTGCTACAAGGGACAGCTGCAGTACGCCTTCCAACAGTTGACCCAAGAAGCCTACGGGGTCACACTGGTGGAGAACTACACCAAGCCCAGGAGGTACACAGGTAACTGAGGTAAACGTAATTTCTCATTCCATCTAAATACCTAATACCATGCTTGAGCATGCCGCTGCAGGACGATCTGTGGGGGAGATCCTGATGTGCCAGATGAGATGGACACTTGTTGGGGACGACATGGACGATGAGGAGGACGAGAACTTCGGCGATTCGGATGAAACCGTGTTCTGTGATCCCGACGTCCGGCCGGCCAGTGTCCCCGCTGCCTCCCCCGCCCCCCTTGCCCCCATCACAGATGAGGAGCCAGACGTAAGTTCACTGATCCACACAGTCTCTGATTGCTTGTCCGCTGAACACATGTCTAATTTTCTCTTATTTTCTCCCTCTCGATTGTAGGGCTGACTTGGTCCTGATGGCGTGTCTGGCTTCTAGCATCAACGTACCCTGTCACTGTGGTGAGTCATTTATCATTAACTGCGTTGGTGGTGGTGGTATCTATCTGCAGTGGTTGTGCTCTCTATCTCTGTGACTTGGCTGTGCAGATTACTGACTGTGTTTGTATGGCTCCTTATCCCTCCTCAGGAACACAGACTGTTGCAAGGCCAACGAGCTGCAGGTGTTTCCACAACCAGTGGACCAGCCCAGCACGTCTGCAGTGTCTGCAGCATCACTCCCCGCACTTGTCGAGCCCTCAGCTGCCCCAGCAGTGGCACTTCCCAAGACAACAGCATGGCAGAGGATTATAAAACTGAAGCTGCCGATGTCTTGCAGGGAAAGCTTCCTGCTGCACGGAGGGACAGGCACTTTTTCCACTTCAACTGCAGGCACTGCGGTCAGACAAAGACTAAAAGTTTGTCCAGCTGTAGATGTTGGGCCCGAAATAAATATAATATGGTTTTAATGTGTGATTGTTAGGATGTGGATTCTTGTTGGATGAATGTATACATTTCTGTTTTTATTTGGAACGGATTAAATAGTATTTTATTCCACTCTATAGGGTGTTTTTAAGCCATTCTTGTTGGCCTGGTGGGACTGGCTGTTCAGCCTGTTGGCTTTTTTTCGTCATTTTATTTTGCTTAGTTTAGGGTTTTATTATTTTGTAGGGTGCCACCGGCTTCGACGGCCCTGTACAGGGTTGGCCCGGTGTTGCACCTTCGTTTTGTTGTTTTTGGCCGCCTCACCAGGTCTGAACGTAAATAAAGTTATTGTAAATGTGAGCCATCTTGCCTCCTGTGTCCTCATTGAAATTTGTTTGATTCTCTTGGGTTGTAACAATGTTAAATCTATTTTTACGCTAGCTTGTGAATACACCTTCATCTTTAAGTACTTTTAAGAAGATTTATAGTCAGGAAGTCAGGAATCGCAAAGCTATAGAACACCTGTTGAAAGCTTGATCTGTCACATACCTAAGCAATGGTAGAAGTCATATTCTGAAATGTACTCAACAGTGTCAATGATGTATGGGGGAGAGTCCCGGGCCAGAGTCACGCACACTCAAAATTTCTTTAGGAATTTTTTTCTAGTTGACTATAGAATTGCCCAGGGTGTATCATCTACCTATGCCCTGAATGTCAAAGTGAAGAAATTCAGTGAAGCGGGTAAACGGCGGGAGACATAATGACTCAGTTAAGCTAGCCAAATGCCTCGTCATCTAATTAGTGACCCGCATGAATGGATGAACGAGATTCCCACTGTCCCTACCTACTATCTAGCGAAACCACAGCCAAGGGAACGGGCCTATCCTCAGCTTGTAGCAGTGCTTGGCCTTTTGGATGCCCCTCTTCAAGTCAGCCCTGGATGCAAGCCCTGC
Source organism: Neosalanx taihuensis (assembly GCA_030340665.1). Taxonomy (NCBI): domain Eukaryota; kingdom Metazoa; phylum Chordata; class Actinopteri; order Osmeriformes; family Salangidae; genus Neosalanx; species Neosalanx taihuensis. The sequence goes on along the minus strand of JARGSH010000050.1, from coordinate 4,520,558 downwards.
GGCCTTGCGAGCCTTCAGCAGGAGCCGAACCTCCTTGTTCATCCATGGCTTTTGATTAGGGTACGTGGTAATCTGTTTCTGTGTTGTGGCACTGTCAATGGTGTTGTTGATATAATCCAGTACAGAGGAGGTGAAGGTATCAATGTCCGTGTGAGAGCCACAGGTAGCCTGAGAAGCAAACAGACTCCAGTCCATGTGTTGGAATCTGTCCTGGAGTGCAGAGTCAGCTCCTGCAGGCCACGGGGTGGCCAAGTTTGAACACCAAGTTCAAAATATATTAAAATAATGTAATCAAAATAATTAAAACTAGCAAAAGATCCTACTATTTTAATCTACTGGAACAACACAAACAATATTCAAGGAACTTGGCAAGTATTAAATGGCATAATTAAAAATGGAACAAAACCAAAGCAATATCCAAATTACTTTACAGTAAATGCAAATGCAATATAATGCATTTTGAGTACTTTTGAAAAGAAGCAGTCAACAGATTGTTTTGAAATAGATAGGTCTCCGGTGGAAGAAATAGTTGACCCATTTACTTATTTCTGTAATCAACCTTTCTTAACAGGTATCGTTCCTGATAAAATGAAAATGGCAAAAGTAATACTCCCTTTAAAAGTGGAGACAGGCGTCAGTTTACCAATTATAGGCCTGGATAATCGGATTATAAAGCGCGTCATTTTTTGAGAAAATTTAAGGCTTTTAAGTGCGCCCTATAGTCGCCCAAAAATACGGTAGTCTCTCCAGCAGACAAGCAGACGATAGAGCAGGAAAAAAGATCAGGGAGCTAAAAAGTTTGCGACCGCCTCCACGAGAGCAATGACAGAAGTGGGTCCTGCCCTGTGCGAAAAGGACCTGTACCGACCAACAGAGTTGAAGAAGGTGGAGCATCTCTTACTCTTCTTCCTCACACAGGTGCCGTGGCTTAGGTGGTCAAAGCGTCTGTTTAGTAAACAGGAGATCCTGAGTTCAAATCTCAGCGGTGCTTTTATTTTGGTCTCCCAGGAGTTACTCTTCCTGGGCACTTTAGCCCTGCAACTAGGTGGTCATGTTTTGAGAGAGACTGATGCCATCTCCCTGGTGGTCTAGTGGCTAGGATTTGGCGCTTTCACTGCTGCGGCCTGGGTTCGATTCCCGTTCAGAGAAAGCTCTCTACAGGAGTGCTTTTCAACCCTCAGATAAAACATTTACATTTATTCATTTAGCAGACGCTTTTATCCAAAGCGCCTTACGAGAGAGCGTTTACAAAGAGCATCAGTCATTGAGCATAGCAACGCGATAGACCCCGACCCAATAAAAGGTCACTGTCGTCCACAAGGTGAGGCGCATTGCCGTAACAAACGCAGAACACCTCAGCAAGCACCGCAACAAGGTTTGAACAGACATCGCCCGAACAGGGACATGAACCCTGGGCCTCAGATTAATTGTCTGATGTTCTACAGACTGAACTATCCAGGCCCTGAAGACCAATGAATGATGGTTTTATTCATCTTCCTCCTGTGCATTGAAACCAAGTTGTTTTATTTGTCTTCCTCCTGAGCATTGAATCTACTGAACACCAAACCACTGTCACTTCATCTCTCCTGTGCACAGAAGCCACAAGTGACTATTCATCTTCCTCCTGCACACTGGAGCCACTGAAGTTGTCTTCTTCGGCCACTCGTATCAGACCCACGCTGTAAGTCGTTTTTTTGCTTCTCGGAACTCAGGAGTACGTCGAGAATGCACTTCAACTGGAGCGAAGAGTCTTCCAAGACTCAACGTTATGGTTCAACTCCTGGCCGGCTTGAGTGCCTTTTTTGTGACTTGGGTGTTTGGGAAACAAGGGAAAATATGTCTGTCAAGTAGATGAGCATAGTGTGCCACACTCAAAGAATACGCATCATGACTGTAGTGTTCTCGTGCAGTGTGTTGTAACTCTGATTTAACACCGAGTTAAACTGTAGCCAATGAAGACAGAGTCGTAGTAAGGTTGACCATTTACTGTCACAATTCCTCATTATCAGACGGTGAAAACTGCAAATAAAAGAATACAAAAATACTGAATGTACATTTGACTAAACAGCATGTTGTACATAGTTGTAAATAATAATATAAACTGTCTAACACTGTAAGAAGACATTCTGATGCCAATTGCACTGATTTTAGTTTGTACAAAATTGCTAACCAAAACGTTTTTAACAACACATCAAACATTATTTTTAACTAAATCCACTCTAATATATTATCTTAAACATGTCTTGCATTAATTAAACAAACTTACAGCATTGCCTCTTAGATGCTTTCATGTGGATGCTAGCGGATTACAATCAGAAGATGCACATGTCTGCCATTCCTTCTACAGAGGTAAGAATTTTTAACAGGAAATTACGTCACAGGAAGTGACTAAACCGGAAGTGACATATATAACAAACCTAAAACAGCAAAATAATACGAATTTATACATTGGCTTATTTTAACTGTAGAGTAATTATTCACATCCGTTTTTACATATACATATTTTAAGAAATCAATGTAAGAATATTAAATGAATGCCAGGAGAGACAACTATGTTGCTTTCGCATACTCTTAGATCCTTATCTTCATTTTTGATAGGGTTCCCTCTACTGTGTACTTTGTATTTTTGTATATTTTAAACTGTTACTCTGAGAACCATAGAAATCATAAATGACAAGGGTAAAAATATATTGATTAGTTGTGTGTATAGGCCGCCTGGCGCTGGTGTTGACTTGGTTACAGATTAAATCCTTGAAATGTTTGAGAATGTTAACAAATCAGTAATTTTGCGTGGTGATTTTAATAAAGATCTGGGAAACACAGTTACATCGAAAGAGTTTCAGAATTATATGGAAACTGCTGGTTTAAGACCAATGATACAAATGTTGACAAACCTACCAGGATCACTACTCATAGTGCTACTATCATTGACAACATATATACAAATTTACATGGTGAAATTATTAGTGGCATTTTTTTGACAGATGTGAGTGATCACCTCCCTGTGTTTATAATTCATGAAAAATTATGCATAGACAAGGTGCAAGAGGAAATGTATATAAGAGATAGATCCAACAAGGCTTTAGAAGCTTTTAGAGAAGATCTTAAGAAACAAAATTGGGATCATGTATATACGGATGACATTAATAATGCGTATAATACATTTATGTCAACGTTTTAACAATTTATATGACAAAAATTGTAAAGTGAGAAAAATGTGTGGTTATGGTAAGAAGACAATTCATAAGCCATGGATGACAAATGGGTTGAAAAATGCCTGCAAGAAAGAATGCTTCTCAAATTGAAAACTAAAGATGCTGAAGTAAGGTACAAACAATATAAAAATAGACTTTATTGAGACAATATTGAGAAGAAAAAAAATGATTATTACACCAAATTATTAGACGAAAACAAAAATAATACAAAAAATACATGGGGTGTGGTAAACACCATCTAGCAAAAAGGTAGGGTGAACTCAAATATTCCAAATTATTACAAAGAATAACGTAGATATTTTTGGAAAAGATGAAATTGTAAATTAATTTAATAATTACTATGTGAACATTGGTCCAGCGTTGGCACAAGCTATCCCAAGGGAGCACGCTGATGGTAGAACCATAGATGAAAATGTAAACTTTTCTGAAGAAAGTGCAAGCAAGTGAAATTATGGAAATTGTTAATAAATGTGCAAAAAAAATCTAATGATTATGCAGATGTAAATATGATTTTGATAAAAAAAATTATAGATGTTGTTATTGAGTCTTACACTTACTTATGTAATCTTTCTTTCAGCACAGGAGTTTTCCCTGACCATATGAAAGTAGCCAAAGTTATTCCACTTTTTAAAAAAGGAACTAAGAATGACTTATCTAATTATAGACCTGTATCACTGCTTTCGCAGTTCTCCAAAAAATTTTACAAACTTTTTGTGAGAAGATTGAGTAGGTTTGTTGAAAGGTACAGCATTTTAAGTCACAGCCAATATGGATTTTGCTCAAATCATTCAACTGCTACAGTGTTAATGGAACTGGCCGAAGAAATTACCAATGCCATGGACCAAAAACAAATTTAGTTAGTATCTTTGTAGACCTTCTAAAAGCTTTTGATACTTTAAATTATGAGATCCTTTTACAAAAACATATATAAATATGGCATAAGAGGTGTGGCACATCAGTGGGTCGCAAGTTACTTAACAGACCGGAATCAATTTGTGGAAATCAACAGCACCAAATCAAAACATAGTAAGATAGTGTGTGGGGTTCCCCATGGTTCGGTCCTTGGATACTTTTTCTTCTTTATATTAATGACATTATGTCTGTTTCTAATGTACTGAAATGCATCCTGTTTGCAGATGACACCACTTTATTTTACTCAGGAAACAATATAAATGAGGTTTTAAAAATTGTAGAAAATGAATTTAAAAATGCAAGACTATTCACACAAGGATTGTGTTAGGTGTTTAGGTGTTATGATTGATGAACAGTTAACATGGAAATCATATATAGAAAAAGTTACAACTAAAGTATTCCAAACTATTGCTGTTTTACACAAGGTGAAAGACTCTCTTAATAAAAGTTGACCACACTGATGCTCAGAAACGCATCTAAAATGCAGTTGTACTATTTCCTGGATCTGTGTGTTTTCATCCGTGGTTTCCACCCATATTTTCGGTGTTATGAGCCCCCCTGCCACCTCGAACATGTCCCCTTCTTGGCGTTTGCAGAATGCTTCCACCCCGGCCAGGCTGAGGTGAAGCATCCGCTATACAGTGTGCTGATTGTGGACTTTGTGCACGGACGCGCAGTCACTACTAACGTCAGTTTTTGCTTCACTAGACTGCATGTCATTCCTCTAAGGAATCGGAGTCATCTTATACCTGAATAAATACTTTGTTGACGGTAAACCGACCTCTTGGTATCGTGAGTAACAAAAGAAAACACTCTTTCGCTCTGCTCTGCTGTCGCTCCGCTCAGCCCTTCTATCACTGATTAGCAGCGTCTAAGCAGAGCTGCGTCACTAGTCGGGAGGGGGTTTTACAAACTAATTTTTCTCTAAAACTTTTAATAAAAACATGCCCATAAATGATGATTATATTACAGGAACACATGTCCACTATCACCTGGTGAAAAGTAAAAACAAGATTCGGCCCCACATTTATAGCTACAGGCTGTTTTAATCAGCAATGTTGCTAGTCGCAATTCTGCGACTTTGGCGCTTAAAGGGTTAATTGCCAAAATCTTTATCCTCATACATTAGAGAAAAATCCCCATCAATTTGGATTGTCTCCAGGATCATTTCACAAAGTCCTTCTAAGGTTTCTGGAATGCCAGAGGGAAGAGTGAGCTTCCTGAAATCACAGTCTTTAATCACAACTCGCAACTGGGCTGGCAGAGACATTTCTCCTGCACTGGATACACTTAGCTGTAAAAAAAAAAAAAAAAAAGAAAGAATCATTTGTTAATGACTTAAATAGACAATACAATTGTTCATTAAATTGGAGTTAATGAAATAATCTCCCTTAAATCTTACTTCTGACAACAACATAGTTGGCCAGTAACATTCAGAAACATTTAGAACTGGTTTTAATTCAACATTTAAGGGTAATACTGCCACATCAAATGATCTCAGTGCAATTACCTATACTGATGTGCAAATAAAGTGTTGCATAGACACCATTTGTTTGCCTGCAACTTTGTATGCTGTTAACCCTTTAGGCGCCAGGATTTTTTCATGAAAATATAAAAATTTTATATTGAGATTTCAAAAGGCTATAACTTGAAAGCGGTGAAATGAAAGTGGTTTGAGATAAGGGAATACATTCAACATTCAATGTGAAATATTTTTAGTATGAAACTAAATTTGGGATATACTGATCCAACTTGTATAATCAATTGGGCAGTGACATTTCCGTGTTCATATACTGCCCGCCTTTTGGAGCAGCCAATCGCGAGCCAGGACATGGAACCAATCAGGTGCGGCCACACAATCCTCGGTACAGACAAGAACAGAAACACAGATACAAACAAATAACGGCACAAGCCGTAATACCCTGACTAATAAGTCCCCCAGGTTTGGGTTTCTACAGAAGGCAGAAAACACAGTGGTGTTTGTGAGGGGAGGAATGGTTTCTTATCCTCAAAGTTTTGTCTTAGGGTCCTATGGAGTGTGGTGGAGGACGGGGAGAAGACTGAGATCAAGGGGATCTTTGTCCCCGTGGGAGCCACCCTCTGAGCCCCGCGGTGGGAAAGCCAGTCGCTCACAACCGAGCGCAAGAAGGTGCGAGTATAACCTCTGGATTTTAAGGCTTTGAACAGCGTAACGGTGGTAAACACACGTGTCCAGTCTCCCTGTCTGGGTCGTCCCCATTAAGGACCTTTGCCAGTTTTTTGGTGACGAAGCCCTCGGTCACCATCTGGGTTACTACCTCTCTCCTGAGGGAGGCCATCTGGGGGTAAATGGGTCCCGGAAGAGGGCCGTAGTATTCGGGATCAGACAATTGCCTCATTGCCTCCTGGACATAAAAGGTTCTGTCCATGATAACTAAGGACGAGCCTTTGTCCGCTGGTTTTATTACAATTGCTCTATTATCCCGTAAGGTTTTGATAGCCTTCCACTCCTGTTGGGAAATGTTGGATGAACTCTGACCTGAGGATGGAAGGGAAGAGGTCAAAGCCTCCAAATCGTTTCCCATGAGCTCAAACAGTTCGACTGGAGGGAGGGGGGCTGGAACGGTGGTCTGGTCGAACCATCGTCCATGTCATCCCCAAAAAAGAAGCAGAGGCGCAGTCGTCGGTGGTACGCTACTATATCCAGCCGCAGGTCCCATTTGGGGTTGGGCTGTGTACCGTATGTTGGAATAAAGGATAAGCCTTTAGATAGAATGGAAGTCTGGGGGTCTGTAAGGATCAGAGTCGAGGAAAGGTTTACCACGCCAGGTGTTGGTTCCGTTCCCTCAAGTCGCGGTTGGCCCAGGTTGAGGTACGTTCTCCAGTGGATCCACATGGCGTGCGCGGTCGCGGGGGTCCAGTGCACGTTGTCCCAGGTGGTGGAGAAAAGGTGGCGGGGTAGGCGGGGAATGGAGCTTCCTTGTTCTCTGATTAGAGTGTTGATGGTGGTCAAATTTCTTTGCAGGTTTGGAGCCAGGTGGTCTGTCGGACTCTGGCCCGTGAGCGGCTGGATGATGTCCAAGGAAAACTTTGGTCAGTGGTCAGGTTTCTCTGTTTTTATTGTGCAGTACAAACATTCCTAACAAACGCATGCAATGTCAGACCAGTTCCCCAGACAGAGAGCCACTGGCTCCTTAAATACTGTGCCACCATTTTAATCATCGGACTCTTCCACTCCACAGGTGAACCTTTGAAATATCCCCACTTCCTATCTTGTCCATTGGTCTCTCCCGGAACCTTTATGATGGCGCTGTGCCCCCGGGGGAATCTTTTGGTCGTGCACTCTGGAGCAGACATTGGACCGGAAAGGTAAATGTTAAACAACTACAACGTACCTCGTCACCATAGCACTCACTTACTCACTTACAGCTGATTATATTGTGCACACATATTCACCAATACTTCTACACTTCTACACTATAGATGTTGTTATTGAGCCTTACACTTAGCCAGCAAGTGCTATTTTGGCGTTGTAGGCATGCAACGTTCCAGTGCTCCTCCAATTGAGATAGCAAAGAAAGCCTTGAGTCTATTATGGATTTTCCAACAACGTACAATACAGGGCTTGCCTGGCCTTTCAAAATGGGCTCATCCGGGATTTGAACCCGGGACCTCTCGCACCCAAAGCGAGAATCATACCCCTAGACCAACGAGCCAACTTGACTGGTGGCTTTCAGTTAAAAGCTACTCTTAGAGGGGGGGAAGAAGGGCTAGAATCAATGCTCTCACATCCATGCCATCGTTTCGGTTCCCGTTTAGAGAAACGAGTCTGTACACCCCTTTCAAAATAGGGTCTCCCTGCTTTGTCTGCTATCCTGCATTTGGACTGTAAATAATTTAAACCGCAAAAAAAAGAGGAAAAAAGTAAAACTCCTTCGAGCCGGATTTGAACCAGCGACCTGAGGATTTCCAATCTAGTCATAAACTACAGTCCTCCGCTCTACCAACTGAGCTATCGAAAGGTGAGACAGCAACTGGTTTCGGCATTGTAGGCATGCAACGCTCCAGTCCTCCTCCAATTAAGATAGCAAAGAAAGCCTTTAGTCTAATATGGATTTTCCAACAACGTAGCATACAGGGCTTGCCTGGCGTTTCAAAATGGGCTTGTTCGGGATTTGAACCCAGGACCTCTCGCACCCAAAGCGAGAATCATACCCCTAGACCAACGAGCCAACTTCCCTGGTAGCTTTCAGTTAAAAGCTACTCTTAGAGGGGGGGAAGAAGGGCTAGACTCGATGCTTTCAAATCCACGCCATCGGTTCGGTTCCCGTTTAGAGAAACAAGTCTGTACACCCCTTTCAAAATAGGGTCTCCCTGCTTTGTCTGCTATCCTGCATTTGGACTGTAAATACTTTATACCGCAAAAAAAGAGGAAAAAAGTAAAACTCCTTCGAGCCGGATTTGAACCAGCGACCTAAGGATTTCCAATCCAGTCATAAACTACAGTCCTCCGCTCTACCAACTGAGCTATCGAAGGGTGAGGCAGCAAGTGGTATTTTGGCGTTGTAGGCCTGCAACGTTCCAGTCCTCCTCCAATTGAGATAGCAAAGAAAGCCTTGAGTCTATTATGGATTTTCCAACAACGTACAATACAGAGCTTGCCTGGCCTTTCAAAATGGGCTCGTCCGGGATTTGAACCCGGGACCTCTCGCACCCAAAGCAAGAATCATACCCCTAGACCAACGAGCCAACTTGCCTGGTGGTTTTCAGTTAAAAGCTACTCTTAGAGGGGGGGAAGAAGGGCTAGAATCAATGCTCTCACATCCATGCCATCGGTTCGGTTCCCGTTTACAGAAACGAGTCTGTACACCCCTTTCAAAATAGGGTCTCCCTGCTTTGTCTGCTATCCTGCATTTGGACTGTAAATAATTTAAACCGCAAAAAAAGAGGAAAAAAGTAAAACTCCTTCGAGCCGGATTTGAACCAGCGACCTGAGGATTTCCAATCTAGTCATAAACTACAGTCCTCCGCTCTACCAACTGAGCTATCGAAAGGTGAGACAGCAACTGGTTTCGGCATTGTAGGCATGCAACGCTCCAGTCCTCCTCCAATTAAGATAGCAAAGAAAGCCTTTAGTCTAATATGGATTTTCCAACAACGTAGCATACAGGGCTTGCCTGGCGTTTCAAAATGGGCTCGTTCGGGATTTGAACCCAGGACCTCTCGCACCCAAAGCGAGAATCATACCCCTAGACCAACGAGCCAACTTCCCTGGTAGCTTTCAGTTTAAAGCTACTCTTAGAGGGGGGGAAGAAGGGCTAGAATCAATGCTCTCACATCCATGCCATCGGTTCGGTTCCCGTTTACAGAAACGAGTCTGTACACCCCTTTCAAAATAGGGTCTCCCTGCTTTGTCTGCTATCCTGCATTTGGACTGTAAATACTTTATACCGCAAAAAAAAAGAGGAGAAAAGTAAAACTCCTTCAAGCCGGATTTGAACCAGTACCACGCTTTTCCTTCCTCCCTGACATGGCATTGGTGAGAGCTATGTTCAGGATTGGTAAGGATGGGGTCCCTCAGTGTCAGCTGTGACCTACGGAGCCTGCATAGCTCAGTCGGCAGAGCATCAGACTTTTAATCTGAGGCGTGCTGCGTAGCAGCCTTTTATCCGATGGTCCGGCCTTCCTGTCCCTGCTTGAGGCACTGTGACCCAGATGGTGCTGTGTGGGCATTGGTGGTATATTGGAAAGCATAGCTGCCTTCCAAGCAGTTGACCGGGGTTCGATTCCCGGCCAATGCAGAACCATGAGAAAGGTGCCGCTTGTTTGAACCCTAAACTTACTGGGTTTCCCACTTTTTGGAAGCAGCTAGTTTTTGTAGTGTACTGGTTATCCCGTTCGCCTCACACGCAGAAAAATCTATGTCCTGCCAAAGTGTTTTCTATGTTTGTTTATCTTGCATAGCGAATAAACCCCCATTCTGATTCTGAAAAGGTCCCCGGTTCGAAACCGGGCGGAAACTTCAATTTGCTTTTTTCAAAATGCAATTGTGCCGACTTGCGACTCGTAGTTGGGCTGTCGTTTTCGGAAACGCCAAGTTAGCTGCCCTGGTGGCGCTTGTTTGAACCCTAAACCTACTGGGTTTCCCACTCTTTGCAAGCAGTTGGTTTCTGTAGTGTAGTTTTTATCACGTTCGCCTAACTCGCGAAAGGTCCCCGTTCGAAAGTGGGCGCAAACTTCATTTTGCTTATGTCATAATGCAATTGTGCTGACTGAGTGAGTTGCGACTCGTTGGAGTTGGGATGTCGTTTTCGGAAAAGCCAAGTTAGCTGCCCTGGTGCCGCTTGTTTGAACCCTAAACCTACTGGGTTTCCCACTCTTTGCAAGCATTTGGTTTCTGTAGTGTAGTGGTTATCACGTTTGCCTTACTTTCGAAAGGTCCCTGGTTCGAGACCTGGCAGAAACTTTATTCTGCTTTGGTCAAATTGCTTTGACCGGGTCGGGCCTTTGAAATCGCGTGGAAACTTCATGCTGTTTTTGTCTAATTGCAATTGTGCCGACTGGGTGTGTTGCGGCTCGTTGGATTTGGCCTGTTGTTTTCGGAAACGCCAAGTCAGGTTCTCTGGTGCCGCTTGTACGCTCATTCCCTAGCTTCTGCTGATCAGGTTTGCTGTTCCAGTGCGCCACTCTGCTGCCTGTCACCCCAGATGGGACTTAAAATGCTTCATCTGCTTCATGCTTCAATGGATCTAAGAGTATACGTAAACAAGATAGTATGTAAAGTAAAGGAGCGTTAAATGGTAGATAACGTCATAACGCGTATTCTTTGAGTGTGGCCCACGTCCAAGAGTTGCAAGCAGTGTCTGGTCAGCCCTTGACGTTGGAGTCTTGGAAGACTCTTCGCAAGTGTGGGGCAAAGGGTCGCTATCTGCGTCTGGAGAGGGACTGCAGGCCCCGCAACCAGAGCGGTACTAAGAAAGCCATGGTGACCAAGAGCTTGGAGAATACGGGCATCGATCCTGCTACTTCTCGCATGCTAAGCAAGCGCTCTACCATTTGAGCTAATTCCCCTTGCTGACCCTACCACTTCGGAGTCTGGCAAAGACCTAAAGCCCAAGAGACCGTGAAGGTCAAAAGTCGTTTTGGATCGTTTTGATTCATCGACCTCTGGGTTATGGGCAGAGCACGCTGCTGCTGTGCCACTCTGCTGCTGTTGCGGTGTTGCAAAGCCACAATCTCAGCAGTATGAGGCCAGCGCCCCATCCACTTGGCCAGTAGGGCTTGAGGCTCATGCGTTTCAGCCACAGATAGCACAACGTCAGAATTGAGATTGTCCCTCAGTCTTGTGATCCCTGAGGCGCAACCACGCTTTGACTTCAGAGTCTTCAAAAGAGCCTCGGACGCCCACCGCCTTCAACCTCATTGAGCCACCCCGATCAAATGTAACCATGGCTGCCACTCTTTTCCTTCCTCCCTGACATGGCATTGACGAGAGCTATGTTCAAGATTTGTAAGGACAACATCTTTCAGTGTCGTCAGTCCCCCCTACAGGGCCTGGATAGCTCAGTCGGCAGAGCATCAGACTTTTAATCTGAGGGTCCAGGGTTCAAGTTCCTGTTCGGGCGACCTTTGTTCAACACTTATTGCGGCGCTTGCTGAGGTGTTCTGTGTTGGTCATGGCAATAAGCCTCACCTCGAGGACGACGCAGTGGCCTTTTATCTGAGGTTCTGGTTTCCTTCCAAGCAGGTGACCAGGGGCCCGTTCTTCGTACGTCGCTTAATACATCCGAAATCAAATGACACATCCAAGATGATTTCATCGTTCGAATCATGATCCGTCTAACTGGGTTCTTCGAACAAACCTGTTGTGTACGATTAGTATCACTGGATACGATCATGTGTTGGCTTAACAGGGGATATGTATCAATAGTAGAAACATTGATCAGCAACGCTGCTATTGGCTGTTCAGCATGGCCAAAGAACGTGCCCACTTTTTCTCCCAATCAGAACAAGAGCTTTTAATGGAAGGTTATGCCGAATTTGAGTCGTTATTTAAAACGAAAGTGAACACCTCAAAGTCTGCAAATGCCAGGAGAGTGGGCTGGCAAAAAGTAGCAGACAAATTAAAGTAAAAGTGAAATACAAGAACATTCTAAAAAATGGTAGCCTTTAATTCATTCTGTCTTTATTTAAAAAGGCCACTTATTTTTCCTCCCTTTTAAAAACCACTGTTAAATTATGTGTTTGTCTATTTGTAACAGCCACGAAGAAAAAGGCTGAAAAAAACCGGTATCTCTCAAGAATTACACTTTATCCCACAATACCCGATTAATTTGAAAAGCTCTGCGAATTATTCTCCCACCTTCCGCAAGAGGTTGCTTGCGTATGACTGCGACAGACTTCACTATCTCCTCCGCTTATAAAGCCTCAATCTAATCTTGTTTACATGAAGTAAACCTGCTCCCGAGCAGGTTTGATCTTACAGACCTGTTGCTATGACGACAAGTCTAGCAACTTCGAAGAACCAAACGATCCAAGATTATGCCAAATCGTCAACAATCAAATCCAGCTACCTGAGTTAGCGACGTACGAAGAACGGGCCCCTGGGGTTGATTCCCAGCCAATAGAGGACCGTGAAAGAGCGTTGTTTCATGTTGTGAAGTTAAAGTGACAATGCAATAGGTCACAATGACATGTAGTCAGAACAAGCAATTTAAACACCGACAACAGCTTCAGGGTTGAAAAGCTCTTCTGTAGAGAAATTCCCATGACTGGGAATCAAACCCAGGCCGCGGCAGTGAAAGCGCTAAATCCTAGCCACTTGACCACCAGGGAGACTTCAGCAATTGCTGTCAAAACATGAGCACCTAGTTGCAGGGCTAAAGTGCCCAGGCTGAGGAACTCTTGGGAGACCTTGGCCAAAATAAAGGCACCGCTGAGATTGGAACTCTGGATTTCCTGTTTACTAAACGAGCGCTTTGACCAACTAAGCCACGGCGCCTCTCTGAGAAACACGAGGAAGAGATTTTCCAGCGTCTTCACATCTGATGGTCGGTACAGGTCCTTTTCGCACACAGGGCAGGGCCCACATCAGAAACAAACATGGATTCGAACCACCATCCTTTCGCCTCACTGCTCGCTGAATGAGCTTGGAGTTAAACCCACAATACTTGAGAGAAGAGGGCATTTGCTCACACTCTCCTATCCCACAGGTAACAGGAAGGTTTGTCTTTTTGTTGTTGTCATTTTGTCAGGCTCACGCGTTTCATTCCAACTGCGTGGGGGGAGGGGCCTTGGTAGCCTCCAAGCCTTGTTGGCGCAGTAGGCAGCGCGTCAGTCTCATAATCCGAAGGTCGTGAGTTCGATCCTCACACAGGGCAATTTTCTGTTTTAGATTTTTTTATAACACAAAAAAGCATCCATTTCCAAATGAAAGGGTCGTTAGACAGGTGTTCAAAGGGCTCCATCTGCGTCTGGAGAGGTTGGCTCGGCAGCTCTGGCCTGTCAACAAAGCAGCTCTGGCCCGGTAGCAGAGCAGGTGCGGCCGGTTAGCTCAGTTGGTCAGAGCGTGGTGCTAATAACGCCAAGGTCGTGGGTTCGATCCCCACACGGGCCAAAGACCTTCTTTAGATGTCATTTCCTGTTTTTGATTTAGACAATATGTGGTGAGGCTTTCAAATGCTTCATCAGGGCTTTTGGTAAACCAGTGAGGTTTGCAAATTGCTGTCTGCTGCTTAGCTCCAGGGCTAAAGTGCCCAGGAAGAGAAACTCCTGGGAGACCAAAAGAAAGGCACCGCTGAGATTTGAACTCAGGATCTCCTGTTTACTAAACAGGCGCTTTGACCAACTAAGCCACGGCGCCTGTGCAAAGAAGTCAAGGAAGAGATCCTCCACCTACTTTCACTCTGATGGTCGGTACAGGTCCTTTTCGCACATGGCAGGACCCACATCAGAAACAAAGACAGACTCGAACCACCATCCTTTCGCTTCACTGCTCGCTGACTGAGCTTGGAGCTAAACCCACAATACTTGAGAGAAGAGGGCATTTGCTCACACTCTCCTATCCCACAGGTAACAGGAAGGTTTGTCTTTTTGTTGTTGTCATTTTGTCAGGGTCACGTGCTTCAGCCAAACTGCCTCGGGGGAGGGGCCTTGGTAGCCTCCAAGCCTTGTTGGCGCAGTAGGCAGCGCATCAGTCTTATAATCTAAAGGTCTTGAGCCTCACACAGGGCAGTTTTGTTTTTTAGAAATTTTTATACCAAAATAGCATCCGTTTCCAAATGAAAGGGTAATTTGACAGGTGTTCAAAGGACACCATCTGCGTCTGGAGAGGTTGGCTCGGCAGCTCTGGCCTGTCAACAAAGCAGCTGTGGCCCGTCAGTACAGCAGGTGTGGCCGGTTAGCTCAGTTGGTCAGAGCGTGGTGCTAATAACGCCAAGGTCGTGGGTTCGATCCCCACACTGGCCAAAGAACTTTTTTAGATGTCCTTTCCTGTTTGATTTAGCCAATATGTGGTGAGGCTTTCAAATGCTTCATCAGGGCTTTTGAGGTTTGCAAATAGCTGTCTGCTCGAGAAGGAGTGACTGGTCCAGTCTGAGACGATTGAGACGCTGGACCTGGTGCGCAAGCCTGTCTCCTTGAAACCACTGAACGACTGGACAAACCTGTCCTTTCTCCAGAGCCCTGGTGCCAGATTCAGCTTCAATATGTTTTTCATAGAATGTGGGTTAATGGAGATGGCAGATGATCTTGTGGGTTCCAACGACCCCCGAGACAACGCAAGTGTGGGGCAAAAGACAGCGCAAGCAGTAAAGTTCAGGAGAGCATGGGGGTTCAAAGTCTCACAGCAGAGGATGGTTTCGATCCATCGACCTCTGGGTTATGGGCCCAGCACGCTTCCACTGCACCACTCTGCTAGTAGTGTTTTTTTAGATACTCACAATACCAAGAGGTCGGTTTACCATCAACAAAGTATTTATTCAGGTATTAGATGACTCCGATTCCTTAGAGGAATGACATGCAGTCTGTTTAGTGAAGCAAAAACTGACGTTAGTAGTGACTGCGCGTCCGTGCACAAAGTCCACAATCAGCACACTTTATAGCGGATGCTTCACCTCAGCCTGGCCGGGGTGGAAGCATTCTGCAAACGCCAAAAAGGGGACATGTTCGAGGTGGCAGGGGGGCTCATAACACCGCAAATATGGGTGGAAACCACGGATGAAAACATGCCTGTTTCCACACAGATCCAGGAAATAGTAAAACTGCATTTTAGATGCGGTTCTGAGCATCAGTGTGGTCAACGCACCAATTGATTATACAAGTTGGATCAGTAAACATATTTCTATCCCAAATTTAGTTTCATACTAAATATGTTTCACATTGAATGTTGAATGTATTCCATTATCTCAAACTACTTTCAAGTTACAGCCTTTTGAAACCTCCAAGTTGAGGT